>JALMQS010000157.1:25354-149819 GCA_024734495.1 Forficula auricularia | reverse complement strand
TTTAGCGATTCAGTAAAAATAAATAAATAAAATATGCTACTAAATTGTAAAATTATATATGTGGGATTCGATTCTTCTTTAATTAAGTTTATTAACTTAATTATATTATTAATTATCGGAGCTTGTAGTCTAGGGTTATTTTTCAAATAAAAAATATTTCAAATTAGATAAATAATATATTTAAAAATGATTAAAATATAACATTTTTGCATGTTATTTCCATTTAAAACTTTGGCTGTCGTGGGGGCCTGGTTAATATTGATATTAAGAGCAGTAACTTGGCAGGAATCTTTTTTTATACATTTGGAATTAATTTAGAACTATCGTGAAAAAATTCAAAATAAGGACCACTCTGATATATATATATATATATATAGGGAATGGTTTAGATGATGAATGATTTTGATTATGATTGGCTCGAAGGGTTAGTTGGACAGAGATCTGCCGGGCTTGGATTGGAGGTGATCTTCAGAGATGATAATCTCTATTGGCGGCTTTTGAGCCAGTTTGAAATATGCTTTCGCAAATAATGAATTCGCACTAGGCGATTGAAAGTATGCTTTCGACAAAATAACGGCACAATGCCCGCATTTGTGCTTCTTCTTTTCAGAACGTGTATACATATTACTTCTTCAAAACAAGCCGTTTCGTTTCAAATCGTTCCAAGGTTATCAGTCACCTCGGAGAGCTGCTCATTCAAACAGAGTTTCAATCAGTGACAACTCACATTACAACTGAATGATAACAACTGAATTCGCTTCGAGGAGCTGGCTTCTTTTATAACCTAATTAGCTCTAATTAGCAATTAAGCTGATTGGTTAATTGTTCCGCGCGTTTTATGTGACGTATGGATAATTTTTCCCGCTCACAATTCTTTTATAAAAGGGGTGTGTCCCTGCTGCTCAGCCTGTCATTCTATCGAAGGACTCCGACTGGCAAACGTCTTTTTCAAGGCGAAAATGGATCCCCATTTTCAAAAGCACCTTACAAGCGAAAGAGCGGAAAATGAAATCCTACATATATATATATATATATATATATAATATATATATTTATTTATTTATTTATTCTACAGTATGATAAAATTGTAGTAAACTGATAATGACTCGTTTAAATATTTAAGCACTATAATACTCTGAGGTATATGAGTCAAACCATTGACTAGGATGTAGTTGTCGGTTGCCACAGGGTACTTCTCCCATAAGAAATGAAAGAAATTTTGCTGTTTTTGGTTCTTAATATTTTATTCAGGAGACGTTTCGAAAGTATGCCTTGTCATCATCAGTCTATAAAGTAGATACAAAACAAGGAAACATGAATATAAATTTGTCAATGAAGAGCAACCATGCAAGGTCATATTAATTGAACTTAACAGTAAAAATATATAAAGTGATGACTTATTATATGATTATTAAACATAAGGAAAATTAAAATTAATTTATACCTATTTCCGTTTTTACATCACTATATAGTAAAGTAGTAATTATTATTGTCCATCTTGCATGCTTTCATTGAAAATTTATATTCATGTTTCCTTGTTTTGTATCTACTTTATAGACTGATGATGACAAGGCATACTTGTCGAAACGTCTCCTGAATAAAACATTAAGAACCAAAAACAGTAAAATTTCTTTCATTTCTTATGGGAGAAGTACCCTTTGGCAACCGACAACTACATCCTAGTCAATGGTTTGACTCATATACCTCAGATTATTATAGTGCTTAAATAAATATGTATATATATTGTTAAGGGAGAATGGTAATCTGACTTCGGGGTAGAGACAAATTTTAAAAAATATATAACTAGTATCATAAATAGGCTTATGGCTAGAAAGGCCGAAAAGCCAAAAAAAAAAAAAAAAAAAAGGAGAATGGTGTAAATTCTTGGTGAAACATATTTTAATAAAGTAAAGAAAATTTAATAATTTAAAAAATATAAAATTCTAGGTAGGTTTCACAAATATATATGTATGGTATATACATTATATGTTATTAAAATAAATACAAAAAAAAGGGAAAGAATTATAAAAAAAAAAATTTTATATATTGTCATTTTAAATTCAAATTTGATATTCTTAATGTTTATTTCTTTGGAGAAATCCTTTAAATAGAGAGATGTTTGTGAGGGGTCAGTGATCCTAATTAGATCAATGTCCTCATAATGTTATTATTAATTGAATGGAATGAAAATTTGCTGTATTTGTACTTGAGACGTTGCGCATATCTAGTGAGAGCACACCAAGATTTATGTACCATTTTAATTTCATATAATTTTGTATATTATGAATGTAAATCCATAACAACTCTTACTGCGTACAATTTATTTATAAAATTAATTGTGTCGCTAATAATGTAAGATATAATTTTATAATTAACAACTTTGGATTTTTTGTAAGAAAAATTTTATTGTATTTTTACATGTGTGCTCTATCGATTTTTTCAGCTCTTAGGAACTGATGATGGCATTATTTAATTAAAGCCGAAACGTTTTCCATAATTGGGAGTTTTTTTTATTCAGGAAAGGCTACCCATTGGCTGAATCCCTCTCCATATACTTAATTATATAAATACAAATCTTTTTAAAACAATCTTAAAACGTTTAATCAAACCCTAACTTTTCGGGAGAATTTCTCCTTTTATCAATGGAACAATTTCTATTAATTAATAGAGAGAAAAAAAAGTTGGTTTTTCTAAGGCTCAAAAGGCAACAATAAAGAAATTAAATATTTTGAATATTTTTTATTTATTTACAAACCCTTTTCCTTTTTTGTGTTTTGGGTTAACTTTACATAGTCGGTACAATTTAATCGAATATTTTAGATTAATATATTATTTTTGTCCCCCCCCCCCATCTTGTAGTGATGGGGGAGAGGGCTTGCGCGCTTAATGTTATAATAGCGCCTGAGCTTGAATAGAAAGTCAAGTTTACATGCAGCAATGTTGTCCAGGGGATAGGACTCCATAAGAATGGAAGGATCAGTTTGTTTTTTGAAAATAAAAAAGCCACATCGGTAAAGAAATTGATGATGAATGACAAACAAGTATATTTTTTTACATTTGCTCAAGAGCAGATTCAAGGTAATTATGGAAATTTATAGAATCCAAAATTTTCCAGAGCTGCTGATATGTCATTTTGTGAAGTGGCAATGGCTCTGGAAATAATAACGTCGTGTGTTTAATAAATATTCAAAGATTTTATGCTTGGTTGGTTGTGTTGTTTATCACTTGGAAAGTTTCCACCAATCACCTAGATTAGACATTTTGGATGAAATGTTCTCACCAGAATGGACAAAGTTACAGTCTTTGTTGTGAAAAGCAAGCAAGCACTTCCAGTTAGATCAAGCTAGTCATTTTGATTTGTTTAGCATTGAAAAATTTCCCCAGGGTTAACAGTAAAATCATTAGGCATTCTGAAAAGATTATATAATAAAAAATCACTAATCTATGTGGTTTCAGTTGAAACTTTTTACTTTACCATACAGGGTATGGTCAAGTATTGTAATCGTGCATAAAACAAGTGTTTTTTTCCTTCTTTTTTTCGAAATATCTCAAAAACGGCTGAAACTATTTCGATTAAAAAAATTGAGCGAAACCAGGGCATTTCGGTCTACAAAAAACGCTCTAATAAGTGAACATCGAAAAAATTATGTTTTTCGAGATAATAAGTGTTTTGTCAAAATGTCTGTTAGTTAGTTAGTGCGTTACCATTTTTGTGTACGAGCTAGCACAAAAACTAGTGTGAATATCGAAACCAAATTTCACACGTAGTTTTGGTCCATTGAGATTAAGAGCTGATTAGATTTTGGTGCTTATCGACCCAAAATTAAGGGGGGTCCAGGGGGGTTAAAAATTAAAAATCTAGGTCGTTTGAGCAAACTCAACCAAATTTTGTATACATAATCAGTGGACCCCCAGAAGTTTAAAAATGCAAAATCTAACCGCCCAAAATGGGAGGAGGGGGGCGGAGGGTCAAAAAATGAAAATCTTGGACATTTACCAAACTCAACCAAATTTTGTATACATAATCAGTGGACCCCAGAAGTCTAAAAATGCAAAAACTAACGCCCCCCTTCCCCTATATGATTATAAATAATTTTATTAAATATTAAATATAAGTGAGGGGTCAGGTTGTATGGTAAAGTCAAGTGGATGGCCACATCAGAACACGTCAGCTTATTTAGTAAAAAGATTAATCATAGAAATGATCGACATTTTAAATAACAATAATTCGATTAATAAAAGGTCAGATATGGATTGTTTTTCTAATGTCTATAAAAAAATTTTAGGGAAAAATAATTTTTAATAAATATTTATATTTTTTACTAGCTGACGCCCGGAACTTCTGCCCGGCGTCACCTAGCCCCTGGCGGGGAACGTCTCGTTTTATGGTTAAAATTTATATAAATAATAGATGACCCGACCACGCGTTGCTGTGACTAACTCTTATGCTTCACGTCTAAACCACTGGATGTATCGAAACTATATTCTCAATATATGTCCGTTTAATTGAAAAGTTTTTGTTTTGCCGAGAGTAGCAGAGTTGTTGATTCATAAAGAAACAAAGAGGTTGTCCTCTGCTTGATGCAAATAAACATACACACATATATATCAAGATGATATATCTGTATATATATTATTTATTTTATTTTATAAATAATATATATACAGATATATCATCTTGATATATATGTGTGTATGTTTATTTGCATCAAGCAGAGGACAACCTCTTTGTTTCTCTTTGTGAATATGTCAGTTTGGTGATCCGATTGGTATATCTAAATTTTGGGCCAGGTTTATAATTAATTAATTAATTATATATTACTTGTCAAAATTATTCCCTTAACCAAAAATAATATTGACAGTTGAAAGATTTCCAAAAAGCTATTATAGGCCATCTTGTTTGTTTGCTTTTACCCCCAAAGAGGCGCTGCCGTTGTTTCCTCGAAAAAAATATTTTTTACATGCCACAGGTGTGATATCTATAAAAAACACTATATATAAAAACACTCGTGTATTTGAATGGAATGTTGTGTGAAAATTTCAAAGAAATCGGTAAAGAACTTTCGGAGATCCTTCAACGTATCACTTAAGCGTAACAGTACATTTTTATTTATATAGATTTTAATTAAGGCAATCTGATCACCAATGTACAATTGCCTATTAGCAAAATATCTGATTTCTTAGGTTTATTTTCGAAACATTAGCGAAAACAACTTTTTTCTTTTTTCAATTTTTTAAAAAAATTCTATTGATAAAGGGAGAATTTCTCCTGAAACGTCTATTTCAAAATAAACTTTCAAAGATTGTTTTATAAAGATTTGTATTTTCTCATTATATTAAAAACAATTAATAGTTAATTTTTCTTTTTATAATATTATATCTCGTAGAAGACAAATATATTATTGTTCCTATTCATGGGAATACAGTACGTAATTTATAGTAAACTAGAAAAAAAAATGTAAGATAAATCATAAAAGTTTAGAAATTAACCGAAAATGTAAAAATTTTCATGGCGATTCCATATAAAAAGTGTGTCCTGTCTTATCTTTATTCAGATGTAAAAATGTGCCTGAAATGAGTTTTGTCAGGTTTTCGTGGTTTCGATTTTAATTTCATCTGTGTTGTTTGCGATTGAAAGTGCTTAGTGAGCAGAGAGAAGTTCTAAGTTAATTTTGACAAAGAAAATTAATTACTTTCCCGGTCTCAACTCCACTTCGAGCAAATGATTTCTCGTAATGCCAAAGTTAATCTTAAATCCGATGATAAGTATTTCAACCCACTGCTTGAAATAATCATTCAAATTAATATTTTAAATTTATTATTTATTTTATCTATGAAGTAAATTGAAAATGTTTTTTTTTTGGCTTTTCGGCCTTTCTTGACGAAAAAATTTAAGATACTAATTATATTTTTTCTAAATTTGTGTCTACCCCCGGGGTCAGATTTTAATTGGATGCCTCGAGTCAGATTCAAACCCGGGTCCCCTGGTTAGCAGGCTGGCACGCTACCACCTAGCCTATCTGACCCCCCCCCCCAATTGAAAATGTATAAATATTCTTTGGAAAACGTGAAAATTTAATTAAAATTCTGACTAATTACTGTTTACATTTACAGATAATAAGGTTAAATATAATGAGACCCATATAGATTAATATAATCAGTAATTATTAATTCATTAAAAAATTAAATTAATCAAAATTAAATTCTCGATTTCCAAAGGATATTATGCATTAATTTATAATTATTTACTTATTAAGTAAAAAAAAAAAACTGTTTTAGTATGAAAGGCTTCAAAAATGATTGCAGGCCCCTGTATATAAAATATAATTTCTAATTGAATAGAGCATTATAAGTATTAATTACTTAATGATGGGTTTGAAGAAACGGCTTATCTCCTCGTCCTTAGCATACCAATAAAATCTTCACATCCAATATCGTTTATCATCGGTCAAAATATTTTAAATATAGCTTTTTGCTTAGAATTTTTTTTTTTAATAGACTTCAAAATATTCCTAAGCAATCCCCCATGAAAAAAGTTATGCCCCCTAAGTTATTTTTCTTGTGAAATTATTTCAAAAAGTTAGAATCCTATCTAGAATCAATAATTTAATAAAACAAAAACCAAATCTGTTTTATATTTATTCAATCTTCTCATTTGAACTTCAATCATTATAACATTATAGTATTAGAAATTGTTTATCTCTTAAGGGATTATTCATTTAATTTAAGCTGTATCTCCGATGAGCCTTTTTAATAGAAATACCATCCAAAGCGTTATATTTAATTAAATTACTTAATTGTAATTTATTTGAAGCACAAAGTGATGTTTTGCCAAATAAATACCAGAGAAATCAAAATTCACTAATTAATTAATTATTAATTCCTCAATCAACTATTTTTTTATTAAGGGAGAATGCTCTAAGTTCTTGGTGAAACATACTATATTTTAATAAAGTAAAAAAAAATTTTAAATTTAATATTAGTTGAATAAAAGATTTCACTGTCGATGGTAACAGAATTGTTTTTATTTTAGGTTAAAAATAAAATAAAATGAGAGAGTCTTCTGTTTTTTAAATAAAATAATTTTTAGTTATTCTAATCTCCCAAGAAGAAACATGAAGAAAAAGACATTATATATTTTTCAAAATTTTCTATGTATAAATCTTAATTTGTAACTAATTTGAAATATTTGTGATAGACTGATGATGAAGGCAATGCCTTCGAAACTATAGTCTCTAGAAATAACTAAAAATTATTTTATTTAAAAAACAGAAGACTCTCATTTTATTTTATTTTTAACCTAAAATTTTAAATTTAAATTTTCATTATTTAATCAACTTTATGAAGAATGAAATGGCTACTATCTCTTGACTTTTTACTTTTTTAAAATGAGAAAACTATTATTATTATTAACTTGATCACAAAACTTTGAACATTAGCATGCCTTTATAAGCGGGAAATCTACTACCACTAACCTTTTCCTTTTACAAAATTATATCCTTGATTCCTTCGATAATAAATGTCAAGTAGATGTTATCTACACTGACTTTTCTAAGGCATTTGATAGAGTCAATCACTCCTACCTTATAAAGAAATTATCATTATATGGTTTTCACGGTTCCCTTCTACAATGGTTCACTTCTTACCTAACTAACAGAACACAAATTGTTAAACTAAAATCCTATAGCTCTTACCCTTTTACTGCCTCCTCAGGTGTTCCTCAAGGCTCTCATTTGGGCCCTTTTCTATTCAATCTTTTCATTAACGATATTTCTCTCCCGTTAAATAACATTGACTTTCTGATGTTTGCTGATGATCTCAAAATCTTTCATAGGGTTGAAACATCTATGGACTGCATGTTTTTGCAAGAGAAACTAAATGAAGTTCAAAAGTGGTGTAATACCAACTCTATGACTTTGAACATTGGTAAATGTAATGTTATCTCCTTCAATAGAACCAGAAACGATATAACTTATGCATACTCGATAGATGGTGTTGCGATTAATAGATGTACTATTGTCAAGGATCTGGGCATTTATTTCGACAAATCATTGACCTTTCGATATAATATTGATAACATTGCTAATAGAGCTAATAGATTACTGTTTTTTATATTAAGACATTCTAAGGATTTTAATATAACAACCACTACCTTACTTTATACATCCCTAGTCCGCCCAATATTAGAATATGCTACAGTCATCTGGTCACCTTACTACAATAGTTACATAGGACAACTCGAAAAAATTCAAAATAAATTTCTAAGACTGGTAGGCTGTAGACTGGGTTATACATATCGCGACGCTCCAATAAATGATCTTTCCATTCAATTAAACTTATCTTCTTTGGAATTAAGACGCTCAAAATTTGATTTAATATTTCTTTATAAGATTATAAACAACATGACTAGTTGTAACGAACTATTAGAATTGATCAATTTCCATATACCTAGCAAATCAACCCGTTTCTGCCCATTATTTTACACCCCAACCTCTGTTACAAATTATATGTATAACTCACCAATTAACAGACTTCATCGACTTGGAACCAAAGTTAGTTGCCAGGTTGACTTCTTCAGTGATAGTCTCAGAACTTTTAGGTCCAAGCTCTCTAGCATATTATAGTGTGGGTAAATCAAATCTTAATTAATTGGCGTTAATTGTGTTTTTTTGCCATGGTTGATCTAAATGATTTAAATTTATATTTATGTTCTGATATTATGATTTAAATTTATATAATTTATTTTAAGTTTACTTTGTTTTTATATTTATATTTAATTATATTAGATTTATGTTGTGTTCTGAATTTATATTTTAAATTTATATAAATTGTACTAAGTTTATTTATTGTTTTTTGTATTTATATCTACTTATATTAGATTTATAATCTTGTTCTGAATTTATATTTCAAATTTATATAATTTGTATTAAGTCTATTTATGTTTTTTTTTTTTATATATTTAACTAATAATCTATAATTTTTTTTTTTTTTTTTTATACCTTTATCATTGGACTTTGTTTTATAATTATAATATGTTTATGTTATCATCTATCTTTTCCTATTGTCTTTGTCATTTATACTTTATTTTTATATTATTTTTTTTTCTCATACTTTACTATTTATATACATGTACTTGTGATTTGTGAAAAAGGGTGTGACTGCCCGTTAATAAATAAATAAATAAATAAATAAATAAAATAAATAAATAAATAAACATTATAGAAGTATCCATCTTAGTGTTTGAAAGGTGTAAGCATCTTGAAAACTAATGGAGACTTTAGAGATGTACTTAATAAATTAAGGACAAGTTGTTATTAACAAATCATTTACATGTAAGATTTGTAAGGAGAAATGTAATATATTGGAAAAAAAAAATCAATTATTATCAATTATTTTTAATAAGATTGGGTCTTTCGTTTAATATAAATACTTTTTTTTAGGACTGTAGCTTCGATAACCTCGCCGTCATCTTCAGACTAATGAAGGAAGAGTCTTCAAAACTATAGAATCAAATGAAATGAAAATATTTATACCCCATTTTTTTTAATTGGTTAAATTCTTACTATTTTGCAGCTCTCATGGAATGTGCCAGAAGTGTATGAGCTTGAAATTTTTTGAAAAAGTAAGAGCAAGTTAACAAGGAGCCTAATTTTGTGACTGTCTTGTCTCGCTTCAGCTACACAGAATAACTCAAGAAAGGATAGTCGTAGGAAGTTCGTTTTAGTAACAAAATATTGCAATGCTGGATTTCTGATTAAATTTTGGTCTCTTAAGGTTGAGAAATTAAAAATTAAAAATTATCTTTTTTTATGGGGATTGACATGAGTTGCAATGGGAAAGGTAAAAACAAACAGGTATTTCAAGAAAAAAATGTTGAATAGTTTATTATATTCTTTCCGTAGCTGTCTGGAAGATTTCAAACTCCCCCTATCATTTGCAATTTTTAAGGTGACCGTACCACAATTTAACGTTCCCTGATTTTAATTTTAAATCATTCATCAGCGAAATTTTAAGATAAAGGCGAATAACTGCAATTTATGAACTGGTTATATAGGTCAGAAGTAGTGTGTGTCAAAAGATTGCCGATCTCCTTATATAGCATGTTTGATACTTGATTTCGATTTAGAAGGAACAATTGACCTTTTTACTTATAAGTCTAATAGAATTTTCGATCAAGCTGAAGAAATTTTCTTTGATTTTCTCTTTTTAAATGAGAATATTTGATCAAAAATCCTTAATCTAGCTGTATTCGACGAAAGTTAACTTATAAATATCGTAGTACCGAAAGTTCAATTTAACAAGTGTTTTTGAATTTCTTGTCACCAAAACCAGAGAGAGAGTTCTTTGTATTTATTTATTAGATTTTCCATAATGGAAATTCTATTATTTACCATGAAATTGACGTCCATAGAACTTTGTTTCCGAGCTGTGAATCTGGTAGGTTCTTTCTCTGTGTTAAATCGTTGGATTGAAAATTGAATTTTCAAGCAGAAGAGAGCAATCATTTGAACTAACTCACCCTCTCTCTATTCGGGCAATCGTGTAAATTGGCTTATTGCGAGAATCAATATTTCATCCTATGATATTCCTATCTAAGAGGATCAACAGCAGCTTGTGGTCAATGGTTGCATTATGGGTTGCAGTGGCTATTTCCGATTTAGAGAATGCCCAGAAATT
The DNA here is from genome assembly GCA_024734495.1 of Forficula auricularia. Lineage (NCBI taxonomy): Eukaryota > Metazoa > Arthropoda > Insecta > Dermaptera > Forficulidae > Forficula > Forficula auricularia. Next base: position 139,142 of record JALMQS010000157.1, on the reverse strand, counting down.
CTTTTGAAATATATAAATCATATAACAAATAGGAAAACCATGTCAGCGAGAACAATCAAATTCAATAGAATTACTTGAACATGAATAATAGATTTAAAACAAATCAGATTTTGAATGATATTACTTTCACTTATAAATAGATGTACCGGAAATACTTATTTTTAAGGCTACTAATTCCAATAAGATCAATTTGACTTTCAATTTTTGAATATTAAATAATAGTACCATATATGTTAGTTTAAAGGTTGTAAAGCGAGTTTCGTGAAAAATACTTGATTTTGGTCTCCAAAAATTTGTATTTGTTAATGGAAAACGCATTCAGAAGTAGAAGACAAAAGTTGGTAAGAATTGAAAAAGATGTTCTTATTTCACCATTTCTAGACTAATCTAGCAATTAAAATTTACTTATGGTCATTTAAAAGTGACTCCAAAAGCTTCATGAGTGGTGTGACGTCAATTGTTGCTCAGGGCCGTTTACATGGTTCCCTTTAGTTTATTTTTGCCGAGTTTGAAGATACTGTACGTCACGTAGGCTTTCATCAGGCAAGGCTAGTTTTGGCTGTGGTGACCATTTATTCCAAATATGATCGCTTTTATAAGCTCTGTTATAATTTTGTTAAGGGAGAATGGTGTGGGTTCTTGGTGAAATATATTTAAATAAAGTAAAGAAAATTTTAAAACAAAAATTCTTCTTTGTACTTTAACCCTTCCCTCCCTCCCTCTCTTATTGTTAAAGTTAAGGTATTTTACTTCTAGAGCATTTTATATTTTTGAAGTCAGTTTCCTCTGTGAACTCCTGAATATGGGCTCATACCCCGAATTATATACAGGGTGATTCATCAGTCATTCCTCTCTTTAGAATATAGACAATAATATGTCATATAAATATTGAAGCGTTTTTCTCTCTGACTTAAAATAAAGGAGTTATAAAGAGAGGACTGACCGATGAATCACACTGTATAGAGTCATGGTAAACAAGCATCTTGTCTTTTATTTTTTGTGAAACCTACCTAGAATTTTATATTTTTAAATTTTAAAAGTTTCTTAAATTTTTTAAAATTTTCTTTATTTAACTCTGTTATAAGTTTTATAAGTAATGCATCGGAAAACTACTTTGCAGGAGTGTACATTAACGATACTAGGATCATTATTAGCAAATAAAAAGATTATGTGCTAGTAATTCATTCCGATATTTCTAAAAATGGTTTTTATTCTAAGTTATTCGATATATATGTTAAAAAGTAAAAATGTTAACGGTGAATGCTGATTCATATTTGCGTTCATTTTAGCTAGCGCATATAATAAAATTTAATACGGCTTTTAGTTTTTTCTGCTCTTAAAATGGTGTCCAAAATCATCTTTAAGTACAATGCGTCCATTAAATGGATTTCTAGTCGGTTTTGAATGGTTTTAATGCTAGAATTATATAATGTTTTTAATAAACTTAGCTTTTTATAATAATAAAACGAAAATTAAGACATCTGTTTGTGGTGGAATATATGTAGGTATATATAATATATTATTTGAGTAACATTCCTTTCTTATAGTGAGTAACACGTTTTAAACATTTGAAGAACTTTTAATTAAGAATAGAATGGGAAATAAAAGACGAATAAAAGTCGAAAGTGGATTCTAAATTAATCTAATTTAATTAAATTGGAATAGATGTTGTTGAATACAAATTAACGGAGAATATCGGGTTGGAAGGGATATCTACAAGTATCTGTTATTAAAAAAAAATCAATAAAGGACAAATGTTTAGACGAATTAGATAGTTTTTTTTAATTGACTAAAAAAAATGTGTAAAATATTTTCAAAATTAGAATTGCAAATTTCTAGAATGAGAAATCAATCTGTGAATGTGTACCATTTTTTAACCCCTAAGGAGTGAAATTTTTAAAAAAATATTTCTTAATCGCTGATTACGTCATCAATAGAATATCCCACACGAATTTCAAGATTTTAAAGATAAAAGTTTAAGCTGTAGGATGAATAAAGAACACATATTTTACCACTTCCCAATCGCGTAGGAGTGAAATTGTTAAAAATCTCTTCTTATCCTGCGGTTTGATCATGAAATATTGTAGTAAATTTCAAGATTTTTAAAACATAAGTTTACATGGTATCGTGATGAGTCTGTCGAATGCTAACAAAAAACTTTTTGGAAGGAATAGGTGGGATGTAATCAGTGCTAGCGGCGAAAACTTAAATTTTTTTTTTTTGGCTTTTTATCTTGAAAATTATTTTGTTCATTAGTCTTGACGTTAGTTAGAGAGGAATAAAATGGCGGGTTAAGTCCTTTGTCTAAAGTGAAATTAACGGCGAAAAAGGAGGAGAATGATTAAATTTTTTCAGGGGTGCTCCTTAACCAATTGGTTAGAAGGGTGGGTCAATGATGGGGGACGAGAAATTTTGATTTATTGTCTTGGATAAAGAATAAAAAAACCTCTAAATTGAAAGCGAGGTAGATTCTTATGAAAAACAGTTATTGAAATAGCATAAAATAAATCAAATATAATTAGGTAGTAGAAATAAAATAAAACAAAAAATCCAAATCTTACCATTATGTTGATAAATAGGTCAAAGTGAAGCTTACCTGAAACAATGAAACAAATATGAAATTAGAAATAAATTAAAATATCAAATAAGTAGGTATTAAAAATATTTCATCAAATAAATTGAAATGGAATATGAAGATTTATATTTCATTTCAATCTAGTGACTTTGATACCTAAATTTATTCTTTCTTCTAAAACAAAAGATTCGATCTAAACTCAAGATTCAGTTATTGTTATATCTTTGTTGGCATAGAACAGGGCTTCTTAAACTATGGATAGCGAGCCTAAATGGGGTCGCGAAACTGAATTTTGGTGTAGAGAAACATAGGACAACAATGACTAATCAGTCAAAATGAAGTTGCCAATTTAAAAAGTTTAAGAAGCGCTGGTATAGAACCTTGCAATATTATCATTAAAAACAAATTAAAAAGAAAAAAGGGCCAAGAAGCCCATGTAGATAACTTTTACAATACATTTTAAGGTTGCAGATTTAATGTTTTGGTGGTTGAGTTGTTTATCAAAAGAAAAATTTCGGCGAAACCTTCTAGATTAGACATTTTTAATGAGATAATTCCATCAGAATAAAAAACGTTTCGATATCTAATAATTCTGTAATGGTTTTCAAGTGGTTGTTAGAGTATAGGTACTGTAAGTTGTAACTGCCAATATCTCAGTCCTATAGACTTCGGAAGGACTTAGAAACTTCTGCAAAATTAGACCTTCGAATAGAATAAGCTCATCAAAAATATCCACTCTGGGAGGCCACAGCAGAAATTTCTCTTTTCTTTTGGGATTTGTGGGTCCGGACCTTCAATTATTAAAGATTCAGGTTTTGAGTATAGATCTATAATGAAAACAGGAGAAAAATCCAGTTTCTGGAAGTTATAAAGATATAAGAATTGACTTGAGGTTGTAATTTGATTGCGAAAGCGCAAATAGTTTAATTATTTCGCAAAATTGGAGTTTAAATTAATTCAAATTTTTATAAGTGATGATGGAAAGGAAAAGGGTCCTTATCTTCACTGATCAGATTTTTCAGGAAGGGCAAAAATGTGAAATATAATACAAATAAACATATGATATTACTATATATATAAATATTTAAAAATTCATGACTCAGTCAATTTTTGGAATTATTGGGCGAGATAAAAAGCGTTTTGTTCATTGGGTTCTTGGTTTTTTGGTTGACGGCACACTAAAAATATCAGGAATCATTTAAGTAACAACTAAATATATAAAAAAAAACCTAAAAGTTGAATGATACAAAAAATAATAATAATAATAATAATGAAGTAATTACAAATAGTATTTCAAAATTACAAAACCCATGCAATTTTAATTATTTGTCAAAAACGCTCGCGGCACACAGGTTGAGAAACACTGGCTTAGAGAGCCCAAAATCTAAACAGTTCTTCGCATTGAAAATATAAAAATTTTGCTTCAAAACAAACTTTCTAAGACGATTTCTTTTTATGAATATAATTTTTATATTGAATGATAAAAATGAAGAAAAAAATAAAACTTTTTCACGATCCAGTACGTTTGCCAGTTAGAACAAATATTTTTTTTTTTTTTACATTATTGTCTGAATTTTATTGAAGTTCAATTAAATATTTGCTTTCTCTATAACGAGTATAATTTTGATCCAAGAGCAAAAGACCATTCCTAGAATAATAGAAATTAAAAATTGAATCTTTAATATAGCCTGAACAGGTCTTGACTTGTATTTGTCATCATTGCATTTCCTTCGCTATAAAGGAAGACGTTAGATAATTCTATCCACACCCTTTTTATTTATTTTCCTCGATCGGATTCTAATGAAAGAATCCCCCCCCCCCCTCTCGCACATATATTAATTAAGAAAAAAAGTGACAATTTTCCAAGACTCGGGACGCTAGATATGCAGTAGTAATTTATAATAAACTTTAATATAAATTGTTTATTTATGCCTATATTATGACTTCGCATTAAAATCTCAATAATTTTTTTTCTTTTTGTATTTTTGAAGCGGAACTTTTAAAGCTAGAGCAGTGTTTCTCAATCTTTTTTGGTTGACGGAATATTAAAAATATCTGGAATCATTTGCGACACATCTGAATATAAAAAAATGTAAAAGTTGTATGATACAAAAAAAGAAAAAAATGAAGTAATTACAAATACTATTTCAAAGTTACAAAACCCATGCAATTTTAATTAATTGTTATAAAGCCTCGCGGCGCATTTGACATCTCTCGCGGCACAAAGGTTGAAAAACACTGCTTTAGAAAGAGGAGATGCCATTACCTCGATTTTGACCAGAGTGAAGAGAAGAGCCCTTCACAAATGTCGTTCACTTCAAAACAATTTTTTTTTTTTTTTAATAAATATACTATAAAAAATAAATAAAGAGTAAAAAGTAATAAGAATCTTTTTATGAGAAAGATAAGCAAACCAATTTAACAGGTAGACGAATTTATTTGGAAACTTATCTATTATTAAAAATCTTTCATCCATCAATGGAAATTTATAAAGAATTCGAATCCTATTTAAATTTCCGCCATCTAAGCTGCGACAAGGCTACCATTACGTGTCCTACTATCTTAATTTCCGACCTCTCACGTTTTACTTATATTTTTCTTGATTGTACTCTACTTGACATTCTTGAATCGCTATTTGCAATAGGGGAAGAACTTTTTATACTTTTTAAAAAATCTTTCTCGAAAGATATAGATATCTGAAATAAATAAAAAAGATTTTAAATTCTTTTGAAAGAAAACCTTTTTCTTCTTGTTTACTTATGCATTTCAATTCGTTCCAACTTGTCAAATTAAATATTTACAAAAAGTTCAAATTAACAAGAAACAGTGTTATTAAAAATCTTCGATTAGACAAAAAATTCTCTGCTGCTTATATCTTTTCTCTTCTATAAATACTCGCTATGATAAGTTTTTTAAAAAACTCTTTTGAGTTATGAAATTTCACATCATTATAACGTTCAAAAATATTTTTAAGTTAATATTATTAATATTTAAGAAATGAACATCCAGAATTGATGAGTTATATTAATAAGTAGGAATCAAATATTAATGAAATTGGTTTCCCCAAGTTTAGAATCGATTTTAAAAATATAAATTCAATGGCTATTTAAAAAAAGAAAAAGCTGATAAAATATGTTAAGCATTCGCCAATTCGTTTATCTCTATAACTTTTAGAGACTGGAACTCTCTTACACCCACCCGTTTTTATGACTACATACTATAATAAAGATAAGAGTAAATAAATATTATATGTAATATTCATTTACTATGAGTTAAGGATTCTTGGTCACTTGTTTCACATTAAAATTTAAAATATTAAAATATGTAAAAAAATTTTCAATATAATATATTTCGAGCTGTAAGCTCATCTTCAGGAAAGTACAGAATTATAACCATTATAATTCTGTACTTTCTGTACTTTCTTGAAGATGAGCTTACAGCTCGAAATATATATGTATTTTTGAAAAAAAAATTTACATCTTTTAATTTTTTTAATTTTAATGTGAAACAAGTGACCAAGAATCCTTAACTCATAGTAAATGAATATTACATATAATATTTATTTACTCTTATCGTTATTAAAGATGTTTCACCTTGCACCAACACCACAATCTCTACTAATTACATACTATAACTTTCAGACTTCCTAGACCAGCATCCACAGCTACCTTGGACTCCGAACTAATCCCTGAAATCTCTTCACTTTATTATGACGATTCAGAGGTCCATCCCGAACTGCTAAGCTTGCATCTTTTTGACGAAACATCTTCTTGCATCAATCTCATTAAAAAATAAGCGACTTATATTTAATAAAATAATTTATAAATAATTACAAAAGTACTTCCCTCTGAATTTTGGGCCCCATTAGCAATTAATAATATCTCCTTTTAATTATGAGAATATTCTAATAGAAATTTTTTCTTTTAAAATTTTATTAGTTTAAAATATTTTTGAACCCCTTCTTTTTGATCACTATTAATTTCACATAGTGAGATATTTTCATAAGGTCTAATTTAATAATTTAATTATTAACTAATGTTTATTTATATTGTTGACTTTGTTAATTATTATAGATGGCGTGAATGTTCTTATTACATACTAGTTGGGATAGTGAACCACCCAGGCGGCTTCAGCCCCTCAGAAGTTAAACGAAGGCCTGGAAGAAGAATAGAGGAAATGAAGGGGATGAACAGAGTGTGAGAAGAAGTCAATAAAGAGACAGAAGAAAAGAAGAAAAAGAGGAAATTAAAAACCCAAAAAGGCTAGGGTTATTATTTTGTTTGAATGTACTCATTTTAAAAAGATTGCACATAAATATGTACTTTGAAAAATAAAATGTATTACAGAAATAAAATTATTTGAATTGAATTGAATAGATTCAAAAGACTTTAAAATGTGTAGTTTTGATGAAAACTGACCTCTAATTTTCGAGGCTGTCCAAATAGTTTAACACACCAATATCGTAGACGTATATAGAGCGATAGACCATGCAGAAAGTATGATGCCTTGGGCCAATGAAACGTGGTACTATAGAAGAATTTCGAAGATAAAATGGGTCGAATTACATGATGTGGGGAAGATGGTAGGGCCCATGCTGATTCCAAAGAAATATTTCGCAGGGTAAAAAAGAAAATAAAGGGATGATGAGTTGAATTAAAATATTCCCCTTAGGAAATGTAGAATGTGACTTTTAGGGAAGTAATATTATAAGATTTAGGTGTAGTTGCTCCAAAATAGTCTTTCGATAAGGAAATTGTTTTCTATTTATTATCTAAATAATCTATGGAATTTTGACTTAGAAAAGGTCATTTATCACCAAAATAAGGATGAAGGCAAGAATGGATTTCCTTCTACGATATTCTAGCTACATTGACTGACTCATCACAACAATACAGTGAGATATATATATATGCATTGTATATACTAAATAACGTTGCGATTAACCCTGAAATTCATTCTAGTGGAAATGAAGCAAGATGATGAGAGTGTTTATGTCTGTCATATAAAAAGTAAAGAGCGAGGAAAGTCATCCATTTTTTGGCACTAAAGTGAATGGTCTATTTGATCGGGACAAGGCGATTGTCGTTCGATATTGATGAGTCGAGATGGGTGAGGAAGCTGGCTGGACGCTCCGATAAGAATCGAAATTGCATTTGAAAAAGGGTGACCTATTTTTATGGGATCGTTGACCATTTATTTCTTGTTTTAAAGTTTTTGATTTAATATATAAGGTTGTTTTTTATAATGATAGTGATTCGATAAGTTTTACATTAAGAAATTGCCATGTATCGTGAAAAGAAGGAAACAAGGAATATATTTTAGGGTTTATTTGAATTAATTGCTTTGAGGGGAAAATTATCTGTGTACAGACTACAGAGCATACATAATACGTGTTTAGGTATTTATTTTGTTTTATTTGTTATATTGATTTGAATACCTGATAAATAACGAAAGAGCCGGAGTGAAGGAAAACGGCCTATTAGGTCATTCAATAAGTCCGTAGGATGACACATAGATGGCGTTACTATAATTTTTTCCATGTGATTTTTATTTAGTACTAGCCTTCAAACGATACGTGTATAAATTTGACAGCAATCTGACTATTGATTCTTGAGTTATAGCATTTTGTGTGAAGCAACTTTTGTTATTGAAAAAAAAAAATGGAAAAAAGTGAATTTCGAGTTTTAATAAAGCATTGCTTTTTGATGAAAAAAAAATACAGTGGAAACCAAACAATGACTTAATAAACATTAACGGAACTCTGCTTCATCGAGACAAATGGTAGAGAAGTGGATTGCTGAATTTAAACGTGGTCATACCAGCACAAATGATGCAGAGCGCAATGGACGCCCAAAAGAGGCTGTTATTCCAGAAAACATAAGAAAAATCCACAAATTGGTTATGAACGATCGCAAATTGATGCATCCACCGTCTAGCCAGGAACTTCCACCGTCGGACTACCATTTGTTTCGGTCTCTGCAAAAATATCTTGATGGTAAAAAATTGGCCGACCAAAGCGCCGCTGAAAATCACTTGACCAAGTTTTTCGACGATAAATCACAGAAGTTTTACACCGATAGAATTATGAAGCTACCCAAAAAATGGCAATAGATAATAATGGTTAATATGTATTTGATTAAAATTGATTTTCAATAAAGAAATTTTTTGTTCTAAAATTTACCAAAAATCCGCGGAGACTTTTTATATGAGCTATTATTATGAGAATCAAATTATTATTTATAAGCCAGATGCAAGTTCGAGAATAATTACTTTTTGTTAATAATTATGTATGGGGGCTTCAGCAGTGAAGTGGAAGACTGGATGAAGCATGTCAAGAAACACACCCAACTTACCAAGCTTGAGCCCCTATGAGAGAATAATATTAACTCATCAATAAGTAGGTATATATATATATATATATTGACTTACCCATCTCTGACAGGTCGGTATACATCAGCTAGACTGTATAATTAAATAATTCCATTAGAATAATTTTTTTAGGAAAACTCTCACATATTTCCGCATCCCGGAATTAAATTTGGCAAAGCGTTTAAATGGAAATCGTCCATTACTTTTTTATATTAGAATTGCTAAACCATCTTAAAAATTTTAAATCAAGTAAAAACCTCAATGTTTCACGACCCGAGGTGTATGTCAAAGGAAAATCCAACAAAGGACTAATTGCCACGATTCCATTTGCAGCTCAGAACCAAATTGTTCTGGGTAGAAATCAACTGTTTTATCTTTGTAAATTAATTGTATTTAGCTCTTTGAGGGGTTCAAGTGATAATGACGGAGAATGTTTATCATATGAAAAATTGAGTAGCTATAGATTTTTCGCACTATTTTAGTTGTATAGTAAGCAGACTCTAAGCGGTCCGTTCAGCTAACTAAATAACTTGAGTAAAAGCTGTTGTTAAGCACTTATATTTTCTTCGCACTATTTTATTCAATATTATAGTTATATAATATACACTATTCTAATAGTTTTTTTGTTTTTTTTACTTTTTTGCTCTTCTAGCCATCAGCCAATTTACGATACTATTATGAAATTATGACTTCTATGTAGGGATCAGATTTTTAGCCGGGTGCCTCGAGTCGTATTCGAACCCGGGTCCACTTGATTAACAGGCTTGTACGCTAACTAATAGTTAATTAAAATTTAATTATTTGGTTCAATTTCTCACGAGATTAGAGTAAATAAACAAAGAAGATGACGAACAAGATCAATTACACTCGCCAACAAACATTTTGTTTTCAAGAAGGCAAAAGACCTGTTTCTGGTTATATTTGGCATTATGATTCTAAAAATACCAGTTTCTTCTATCTAGAACAGGACTGTCCAACCCGTTACCCGCGGGCCGCATGCAGCCAAGCAATGCAATGAGTGTGGCCCAACATATTATCATAAACTTCTTTAAAACATTGAGATCTATAAGTAGAAATATATTTATTCCCTTTTTCGAAATATGAATGTACATTTGTACAATACATGAAGCTTTTTTAAAGAATAAAATTCACTAAAAGCAAAATTTTAAGCACAACTATATATAAGATAAAAAAAAAATCATGAAGTTTCGAATATTTGAAAACTCTTCTTGTTCTCATATTTTCATTTTCTAAAATATTAATAATAATAATAATAATATTTCAGTAAATTATATGCTACAACACCAACCAAGTCTATAGTTATATCATTCTAGTACAAGGAGACAAGGAAGGTTTTCTAGAACAATGAAAATTAATTGATAATTTCTCCTCTGGACTAAAACTTGTCAGGACTTGTCTTTTAGATATTTGCACGTTCTTATTTGTCAATAGAAATGGATTATTATATCCGTGGCCCTTTTAAAAAATAAATTATAATTCCTCATATCCTTCTTTAATTCCATTGGATGTAAACCAGGGCTGTCCAACCCATGGCCCAATATAAAGTCATAAAATTTCTTTAAACATTTGGGCTGATAATTTTTTTTCTCTAAAATAAGAAATCTAAAAATGAAGTTTTCTAAAAATACATAAAATTTTAAATTTTGAATCTGGAACTAGATTTTAAGATTTCCGAAAAAATAATCATAATTTTGGTCTATTTTCGACTCCATTTTTATTAGAAATAAATTTTCTACTTGCAAACTTTCTGATTGAATGTTCTAGAACAATAATTGAAAAATTGAATATTGTCTTTTTATTAGAAATTTATATTAATTATCTAGCCAGGAAAAAATATAGACAAATACTAATACATAATATAACTTTCTTTAAGTATATAGTTATGTATTTACATATACGAGAAGCTATTTTCAAGTATAAAATTTACGAAAAGTAAAATTAGAAGCTAACTATGAGCTAAAAAAAATAAAGTTCTTATTTCTACATTATTAACTATCTTTTTTGAATAACAAATATCAATATAATTAAAATATTTTATCTGGGACATTTGTTTTTTCTTCAAATGTGGCCAGTGTAAGCCAAAGCCATCCCTGATCTAGAATCTCTATTTTGTAAGATATATTTCATCAAATCTCGAAAAAGAAGATAGATGTTTGTCTATTTTTGAGATGAGTGATTTAAAAACAGATGAAAATGTAGTTTGTTTTGTTTTTACAATAAATCAAATTCACATTGAGCTAAAAACAACCGATATATTGGAAATGATGGATAAAGTTTTTTCAATTTAAAAATATTTTGATTTTAAGTATTGAGGTTCTGAATCAAAATCCGCCTCAAAAATAGACAAAAATCGCCTTTTTCATGGGTCATCCACTTTAAAACAAACCAAGTCACATATGTGTATTCCTTAACTTTGAAGATCGTTTGGGAACAGATGTTTTGATCATGCCAAGACCGTATGTTAATACCTGGTAAGGACAATTAATACTGAGAGTGTAACACCTGACTTAGACTTGTTAATCCTATCAAGGGATTAATTGATAAATCTAATGAGAAACCCTTGCAGATAGTGAGGGATATTCGTGGAAAATGTTTTATATCATTTTAGCCCTTAAGGGTGGAAATTTGTCCTAGAACGTTGAATAAACCAGAAATGCTTAATTAAGGACGGTAACCTCTACTTAGAGTTGCAGATTAGCAATGAACATAAATCGATTCAAGCTACTTGAACTATATTTTAAATTGGAAAATAATTTTGATAACCTCTATTTAACATTGGCCCATAAATATCTCAAACCTAAGGGATGGTTTCCGTTCGGAAATTAATCAATTTGTAATACATGTGAAATTTTAAAAATATTTCTTTATATGAATATTTACTAAACTTTTTATATCATCAATGATTAAGTAATTCTAAAAGCATTTTACAGCGGAAATTTGTATCAGCAATCATTCAAGTGAAGTGCGCCCGTGTCAAGTAGGCAACCAAAACAACTCTATCTGGATTGACATCATTCAAAGAGCTCATTTATCGGTATTGCTTCTCTCTTGAATGTTTAGGATATAATTAATTCAAATATTTTTAGCATATGTGATTTCTAATTATATGTACATAGTTATAGTTTCGTGAATAATAATTCAAAGTATTTAATAATCAGGTGATACTTCTCAAACTATCATTAAAGTAATCTGTTCATTATTATATAGCAAGTGAAGGGTACAGGGGATAAACGCAAAATGTTAATTTTTTGTTAAAAATGTGATTCTTATGTCATCAAAGAAACTATTAATCTGTAGTTTCAGTTTTTGAATATAGGCGTTAGATAAAGCTTAAAAGGACGGGAAACATTTTGGGTTTAATATGTGAAGTAGTGGAAACAATCCTTCTGATATCTATATATATAAAATTAAGGTTTTGTCTGTCCAAATAACGCCAAATTTTGGTTGCACACGTTTCAAGCAAAGTTATGAACGAAAACACCCTCAACAAAATTCCTGTCTGTCTGTATATCTGTTTCAGTGGTTTCCGAAAAGTTGCTCACGATTGACGTAAAAACAGCTGAAGGGATTATTATGAAATTTCATATTTACATCAGATGTCTTCTAACTTACGTTTTTAGCTATATAACGTTTTGATATTTTGGCCCCAGAAGGGGGTTCGGGGGGGCGCACGAATGAAAATGATAGAATAACTCCTAAACTATTAATCCTACGGCAAATTTTATGATAAACAAAGTTGTAGGGGATGTGACAGAACTTTTATTAAATAAGCCAGATGTTTCGACAATTTATTTTGATTGATCGAATGTTTTTTACATTTGATTCAAACGCGAATCAAATGTAGAGAATTTTTGTCAAATATTGAGTGAAAAAAATATCTGAACTTATATATTTCTAACTTGAAATAATGATGTTAAATAAATTTATAATTTTTCTAACTAATATAACAAAGAATAATTGATATATCAACGAGAATTATTTTGACCGCGCTTATTTGAAAAAGATATTTATCGCGAGACTACTGCGGATGACGCTATTGGAGTCAGAGGAGTCTTAAGTCTGGACCAAGAGAGAAAAAGATGTAGCTAAATGGATCACATCTTTTTCTCTCTTGGTCCAGACTTAAGACTCCGCAGACTCCAATAGCGTCATCCGCAGTGGTCTCGCGATAAATATATTTTTCAAATAAGCGCGGTCAAAATAATTCTCGTTGATATATCAATTATTCTTTGATATATTAATGAGAAAAATTATAAATTTAATTTATTTTGACTTCCTCCTGTCTGGAATTACAAAACAAGGAAAATTAGAAAAACTTATAAATAAGGGATATAATTTTATATAATTTAAAATTTAAAATATGTTGCATGTTTGGAGGTCTGACTAGTTCTCCGGAAAGCTTACTAGTGCTTGGGTTCGACTCCCGAGGGGACAAGACCCTCCTATATGCAATATAAACATATCTATTAAAATCTTTGATACGACCTAAATTCATGTGCGTAAAATTAATTGATTATATATAAGAATTTGATTTTGATAAAAAATTCAATCTTTCTTTCTCAAATAGATACTCATTTCTTTATACTTAATATATATATATATATATATATAATCAAAATATTAACAATAAATCACATCAGCAAATATATCCTAGGAACTAATAGTTGATAATGAAATTTAAAAATATAGATATTTTCTATCAAACATCAAATGTCAAGAATAAAACGTATAAAATAAACATATATTAAAATTAACTGCGACGCCCACCTTCGGCGGGCCTCTTGCTGGTCAAGGAGAATTTTAAAGGAATTTACAAAATACGAATATGTTTTGGTATTTCTTTATTAAAAATAAATTTACACTATACATATAATCTATCTAGCGTATTTTAAAAAATGTGAAATAACCCCATTGAAAGGACATATATTTTATGATTAGTGTTATGTGCATTTGCTTAGTTGTCTATCTCTAATGTGTTTATCTGTGAGTGTACGGAAAGTTGTGCAAAATATGATAGATCTATTTATTATTTAAAGAGTAAGTAATTCCTAATTTAAATAGAAGAGAGGAGAGACAGGTCTTGTAAATAAAGGAATAGTCAGACAGAAATTTCCTATCAGAGGTATGAAGTTTCTATTACCTACCATTTATGTAAATACATTCACTATTCAAATAGAACGGTCCTTCTTCAACAATGTAATTTATTATCTCTTATACGGGATTGTATTTCAAATTCTAGAGAATTAAGCTATAATTAAATAGTATCTCGTCAGGTGAAGTGATTTATGACATAATACTCAAGATAAATGAATATTTTTTAACCAACTTATTTGAGAGCAATTCTTTAACAATTCTTGGATGTACACATTTTCTTTAGTTAAAAATAAATGCATGTCGTTGCACTATATGACAGGGGAGGGTGAGATAAGTATTACTATTTTAGATCTTTGACGCTTAATAAAATTATTCGTCCCGTTTAAGAAAAATTTAGGGTGTTAAACATCTGTCACGTAAAGTTTTCGGGGATCAGTTCAGATCAATTGTGGACCATTTTTTTTTTCTTAACGATACCGAATGTGGCGAAGTACTGTAATTTTCATGATAAAAGATACAATGTAGTAACAGTAGCTGATGAGCGCTTCCAGTTAGTTGCTAGAACTCATAGGGACAAACGGGCTGGCAAATGGAGTGGTCTGGTATATCTCCATTTTGACTACTAAGGGTTGTTGAGAATGGGCGAATCGAGTGCCATATGCAAAGCAGGATTTATTTAATGATTTTAACTCATCGCAGCGCAGTAATAGTACTTATGATATAGAGAAAACGACATATTATGTCAGAAAAGGTGACACTGATCAACCCTCCTCTTTTTCCTGATTCAGACTTGAGATTTTTTTCTTTAGGTATATTTAAAGGAAAAAGCATACAAGACAACCTCAAATGAGCAGATGTTCGCTATTTCCAAACAACCAAACACCAAAGTAGAAACATTTTCCATTTGTTTTATTCACAAGGCTTTTAGAAACTATAATTATCGCCCAAGCTCCATTTTAGATCAGAAAGGTATCCTGTTTAAAACTTGAGGAAGAGTTTTAAAAAAGGAGGAGTTTGTACCGAACTTGGCCCTTTTTTCACATTTATGTTTTTGGTCAGATATCATTAATTTTTGAAAAATTTTATCCTTTAATTTATCTAAAAATTTATATTTAAATTAAGTGGATATTGATGAGGCAGTCCAAAAAAAGAAGAAGATAATTTACACTATCTTTTTATTCATAAAACCGACGTTTTGGAGGCTATTCCCTCCTTCTTCAGGGTTTTGAAAAGTCTGTGAAAGAAATCCAATGCGGCATTCCCCTCTGTCTCCTCTTTCAGTGGCAGTAACAATAATATCTTGTATTTCATTCTCAGCAGAATTATAATGTAATAATGATTATATTTACCAATTTATATTAATAATTATTAAATATTTCTCATAAAATATCTATTAAAATCTCGGACGGTTTTTCATAAATTTCACCCCTTCATTTCAGCCCCGAAGAAGGAAAAGTTTCGGTTTTTCAATTTCCTCCTTGATTAATGTACCAAACTTTACGAGTATGCCGAATTTCAGCATTCCAGCTTGATTGTATTTTTATTATATGTTAATTAAGCCTATAATAAATTTCACACTTTCATTTTAGGTCCTGAAGAAGGAAAAGTTTCACTTTTTCCTTTAATTGTAGCCCAAACTCTGCCAGTATGCCATATTCTAAGATCAGCGGAATCTACTCTAGGTTTTTGAAATGTGAGTCAGTCAGTCAGTTAGTCAGTGTTAAAAATGACACTTTTCAGACCTTAATAACTCAATAACTATTAGGTAGATGCATAATTATGGAACGTTTGTATTGGCGCGTTTTTCTTTAGCCAAAAACGGCGTTTTGTTTATTCTTTTTATAAAAACAATCTTCTCTATTTATAGTTCATAAAAATGCATGTCGAAAACCATATTCATATTCGTCATATTATGCTCTACCACTACGAGAAAGGATGGAAGGCAGCACAGTCATTTCGCGATCTCAACGAACTTTTTGGCGAAGGAACAATTACTGATAGTGCAGTACTGAAGTGGTTTGCCCGTTTCAAATCAGGTGACACTAGTTTGGAGGATAAAGAAGGAAGAGGTCGGCCATCGGATTTTGATGATAAGGCACTTCTGACAGCCGTGGAAGAGGATGAAAGCTTTACAACACAAATTGGTTTAACGACGCGGATGACCAGCAACAATGGCGAATCCTGGACAAAAACGACAAGCGGCAATTCAACATAAATAGCGACGTCTACCTGGCACAGCTTGACTGTCTTCACGGTGCAATCGAGACGAAAAGACCACTCGAAAACAACCACATCGTGTTCCATCACGATAACGCTCGTCCACATGTTGAGCGCCGGTTGTCGAATTCATGGCCAATAAGGGCTGGGATCTACTCCCACATCCGCCGTACTCACCGACCGAAGCACCGACGGACTATCACATCAACCGCTCTTTGAAAAACTGGCAAAAGACTAAGATCTACGACGATTTGGATGACTTGGTGGTCGATGTCAAAGCGTGGATTGCCTCCAAGAATCGTGACTTCTTCGCCCGTGGAATCGACTGACTGCCAAGCAAATGGGAAGCAGTTATTGAAGTGGATGGTGAATACGTTCCCGAATAATCATTTAAACATGTTTTTGTTAAATTTTATTATTGTTTTTTCTAAATAAAAATGTTTTTAAAAAAACGTTCCATAATTATGCATCAACCTAATATAATAGGATTATTCATGAAATTTGGGATTCCAGGTGTTCGCATGGGCCTTATTCGACATGCAAAATTTCAAGTAACATATGTAGGTCTAATAGTTTTTGTGTTATGGGGGGGGGGGGGGTCGAAAGTAGCTCGAAATGATTCGTGTAAATATACACATAACTGGTGCGCCGCCCGTTCTTTTCCGAACTTGGCTGACACACTGCCGTGTGCCTAGATAAATAATTTATTAATTAAAATATTTTGAATAAACTGAATATGTATGTAATATTTATTGAGGATAATAATGACCCTGCCAAATGAATAATTTTAATTATTTTTCTTCAATAATCAGCATGCGATGATAATAACAGCCCTTTTATAATAATAAATATTTCTTTTCAATCAATCATCAGCCCGGTTTCGCCTTAGTCTACAAGTCCTGACATGTTTCCCTTCAAGTTGGCACGGGTTGCCGTGGTCAGGCGTTATATCTATGCTTATAAATGTGGCCTTTTGTGTTTTTATTATTTGTCCTTAACTTTACAATTATTTAATTATTTCTTCAAGCCTATATGATTTGCGATAATCAAAATAAAATTAATTTTTTGTTTTATTAAATACATAAGAGATGTTTCTTAAAATTTTCAGTATTCTAAGGAAATTAAATCAATAGAAATCAAATAGATTTCTTTGAAAAGATTTTATTTTACCGAGAGTAGCAGCGTTGTTGATTCATAAAGAGAAATCAATGAGGTTGTTCACTGCTTGATGCAATATAATAAATATAAATATGAATGTATGGATGGAAGGCAGCCTAAGAATAATGAAAAAAATAAAATTCCTAATAAAATAAATTTATTGGAAAGTCATTTTTATCCTCTTAAAACCCGACGTTTCGGAAGATCTTCTCTCCTTCTTCAAAAATGACTTTATAATAAATTTATTTTTCCATTTTTCTTGGGCTGCCTTCTATCAATTCTCCAACGTTATAATATAATATTGATATAAGTACATATGTATTTATGATAATATTAATCTAGAATTTGTATGTTAGAGTGAAAAATTCATTTATTATGTCCTCTAAATATAAAGTTTTGGAAATTTTTTTTCAACATGAATTATACCTAAATCACATAATCTTTCGTTTCACATGGAATTACTTAAATAATTCTTTAAACGACGCAGACAAGAAAATGTTACTGTAGGTACATTTATCTAATTTTATACCTTCATTAAAATAGTCAGTGATGCAACTCCGTTTCAATGGATCTTCTTCAGTCATCTTGGAATTTATTCACAGGATTCACACTACATTAAAAGACAAGCCTATGTCAGACGTTGGATTGAAAGAAATAATAATTATTTGACAATAGCCATAATAACGAATTTATACTAAAGATATGCATTTTGAAAAATCTCACGTGAGATTAGGGGGGGGGGCGAAAAATTGCAAAAATCGCCTCTCATATTGGTACTTCCAATTTCGGAAGTCTCATAAATAAATATGATCTATGGATCTGGAAGTATTCAAACTCAGCATAACCTTATAGCTTATATGATACGTTCAGGGTGAGTTTCATAAGAGAGTGAATAATCAGTAAGTAAAGTTTCAAGGTAGGTTTCACAAAATAAAACAAATGTATGTTTTGTTCTATAGTGTACACTATAATTCTGCTGAGAATATATTATTATTACTTAAAGAGGAGATAGTGGGGAATGCCGCATTGGATTTCCTTCACTGACTTTTTAAAACACTGAAGAACGAGGGAATAGCCTCCGAAAAGTCGGTTTATGAATAAAAAGATAGTATAAATTATCTTCTTCTTTTATTGGACTGCTTCATCATTATCCACTCAATTTCACATATCAGTCCGTCTCCAAAAATTACTTCAATCTTATTACATTGAAATTTTACTTACTGATTATTTAAAAATGATCACCTTGAACCGACACCTATCTCTTTAAAAATTAGAGAGTGAATAAACTGCTGGCCAAGAGCGATTTAAAAGATTTTGTGAAAAAGCTACAAAAAAACTCCTGACTCAGCACTTGACATGATTAATGTTAATACCTACTTGAAATTTTCTTTTAGAAATTTGTTTTTTAATGTTTTTGTTTAATTGAAAAGTGTTGATGCATCAAGCAGAGGACAACCTCTTTGTTTCTCTCTATGAATGTTTTTGTTCTTTGGAATTATATTTCCCTCTTAAATTTGTAATTTGAATTCTATTTTAATAAGCAATGTAGGCTAATATAACTTATTTGTTCCAAATTCATTCTCAAATTCTACAACCATCAATTCTTCAAAAATCACAATAATTTTCGCTTTTTTGAGATTATTTCTCTAAATTTTTCCTTAATTTTTTTTCTTGTCTTGTGTTGTTCCTTTTGAGGGGTTTGCCTATTCAAACTTCATCCCTACTGCAGAGAGAATACCTGGCGTTTTTCATTATATTTTTTTATGAAAGATCGAACCTATTAGTGTTTAGAGATGTTTTTTTATGAGAATGATGAGAGAAGGAGTTACACCAAAAAAGTGCAACCCGTAAAGGCCTGGGTTGGCACCTCCATTGTGAAAAGAAGAAGAAAGAAATTTATGGGCTGGGCGGGGGTCGAAGATATCTGTGGATACGGGTCTTAGGTATCTGTGGATACAGGTCTTAGGTATCTGTGGACACGGGTCTTAGGTATCTGTGGATACGGGTCTTAGGTATCTGTGGATACGGGTCTTGGGTATCTGTCTTACGGTTTAAATTTAAGTAGTTTTAAAATATTTGTTTCAAAAATAAATTAAAAAAAAAAAAAAAAAAATAGGTATGGGTTAGTTATTGATCATGTCAAGATGTAGGGGGTGATTGATTTATTTCGTTTCCATTCCTCGTATATAGTAGATATAATTGGTTTTTCGTTGAGGTTATTTAATTAAAAATTCTAAGGTGGGCAATAAAACTTGTGAATTTTTGATTAAATTTCAGGGTTTGCTAGAGTTCATATCGCATCCCATGCTTTTATTCGATGCTTATTATATCAAGTTGAAATTATGAAAATGGCATGCAATTGACTCTTATATGCATGTACCTATTTATATAATAATAATAATAAAAAAAAAAAAAATATGGGAGCTAATAAAAAAAAGGCGATTTTAGAATTATTTTATTTTATAAATCCTCTTTTGATGGAAATTTCTGATAAGTATAAGATCAAAATCAACAAAGAATCTTTAAAGAGGAATATTCAACTGGGTTACTTATCGATGAGAGTCCTTGAGCTGAACAAGAACATATTAAGGCTGTCAAGAAGCTTATGGGTCGCTTATGCATTTTACATATGCATGCATAATTCATGCATTACAAGAAGTTCCGTCTCAATTGTTCTCCGAAGAGAGTCACAAAAAGAATTCATTTGAACGAAAGAAAATTCTTAACTTATTCAGAGACACTTGGGCTTTTTTTTGCATTTTATGAAAAATGGAAATTAACCGGAGGTGGAGTTCAATTAATATTTATTTTAATAAAATTAAAAAAAAAAAACGTTTTCTATTAGGAAAAAAAGTTAAATTTAAAAAATAAATAATTTTGAATTTTTTCAAATAAAGTTAAAAAAAACATTCAATCGAGAATATATCAATGTAGAGTTGTTTAACCTGAATTGTAGAATTATTGTTCAAGATCATTGCCCTGTACCTGACCCGGAGATTTCATGTACCGTCAGAGTAGCTAATTCCATGTAGGCCTGAAATGTAGACAACAAAGAATACAGCTCACTTTTGTAAACATGTCAACCGAACTAAATTAACCATACATGGAATCTGATTATGTATACAAAGTTTGGTTGAGTGAACCAAGGGCCTAGATATTTGGAACCTCTCCCCACTTTGGGCGTTAGTTTTTGCAATTTGTCTTCTGGGGGCCCACTGATGAAATAGTTCCATTCGCATAGTCAACAAAGAAATTCCTCCATTCGCCTAGTACAAAGAAAATCATTTATTCGCCTTCCCTCCCCCATCGTAACAATGTATCCAAAATTTAGTTTACTTTTTTCGAGTATGGGGTCCCATTAACACTTAAATGTATGTAAGAATAGTAGTCAGCCCGAAAGCTGGTTTTATTCTCTTCAGTGTTCCACTATTAGCACCCCTGATTAAGTTTACTAAAGAAGATAGGCTCTGATGTAGATTTTTGTTAGTTTCCTCACTAGGTCAGAAGATCATACCTCAGTTACAGTCATTTTATCAGTGATAAAGTGAGACCTGGATAGAAAATGAGAGCAATAATTTAAATTTACTGTAGCCCATTACAGTCAATGTTGTGAATTATTGGCACTTTACCAGAGATGGCATTGGACCCAAGACTTAACTATGCTACCTAATATAATATATTTTTTTATCTATTTGACAATTATTAAATTTATGTTGGAAGGTTAATAATAAAATTATTTAAGTTAAAAATTTTTTTTAGAAATGTTTTAATATTCAGCGCCTGAGAACGCAACCCACTAATCAGAATATGCCATTTGAATGCATAACCTAGTCTACCAGGCGGCGTTACATTTTTTTTCTACCCAGTCTGGAGAGTAGAGTTTTTTAAACTAATTTTCTCTTTATATTTCAACAATTTTGGAAAACTTTTTGTTCATATTTTGAGAGATTATATGTATCTATATTATCATAATAAGAAAGTGAAGGAAGAATTTTTTTTACTAAACTTAATATAAAATAAGCTTATATGGTCATCCACATGACTTTACCATTTAATTTTTAACTGCCCCCCCCCCCCCCTTAATTTTGGGTTCGATTTCAACTAAAATCTAATAAGCGTCCAAGTGAAATTAACTTGCATGGTTATAGAGAGAGAAAACTTCAAAAATTGAGCCTCCCGAAAGTGAAAGCAATATACGTCTTCTTCAAAAAATCTAGGAGGCGCCTTAGGGATCCTAGGTTATAACACGAGCGCGGCTGCAAGTCATCCAGCACTTAGGGGTCCTCGTCTTTATAATAGGCTACCAGCGAGCATCACTGGGCTGCCAATATCTAGTTTGAGGGAGTATCTGGAGATTTAGGCCTTGAGTTTTGATTTGATTTTGGGCGTTTCAGGGTGTGTTTATGTGTATATGAATTGAAATTAACAGACGCTGTGATGTCAGACCACCCCTCCACACAAGCTTTGCTTAATGAGGGTTGTTGTATTAATTATTAAATTTAAATGTGTTATTCTTTTTAATCGTAGGTAGATAAAGATTCATTTTTTATACAATGTACTTACTTCTTTTTATGAGTGCAAAAAATAAATATTCTATATTCTATTCAGTGGCGTACCTAGGAGGGGGGGGGGGCGCTGTCCGCACCGGGCTGCATATATTTTGGGGCGGCATTTTTTTATATTTACTTATAGTTGTAAAAAACAACGTGTTCACTTCATAAGTTAACTATTCAATTTCCACGAATTATGAATTACTATATGATTTCGAATATTTTTCCTCGTAAGTAAATGTAGGGTAGAAAATTTATCTCTAAAAATTTTGCTTTGATACAGACATCAATGTGATGGTAATTTTTTTTTTTTTTTTGTAAATTAGGTATATGTTTTGTCTCATAGATGTGGAACCTGCGGCCTCCGTAAGTTTCCTGTGACCTTTAAAAAAGTATCTTGTATTTTTATAAAATTTGCATTTATAGGTATATCAATTTATGCAGCCTCCTTTAATAATGCCTAATTTAAATATGGCATCCGATGGTAAAAAAGATCTTCACCTATAGTTTGTCTCAATTACAATTAGTGCCTGGAGCACCGAGCATGAGCACCGAGCGATGCTCGGTAACTTTTTGCCTCTAAATAGCTTAAGTTTCAAATTTCAAGGCTCTGCGACTTGCCGAAGACGAGATATGAACGATTAAAATATTTATTTTGCGACATGACTAATTTACACCCCCTTCCTTTATTTCAATCGGATTAAAATTTATACACAACTAATAACTCATGAGACTTGATAAGTACACCAATTTTTAGCGAAATCGTTACAGCCGATTTCGAGAAACCGATTCTATATATATGCAAGAATTGCTCGTTTAATAAGAGTAAATAGATATTATGTTTATTAATTTATAAAAAAAAAACCATTTTATTGACTTAGAAAGGGCATTAACTTGGAGATCGCCCCAGGCGGCAAAAGTTCTAGGTACGCCACTGATTTTATTCTATTCTATATTCTTCGCAATGTAAGTTCATGTAAAAATCTAAAATATTTTGAGTGATTTCAAAATACGGGGAGAAGGGAAGGCGTATAAGAGAAACTTGATAATTTAATTAAAATTAAAATTTTTAAAAATTTGGGGGGGGGGGGATTATGGGAAATAACTCAAACAATAATTCTGAAACAAAATGAGTTGAATATTAACAACGCTAACTTGAATTTACTTCTCCGTTTCTCCCTTTTGATCTTCTCGACTCGAATGACTCGCTAATTTCTCTTGGAAGATTAAATCGTGTGGAAATCATTTTTGAGTTTCCTCACTCATGTATCCCCGTCCTTTTACCATACCCATTCATTCGCTCACACACATAATCACCGTTCTCCTTCTAATTACAGTTTATTACCAATATTCCTACGAATGATATCCGCTCCGAGTTTGGTAATTAAATTCCAATAATAATTAACACATCCACGATTCCCATTGGAGAAAAAAAGTAAATTGATTGATTGATCTTTATTATTAGCCTTCTCGGCTATTTTTTTTTTACATTTATAGTTTACATTTATATTTTACATATAGTTTGACATATTAATTTACAATTTTAGGTACAAATAATATAATTCTTCACATTAACAGTTTCAATATAATAGGACATATTAATGAAAAATATGATGTATAGCTACAATAGCTAATAAAGATTATTATCTTTGTAAAATGTATTCTTTTAATTTTCGTTTAAATATTATAAGACTGTCACATTGTTTTAACTCTGTTGGAATGTCATTATACATTTTTATGCCTTCATAAAATAAACTTTTTTGCGCACTTTTCGTTCTTCGAAATTGTATCATAATATTGTCTGCTTGCCTCGTTCGACCCTCCACTAATACTATTTTATTTCCTAATTCTATGGGCAGCATTCCCTTTATAATTTTAAAAATAAAAATACAAACATTATAGTACAACCTTTGCCTTATAGACATAAATTGCAATACTTGTAGCATTTCTTCCACCCTAGTATACCTATTACACTGTATTATTACTCTCATATCTCGATTTTGCATTATCTGCAGCTTCGACAGCTGAGTCTCTCCCATTCCCACTAACAACGTCGCACAATATTCAAAATGTGGCGCTATAATTGATTTATAGACTATACATCTAGTATAGTCAGATATGCTATTTCCTATTCTGTTTAAGAAACTAATTTTTTTCCCTATTTTCTTTAGCATGTAGTCGCAGTGATCATCAAATTTAAGTTCACTATCGATAATAACACCTAGATACTTTATCTTTTCCACGCGTTCTATTTCTGTGCCATCTAAACCTTTTAGTATTGTGTTTTTCCTCAGTTCTTTTCGCACACTTTTAATTAACATATATTTCGTCTTGGTAGCATTCATTTTCAGTCCATTATTATTCATCCACTTTTCAATAATGTGTAATACTTCATTCAGTCTCGTCTCAATCTCAGCACTGCCACCCCCCTTCACATATATAATTGTGTCATCTGCAAACATTTTTATCGTGCATTCCTTTGGGCAAATCTGAATTATATCATTTATATACAACGAGAACAACAGTGGGCCCAATACAGATCCCTGTGGGACCCCGTACTCTGTTATAATAGATTTAGAGCATTGGTTATTAAATTTAACTTTTTGCGTTCTATTATTTAGATATGACTTTAACCATTTTAATACCATTCCTCTCATTCCATATTGATATAATTTATCTAATAATATTTCCCTATCTACTGTCTCAAATGCTCGTTTCAAGTCCAGAAATATGACTCCTATTATTTCTCCTTCACTTATTGTGAGTTTCCAATCATCAATAACAGTTTGTATTGCCGTTTCACAAGAGTGATTTTTTCTAAATCCCGATTGGTGTTCCGTTATTATTTTGTTGTTTTCTATATAGATTTCTATTTGGTTTTTTACCACCAATTCCAATACTTTTTCATAAATCGGCAATACATTTATTGGCCTATATTCACTTGCTTTGTTTGGTTTTGCTATTTTAGGAATTGGTATAATTGTTGATGTTTTCCATCCCTCAGGGCATATGCCCCTACTTAACGAATCATTTATTATACCCATTAATTCTCTCTTTATAACTAGGACGCTTGCTTTCATTAAGTCACTACTTATTCCTTCATCGGTTCCTTTCTTGTGTGGCAAGTTCATAATGATTCGTTCAACTTGGTGTACATCAACCAATTCAAAATTTTCTATCATTCCCTTGTTTTCTATAGTATAAATAGTTTTTTGACTGTTGCTTTCTCTATTTATTGTCTTAGTTATATCCTTAATACTCTTTGTATAATATAAATTAAATTTATCTGCTAACTCACATTCCTCTGTATTATTTAATATTTCAAAATCGACATTATGTATCTTCCTTGTCCCCGTATCTTCTCCTTTTATTATTTCTTTTAGAGTTTTCCACATCATTCTCGGATCATTTTTATTCTTGTCTATCATATCTTCATAATATTCTTTCCTTTTCCTTCTAATCAATTTGACTACCATATTTCTTTCAAATTTAAATTGAAGCCAAGCTTGTTCGGTATTCGTATTTAGCGCCGTAGTATATGATTCATCTCTTTTCTTCGTAGCTATTCTTATCTCCTCCGAGTACCATTTCTTCCCTTCCCATATTTTTGGTATCCTAAATTTTTTCTTAGGTGCAGTCGTGTCTAATGCACTCACTATACTCTGAACAAATTTCTCAGCTCTTAAGTTTAATTCTAGCTCGTCGTTATGTTCGAGACTTGTTTCCACTGTACTGAGGAATTCCCCTATGTGAAATTTACTATAATCTCTACTGGTAATTTCTCTATATTTTTCATATTTTTTGTTTATAACAAATTCAACGCTTATACATGAATGATCTGTTATCTTTGGTTCATCATGTACCCTACAATTTATATTACTATTAGCGAAAACTACATCTATCAATGTTTTACTATCTTTCGTAACTCTCGTTGGTTTATCAACATATTGTTTCATACCCAAACATAGCATTTCTGTTTTTAATTTTTTCGTATAAAATGAGTCTGTCAATAAGTTTATATTAACGTCCCCCATCACTATACATTTTTTTTTTACTATCAGAGTGTTCACTATATTCTCTAAAAAACGTATAAAATCACCATCTGATGCACTCGGCGAGTGGTATACAACCGCGATCACTCCTTTATACATATTACTTTTTACTTCCACCGCAATACACCAACAGTTAGAT
The DNA here is from genome assembly GCA_024734495.1 of Forficula auricularia. Classification (NCBI taxonomy): domain Eukaryota; kingdom Metazoa; phylum Arthropoda; class Insecta; order Dermaptera; family Forficulidae; genus Forficula; species Forficula auricularia. Next base: position 112,967 of record JALMQS010000157.1, on the reverse strand, counting down.
ATTATTTTTTCTTTTAATATTACTTGATATATTATGTCGTTTCTTACATATAACATGACTCCCCCTGTGTTCCTGTTTTCCGCATCACATCTAGCGACACTATAACCCGGCACATTCACTTCACTATCTTCAATGTCCTCTATCAATCTTGTCTCCGAAAGCGCCAAGAACGCCGGCTTCATCTTCTTCATAATCTGGTGTTGAATTTCATCTTTATGCGCCATCAGACTTTGAGCATTCATGTATATAATTGATTCCCTCTGTTGTTGCTATTTTGTAGACTCCCATCCTGTTCTCTTTTTCTCTTCTTCTAACGCTCTGATATATGTCGGGCATTCCACACTCACAGCCTCATGTTCATCATTCAGGTTCATAAAAAGATTGTTTAATGGAGAGAGATTAATACTATTTATTTTGCTCTGTTTTAAATAGCTTTAGAGAGGATTTTTATTGAGCGAACTAAACAATTGGATTGAAACCTCTGTAATGAAATGATAAATTATCAAGATGTTTTTCGTTGTAATATATACTAGTAGATGCTTCACTTGCCAAATCGATTAACTCCTTAAAACAAAAAGTGGAGAAAAGTGATGAAATAATGTACATTATTACATTATTTATTATTTAGTGACCAAAAAAATTGTCATTTAGTGGTGTTAATACTTATTACCTTATTAGGTATTAGAGAAATTTTTTTTGAATATATAATCAAGTGCTTTGACATAAAATTTAATAAAATTCAGAAAGTGGAGTTAATCGATTTGGCAAATCATAATTTACGAAAACTAACAGAATGAGTGGGATAGTTAAAAAAAAAATCAACAGGCTGCTAACATTGTTATGCAAAAAAAACTTGCATTTAAATTCGTTTCCTAATGTAAGTGCATTAATTAAAATGTAAATTTATTAGGAAAAACTATATTGGAGGGAAAATTGAACGACGTGTGATGCTTTCCACAAATTTTAATGATTTGTCAATTGTTTCATCAGCGAACGGCTTCATTTAGAAAGTTGAAATTTGACAGAGAGGGGTAGTTTTTTCCAGCCGAATTTCAACTCATAAGCTACAACTATTCGATATCTAGTCATTTAAAAATTGCTTTGTTCTGACTTTCTCTATTTTTCTACCGAAATTTCTAAAAGCTAGAAAGCCTTAAATATGAATCGGTTTTTAGTTTCAAAAAACAAAAAAAAAAAAAAAAACAAAAAAAAACATTTTTCCATGAACTCCCGTTATTGAGTTATCATATATAATTATTTAATTTTGAAGGAGAAAATAAAAGAGTGTGTCTTCTGCTGGAATTATAAATTTTATTTATTTATAACGAGACTATAGTTTCGTTATAAATAAATAAAATTTATAATTCCAGTAGAAGACACACTCTTTTATTGTCTCCTTCAATATATAAAAATTCTGCTACTCTCGGCAAAAACTTTCAATTTAATAATTATTTAAATTCAGAAGTTCCTGTCGTTTCTTAAGATAAATAAGTCAAATTTGTTGTTGTATTTTCTTCGGCTCGGGTGAAGTTTTTGCACTTATAGCCTTCTGGGGACCCGTATTTATGTATAGAATATTTTGTTTAGTCTGGTCCAAAGGCCTAGATTTTCATTTTTTGACCCTACACCTCCCCAGCCCCATTTTGGGCGGTTAGTTTTTGCATTTTCAGTCTTATGGAAGCCCAGTGATTATGTATACAAAATATGGTTGAGTTTGGTCCAAGGGCCTAGATTTTCATTTTTTGACCCTCCCCCACTAAATGATTATAAATGATTTTATTAAATATAAGTGAGGGGCTAGGCGTATGGTAATGTGATTTGGATGGCCACATCAGTTTATTTGGGGATAGGAATTGATCCTGTGAAGAGACACTTGAAAAAACTTTTTGTTGGTCTCATAGCAAGAAGAAAACATCAATTTGTATGTTATTTGAAATAAACTGCAACGGATCGTTGCTAAACTTTATCCAAATTCATTTGAAATATTAATATGTTCTTGAGTAAAGTACTTTAAAATATAATTTTACTAAAAACTTTATTTAACCTTTTTTGTGGTCCCCAAGGTACTTAATTAGGATATTAAATTTCATCAAAATTGGTTAAGTCATTTTCAAGATATTTAGAAAAAACTAAAAAAGTACTGAAATAAAGTTCTAATGTTTGTGGACCGATATGTACCAAAAACTAATCAGCGCTTCATTTTGTTAAGCTAATGGTAGGTTTTCAATTTCATTTCAATCAGAGTAAAGGTGTGGAAAAAATCGTGGACGAAAAAATCGATAACACACATACATACATCCATCCATCCCCACGCACTTCCAAAAAAAATGGCACTTTTTGGCCTCTCGACGAGATTCCAGGTAATTTTTGGCAAAACCGCCACGTGCTAAAATTCAATCTCATTGAATACTTCAATTTGTGACCTTAATTGAGTCTATGGGTTCCGTAGTCTTTACCTGAGGACCCTTTGAAGTCGCGCTTGCCGCGAGAGCGATTCCAATACTTTCTCCCTTGCTTCGCATTGGATAAAGTAAAAAAGCATAAAATGAAATTAATATAATGAAGAGCATGTTATGAAAATTCAAAGCAAATATTGACTCACCTATTGAAAATACCTACAAGTAGAAACTAATTCGAAATTCGCATTTCGCTGCAAGTTTTAGGGATTTATAAAACACCCATTCACAAACATGATATCATATCACCTCACTGACCAGTGTTAATGTATTCATCAACAAGAGGGCGAGGAAGCAAAACGGCTGCCTACACGGTGCCCCTTATTTTTGGCTAATCATCTATCATCACCTATCATCGATCATCGTTGCCTAGATATTTTTGAATTCACAAACTGGACGTATAAAGGTGAAATCATATATAGTCAGACATATGGTAATCTAGAAAAAATAGTCGTTTCACATCTGAGTTCTAGTATGATGACCAGTGTTTTTCGTTTGTAATTTAAAACGATTTTTAGAGTGCTCTCGTTTTCTATTCAAACTAAATAGTCAGTCGATCTATTGTTTACATGGATTATTATTGACGTCATAACAAGCCTTAGTATAATATCATTGTAGGTATCTGAAGCGGCCACACCAAACTACTACTAAGTTATTACTAAGCAGTCTCTTAACTATGCGGAAGCAATTATTCAGAAATAACAAGTTATTCAGTATCCCGGAAAATAATTTTGGAAGTATTATATTAAAAGAGTAATTTAAGGAATAACAACTTGTAACTTTATATTATAAAACCCCAGCAAAGTATCTGGCTTTTTATTCAACAGCTTTTAATCTTTCAAGACATATGCACAAGCACCTTCAACTCAAAACCAATCCCTGAAAATTTACTCATAAAACATAATTTCTTAAGAGTCAGGCTGGCCGAGTGGTTAGAGTTCATGACTACGAATCAAGAAGCCTGGGTTCAAGCTTGGTTCACCACAAATGACTGACCGGTTACAACCTGAACCCTACACTTAATGCACATAGATACACATGAAAATATAGGTACCAAAAAGTGTGGTCCAACATAAAATCATAAACTTACATAAAACATTGAGATTTACTCGTATATGTAGAGATATATTTATTCTCTTTTTAGAAATATGAATGTTTTTTTAAGAATAAAATTCACTAATAACAAAATTATAAGCTCAACTAATAAGATAAAAAAAATAATGAAGTTTCGAATATTTAAAAATTCTTCTTCTTCTCATATTTTCATTTTCTAAATTATTTATTATTTCAGCAAATTATATGCTACGACACCAACCAAGTCTATAGTTATATCATTCTAGTACAAGGGGACAAGAAATTGGGGTTTTCTAGAACAATCACAATTAATTGAAAATTTCTCTCCTGGACTAAAACTTGTCAGGACTTTTAGATATTTGCACGTTCTTACATGTCAATAGATAATGGATAGTCAGGGATTATTATATCCGTGGACATTTAAAAAAAATTATCATTCCTTATATCCTTTCTTTAATCGCATTCTAGTCATAAAATTCCTTAAAACATTGAGATTTATATGTATATACTGGAAAACACGCAACAATTTGGCCTGATAATATTTTTTTCTCTAAAATAAGAATTCTGAAAATCCACTGTGAAGTTTTCAAAAAATAAAAGTGCTAATTTTAAATTTTGAATCTGGAAGTAGATTTCAAGATTTTAGAAAAAATAATCATCATTTTAGTCAATTTTCGACTCTATTTTCATTAGAAATAAATATTCTACTTGCAAACTTTCCGATCGAATGTTCTAGATATATAGATCATGAACAACAATTAGATACCGATCTGAAAGAAAAATTGAATATTGTTTCTTTATTAGTATTTTATATTAATTATCTAGCCAGGAAAAAATATAAAGAAATACTAATACATATCACTTTTTGTAACTATGTAGGTATTTACATATAGGAGAAGCTATTTTTAAGTATATAATTTACGAAAAGTAAAATTAGAAGTTCACTATGAGCTAAAAAAATAATAAAGTATTTATTTCTACATTATTAACTATCTTTTTTGAATAACAAATATCAATAGAATTATAATATTTTACCCGCGGCCCGAAACATTTGTTTTTTCTTCAAATGTGGCCCGTGTATACCAAAAGGTTGGACTCCCCTGAACTAGAGTAATTATAGCCAGAGGGATCTACAAAAATGTGACGAACTGTGACAACGGAGTAGGAGGGATCGAAAATGCCTGGATTTAGCGTGACCTTAAGCTGAAAGCAGCACACCAACTTATATTAATAAACTGCACCATTGTGTCAGGTTTCATCTTTATAGCTGAACGGTTCTCGTTGACAAAAAATTTCCTCATTCAATCACTCTCAAATTTGAGGACCCATACTTATTTTAATTGAATTTTGAAAATATTCACTTTTCCCTCCAATTATTTATATGTTTATATAAGAAAGTGGATAAACAATATTTTTACTTTATCCAATGCAAGCTTGAGTTGTTTACCATAAAAGAATTTAGTATTTTTGATTTTAAGTCGATTCTTCCACGTTTTCAGTAGAGCTTGCCATTAATAGTCAAAACATCAAAAATAGAATGCAATAAGGTTTTTCCTCTAGTATTATATGAGAATCGATGACTATTTTTGATTTTAAGTCGATTCATCCATCAGCAATGGTTAACAATAATAACTGAAACCTCAAATATCCACTGTAGAACGGTTATCCCTCGAGTATTAGATAGGAATCGATCACTATTTTTGAATTTAAGTCAACATGGACTGCAAATAGCAAGTGATATTTGATTAATAATAAAGGAATAAATATATTAATATTTTTAATGACTTTGGATATATTTTAGTAACGATCCGTTGCAGTTTATTTTTCATGTTATTTCTACCCAGCCTAAGCATCATATTATATTGATCTCATTTTTTCATAAATTTAGATAGTATCTAATATAATAGCTCATAACTGTTTTTTAAATACGGACATGAAAGCTCTTTCTCTCCAAGAATTAATTTGAGCGGTGGGTTTATTATCTGTTTGTATGAAGAAAATGAATTTGCTCCTCTCATCTGCAATTCGAGGAGTAGAGCAACGGAATCCGACGTGTTTCGCTTACACCCTCTTCTTCTTTACACGTGCCGCTATTGAAGCATCAACCGTGATAAAAAAGAAGTGCTGCAAAGAAAAGAGAACGGAATTTCTAGAGAGAGAGAGAGATTTGCAGCCAGTGAGAGATGGATTGTGGATTGAAAGGGAGAGAGAGGGAATTTTGATAAAGTGATAGCTGATTATGGATATCAATTGTGCTCACTTAAGCTTAATTAAATTCGAGGACCCCTCTATTGGAATAGGATTCCTATTATGAAATAATGAAAGGTAATTAAATATTTTGTTTCAAAATTTAGGTACCTACATTATTAACGTTAATGCTTGATTAGATAGTCAGATAATTGTAATGTAAGAATTAAAAATGCAAAAAATGCAATATACAGGGTGTTTCTAAATGAATGAAAAAAAAAATTTCAGAACGATTTTTCGGCATAATTATTTATTATGAAATGATATTGGTGCAAGAAAGTGTACAAAGTCATATAGGTCTAAATTGATCCCTGTATCAAGAAAAGAAGATGATGAAGAGGAAAAAATGGAGTTGTTGTGTTGGGGTCGAAGGTACCTGTGAATTCAGGTGACTGAAGATTACAGGTCGTGGGTAAAACTGAGGAAGGAAGCAAGTTCCAGCCCCTAGAAATCATAGAGGTAAACGAGTTAGTGAATGGATGTGCTCGATTTGTATCCAATTTTGACACAGGAGAACGTTTGAAAATAGCGTGATTTTTACAAATAGAGCTTTACGAGGGATTATTGACTTTAGTTCGACAAAGCAAAAACCACTATCTATAATAAATGGAGAGGGGGAAGACGGTTCTACGATAAGCCAGGAAATTAAGTGAGCTAGTTTTTCTTGCCTCTGAATTACATCTAGAGTGGCAAGAGAATTCTTAGAGGTCCCTCTCCATAGATACAAGCCATATTCCAATTGTCTAAGAAAGACAAAATTGTTGTTTCTAAAATGATTTGTTTTTGATATACAGTGTCAGATATAACACTATTCTGGATCAAAATTCTCTTTTTAAGCAAAAAATGTCATTTATACTTAATGTCGTGAAGTGTGCTGAAAATTTCTATCAGGCAGAGTTTTTGTAAAATTTGAATTTTTAGTAAAAACAATGGGGACTTTATGTACTTTAGTGCATTCTTTTTTAAGCTTATTTGAAAAAATTAAAAAGCTGCATGATTTTGAAGGTAGGTATTACAATATATTCCAACAAGGAAAGACTGTGAGAGCGTAATTTATCCGAAGAATTAGGCTAAAAAACTACAGAGTGACACAATAGGTCAAAAGAACATTACCAGCCCTTCTTTGATAAAAAACAAAATAAAAGTACTACTCCATGTCAAATTAGGCTTAATGAAAAACTTTGTTAAAGCAATGGACAAGGTAGAAGAAGGTTTCTTGTACTTGAAACAAAACATGTCATCAATTAATACTAATATTAAAAAAGATCGATTTTTTCGGGGACAAATCTGAACTCTTATCAAGGAAGGTTGAATGAAATGGAAAAAAGAGCTTGGATTGCATTTGAAAACGCGTATCTCAACTTTTTGGGTAATAATAGATGAATACTAGTAGACTAGAAAAAAATTATTGAAGAATTGCTTTCTTCATATAAGCTTGCAATATGTCCCTAAAAATTCACTTTATGCACTCCCATTTGGATTTTTCCTCCCAATCTGTAAACAGTTTGAAGATGAACACGGGGAACGCTTCCATCAGGATATAGCCCGAATGAAAAAAAAAGTAAAGTGGCAAAAGTAATGAGAAACTTTAATTGAATGTAATGGAAGGCAGCCCAGGGGGAAGTGAGGAAAGAAAAAATTAACACATATCAAATAAGGTGTAATTTATTGGAATCCTTCCTCCTTTCCTTTCAAACCGACGTTTCGGAGGAATTTTCCTTCCTTCTTCAGGGTTTCAAAGGGTCAATGAATGAAACAAATAAAATGTTTCCTTCTTCTCTCCACAGTAGTGTTCAAAACTTTCTGCCTTCCATTACCTTGTAATTAAAATTTCTACCAGTCCGTCTCTCTCCAGAGAAAATTTCGTTGCAAAGTAATGAGAAACTATTTTAGAAGAAATAAAATATAAGAGAAGATTATGAAAGAAGTTAGAAGAAAGAAATTTCACTTTTATAGATTTTTAATAATAATTATACAGCGGAACATTTTTTTAAAGGGGTGATTAAATTAATAAGAATTAATTATATTAATAAGAATAGAAGCAAGGAAGGTATTGGAAACAAAAGTCTGAGATAAATGATATAATAATAATATAATAATAGAAAAAATAGATTTAATTCTAAAAGAAATACTTTCATGCATAAATTCAATTTACATAGAACGAATTGAAATTTCTAGACTAGATAAAACTTAGATTTTGCAGATTTGATGCTTTGATAGTTGAGTTGAGGAGTTATTAAGTTTATACTGAAACAACATAGATTGCACATTTTTAATTAAATAAATTCAACATAAAATGCATGACGTTTCGACACCTATTTCTGGCGTTATTTTCAAGTGGTGGGGGAAGATTATTGATCAGCGAGAGCTTGAGGCGCTCCCTATCTCTTAAGGGGGTTCGGGACTGTTTATCATTTTTATAAGAAAATTCTCAAATTTTTACCATCGAATCATTGATGTATTAAATATTTATTTCCGAAATTTGGAGTTGATCGTCTGTCCAATTACTGAGAAATAAACTATTAAAAATTGTCCTTTTAACATGGAAGTAAATGGACCTAGCTTTTAAAAGGACTATAACTTCTATACAAATTATACCATTTTCATCAAATTTATATAGATCATTAATTCAAGTTTTATGAATCGAATGATACATTTTTCACTAGATTTAACAGTCTAGTTAATTAGTTATTCATAAATATAAAAATAAAAAGTTATTTGCAGCCAACAGAATATAAAAAAAGCACTAGTGTAGAATTCCAACTCTATTTCTTGAAATCGTTTTTAAGTTAAATAAATGTTTTTATAATGAGAAAAAATTTATCTCAATATTCTTATTATTAATATTATCAAAACAAAGATTTGTATTCGAAATTAGCCTCATTATTAACAATTTTTCATTAAAAAATTTAGTAGGAAGAAGTTGTCACTCTGCAGAAATACAAAAGATTTTTCGTATATCAACTATTATATATATTTAAGCTGTCCCGAACCTCCTTATTCTTATGGGGAGAAAGTATTGTTCACTGATAGCTGTATGTTAATAGATGTCAGGTTAGGGGGGAGAATAATTCAGATTGGATTGTTTATTAATTCTATATATCTGTGATGTTATCCCTATCGTAATATTCGCCAATTGTGCGACTTATCGAGGTTTTTGAATCTGAGCTTTCTTGATTGGTCCCAAAGTGGCCAACGTGCAGACTCGAAAAAAAAAGAATATTCAATATCAAATTAAATATTACTTTGAGATTACAAAAAGGAGTGGAAAAAGGATTGATACAATATCTTTAAAATTATTTAATCATGTATTATTTTTGAGACGAAAGTTCTATTTTGAATTGCTTTAATTAATTTTCTAAATTTCCCAACATAATTATTCAACTTAAAATTTAACTTAAATCGAATACCATATAAATTTGATTTTTATGAAATGTTTAGCCAATAAATAAAATATTCTTTGTGATAAATACTTACAGAAAATTTTTAAAAAATTCGAATCGCGTTTTTGATAATATAAGAAAAAATTTCAAAACGTGAAGTTATTAAACTTCCTGTCGGAGGATTTGAAAAAAAACTTGAAGGTTTGATGGTTTTTAATGAATTCGACATCTATTTCTGGAGCCTTTTTCAAGTGCTGTAGAGGAAGTCTATTAATAGACTGTGGGATTTTTCAAATTTCCAAATTTGTACTTATCGCATATCAACCAGGCTGGCCAATGAGCAAACCAGACTGTTAAAAAAATTCAAATTATATTTCATATCGAAATTACAGAAAAAAAGAGGATCGCCAGAGTAGCCTAGTTATTGAAAAAAACGGAATTTTTGTTGAAAACTTGTAATCTATTATTCTATACGAGCCCCCGTCCCATCTCACTGGCTCACCAATATTTTTTCTTTTAAATAAATGTATACAATTCACGGTAAATTTAATTTAAATATTTATTTTTATTATCATTTGGAACAACATTTTAAACAATTTAAAACATTTTATTGTAACATTTAACTTAACATTATTTTTTAATTTTTAAAAACAAGGAAAAACATACAAAATCCAAACCTTTACCACTGTGATTGCCCTTTATTTTTAATTGCTTTGAATTTTTTAAAATGCATTGATAAGTTTTGACACTCATCTTGAGTGAAAGAGAATTAAATATTTTGAAGTTGTGTTTTAATTAATAATGCTTAGCTGGTTGTATTCGTAATAGCTTTTTCAATGTGCCAACAGGCTTTTACGATGACAAGTCGGGACTGTTTGCCACCCACTCCAAAAAGTGGAACATTATGATCAGAAAGCCATTTTAAAGATTTTCAAAAGGCAGGCTGCCCGTCTTTGTTGAATAATGCAAAATAATTATTATCAAATGCATCCATTGTTGGAAGTAACGATTTTTTAAAATCACTAAATATTTATTGGTGTTTACAATTCCATCAATGAAGTGAAGTTTTCCAACAGATACGAACCCCATACCATAACTGAAGAAAGAAATTTTACTTCCTTTTTTAAACATCTGAATTGAAAGCTTCATTTTTCTGACGAATAACTCTGCTTCGATTAGTTCCACCACAGTCTCAAACGAGACTCATCACCCCAATGGACACTATTCCATTCATCACTCGTCCAATTAATGCGACTTTTAGCCCATTTAAGCCGTTTTTTCTTTTGTTTTAATGTCAAGAGTGGCTTTTCTTTCGCCTAAAAAAATTAGTAAAATTACAAAAAAATTTTATGAAGTTGTAATAAAATTATCTTTGTAAGTTTTATAAACTCAACTTCTAAGGGCTTCTCTATGGCACGTGAATCTTGAAACACTAGTTCTCATTGTAACGCTCCAAAGAACAGATAATTCACCATAGTTCGAATGGTATTGTTTTTCAATAGAATTCTTCAATGGCCGTCTAATAAGACCCGATATTTTGATTTCTGACGTATACCGAGGTTTTGTAGCTATTGTACCCGTTGTTTTATAAACTTCGAAAAATATTTTCATATAAACTTTGATAAATTAACTAGATTTGCCAATTTCCACGTTTGATTTTCCCCTTTTATATAAATTGATAAAAATTGCTTGGAATTTTCAGAATAAATAAAACTTTCCACGAGTCATTTTTACTAATAATAAACAAAAGAAACTTTCATTTGTTGGAAAAAAGGTAAAGCTCTACTTGATTATTTCACATATTCAAAGATTCTTAAAAAAAAAAAAACTTAAAAGCAAAGAACTATTTTTTATATAAAATATGTTATTAATAAAAAAATAATTTTAAGTTAAATGTTACAATAAAATACGTAACTAGTTAAAAATGTTGTTCCAAATGATAATAAAATAAATATTTAAATTAAATTTACCTTGAATTAGTATAATGAGCTAGAAAAATATTAGCTTAACTATGTATTTGGGCTTGTATATAAGAGCTAACGTATTTTCAACTAAAATTCAAAAATTATATATAAAATAAAAGAAAAGTCTACTTAGAAATGTTATTCTAATACTTCACTTATTATATATATATGTAATTAAATTTAAAAAATTTAAGCTAAATGGTTTCTTTGTTGTTTTTGTGACATCAATCTTCTAATGGGGGACACAAAATTCTATGCTGAAGTGTTTCACTCCAGCTGCTTTTGTCCTTAGCTTTCTAGGGTCTAGACTCAACAATAAAAGGTGTTTGAAACACCAAATCCCTCTTCAACTTGGACATTCGCTTTATAGAAAAGGTAGTTAATGGAAAAGGAAGATGGAGGAATTACGGGGTTAGAGAGGGGGCAAACTCACAAAATATCGAAGAGAAAATCTAAAGCCGATAGAACGTAAGCCATTCTGGAAAACAAATGTGGATTAACCAATGAATGGGTCTCAGTGAGTGAACTAATTCCACTTGAATATCTTAGAAAAAACAATAAGAAAATAATGATGTTTGAGCAAAAAAAAAAAACAGAAAAAAGGATAAAGGGGGTTTCTATTTAATTTCGTTTGTTCTGGTTAATAAAAACTTTTATGTAACTATTTTCAATTAATGATGAAAATAAACTTAAAACTTTTTCTTCTCTAAAAAATATATTAAATTTTAAAAGTTATTTATATATATATTAAGAAAAAAACTGAAAAGGGCATAAATTAACCGGCGAAATGAGAGTCGGTCTCGCATGCCGAAGGTTCCATAACTTGAATCGAGGGGTGAACCGCGACCTAAAATCGTGTACACCTACTTCCACTTCCACTTTCATTTCCAAGTAGAAGACACTAGATGACAATAGATTATCTAATGAATTCCAAAGTAATTCCAAATAATTCCAAAGACGGTGTACACATAATTCCGTTCGCGGTTCACCCCTCGACTTGAATCGTTTAAAATACTTAAGCTATCAAATGAAAAAAATTAATGAGAAAATTCTTGGAATTTTTTCAGAATTTTAAGCCGCCACTTCTGAACACCGACAGGTACAACAATCCCTTAAAAATAGCCACTTCATACAGTCTACGCCAGGCATGTCAAAAATACGGCCTGCGGGCCATGACTGACCCTCGAGACAATCAGTTGTGGCCCGCGACATCAATTCAACAATGCTTTAATTTAATGTACATTTCAATCACTTTCGAAACCCGCATTTTATGCATGTCTGGAGGTTCATATGTTTGGGAACAGATGTTTTCAACAATGAAGATTAATATATCTGGGGTATTCCATGCCAAATCGGAAGGTTTGAAAAATTTTAATTTTTGATTTCTTTTATTTTTTAGTACCCATCTAAAAACTCTTCCTGGCAAGTTTTTTTTGATCACCGGTTTAAAAGATATCGAATTTCGGGTTTTCGCTCATAACTTTTTCAAAAATGGACCAAATTTAAAATTGTTTTTTTTTTGTATTTTTTTTTACATTCTTTTTAGAAAAAAATACAAAAAAATTATTTAAAGTGTTTTTATATTTTATTTTAACCTTCTAATTATTCTACAAATTTTAAGACCAAATGGATAGTGGTCTATGATAATTACCTACTATTTTTTTCGATTTTTCAATTTTTGATTTTGATTTTCTTTCAACAAACTAAAATACTAATTATTTATTTAAAACACCTATTAACTATAAAAATCAATTAAAAATAACTAAAAAAAGAGAACTCAATACCAAAAAGTGGTTTTAATAATGGTTAATAGCGAATAAAATTTTTTCAAAATTTTCAAAAATCGAAAAAAATAGTAATTATCATAGGCCGATCTTAAAATTTGTAGCATGAATAGAAGTTTAAAGTAAAAAATTATCAAAAAAATTGAAGAGTACATACAGTTTCAAAAACAAGATTAACATTTTCAAACTCAAAAATTGCATATAAAAACATTTAAAAAAATTTTTGTCTAAGTACTTACTATGTAAAAAAAATTTGAATTTTGACCATTTTTGAAGAGGTTATGAGCGAAAAACCAAAATTCGATATTTTTTAAACCGGTGATCAAAAAAAATTCAAAATTTTGGTACCAGGAAGAGTTTTTTGATGGGTACTAAAAAATGTCAAAAAATGAAGGAAATCAAAAATTAAAATTTTTCAAACAGTCCGATTTGGCGTGGAATGCCTCATCTAAATAGCATTCAAGTCTAATCTAGTCTGCTGTATTATTTGAGACAAAAAATTGGAGGTTAGGAGTTTGAGTTTGACACCACTGGTCTACGCCACCATTTTAAAGCGAATTAAATTTAAAAAATAATGTATATACCTAATCTAATTCTACTTGAAATACTTAAAAAGATATTTATCATAAGGGTAGACAGGGATACTTCACCCTCCATGCTAAAATGTTTTTTTTTTCATCTTTCACAAGACAAAAATTCGACCCAGTCTAAAATAATCATTAAAATAAAATTTTAATTTTACTTAGAGAAAGTGGTGTAGGTTTTAGGTGAAACATGATATTAATTAATAAAGTAAAGGGTGTATAGTTTCACAGTGAATGAAATAAAACTCAAAGAGGTTTATACAAACTCAATATATTTCGGATTATTAGTCCGAAATATATTGAGTTTGTATAAATCTCTTCGAGTGTTATTTCATTCATTGTGAAACTACACATCCTTTAGTTTATTAATTAAAATTTTAAGAGTAGTTAATGATTCTGTTAATGTAAATTGGAAATTTTATCTCCAGAAAAGCAAAAGAAATTATATAGTAGACAAGGAGGTGGTTAAAAGTTTAATTCAATTTTTTTATGAATACAAGATTTCTATTTCTACCAATATAATCCTCGATTCTATTTCTGAGGTGATGAGAATAAAAAATTTCCTTGAAAATAGATAAAGTAATTATTTGATTAATTATTTGATTAACTAAAGTGTTATCACTATTCAAAACAATTATTAATCGGAAATTTATATATATATGTAGGTTTTTATATATATATATATGTATATTGTATGTATATATGTAACAAACATAACGAAACTACTCTTGTCATTTTCTCTAAGACGATCAACCTATGCAAAAGAGTATTCCTGCACATATAATGATAAAATCGGTAACATGCCAATGCTACAGTTTATTAATTAAAAGGAGCTCTCATTTGATCCTATCTCTTTCACCCCAATTTGGAGGTATTGTCAAATTAAAATTCATGTTTAATTACAAATTGTTAATTATCATTGAAAATGTAATGATTTAATTACTAAATAATTCCAATTTGCTATGTCAGATAATTATTTATTGGCTATATAGTATATAATATATAGGTACCTAAGTAAATTTGGTATATTAACTAATGCTCCAGATAATTAACATTTATCTTTATGAAAATTATTCTAATTTTTGTGCTAGTAGCTGAAAGTTTTTATTTTTTTCTTATTTCTATTTAGAAATGTCATAAGCGTAGAGAAAATATTTTTCATACCGTGCCTAATTTTTTTTTTTTAATTGTTTTATAGGACCTCTCTCTTTTAGCACTTTTATCTCATGATATGGTAGCATAATTCGTGACATACATAACAATGCGAAAAAGTCAAGTTTTAAGAAAATAATTTCAACTAAAAATGTGAAATTCATAAATATAAATTAAAGTTACTATATTCTCGACTTATTTACTAAATTCATGATGTTGAACTTGGCAACACATTAGATCTCACTACTTTTTCTGGCAAAAGGTTTTTATCACTCCAACTTGGCCGTTTTTTACACAAGTGTTTTTGTTGGGATATATATGTTGCAGTAAAAACGGATTGTTATTAGTTAAAACGCGTTTCACTGAATACCTATGTGACAAATAGATTTTACTGAAGTTGGTTGAGTTTGGTCCAAATGTCTAGAATCTTCATTTTTGACCTTCTGCCTAATTTTGGGTATTTATTTTCAAAAATTTTCAAACTAAAATTTCAAAAATTGTATCCTCTACAACTTTGCTTCTAATGAGGATGTCATTTTTGACATTTTCGTTTAAAAAATTAGCCGGAAGGTTAAAAATGAAGATTCTAGACCTTTGGACCAAACTCAACCAACAGCAGTAAATTCTAGTTGCCCCAAAGGTATTTAGTGAAACGGTTTTAACTAGTAAGAACCCGTTCTTACTAAAACGGGTTTTTACTGAAACATATATATATATAGATAGAAGATAGATGTGCATAAATTCAATACATGGACCATCTATCTATCAGGAGTAATTTAAACCGTACTCCTTTTATTTGACGCACCACATAAAAATAAAGGCTGGACTCTTGAGTTTTCATGGTTTATATTGTAGATATTCTATATCATCGAGATATCATGCCTTATATCTTAACGACACAATACTTATTGTTCTGAAATTAGCCACCGCTTAACTGCCTGTCACTTTGACTCTCTGTGAATAGAGGAATAACCCATAAACAGATAATTACTCTATGGTCTTGCATCTCTGTCCAATTAAATGATCAATAAGCTATTGTATTTCGATTGTAATATCTGAAATTGCCAGTAGCGTTAACCCAGTCAGGGCTTTTATCAAAAGAGAGAGTGGGCCGTATCCTAAACGAATTAATTATTGACAGAATTTTAAGCTCAATGTAAGCTATTTTGACTGTTTAAATATCATTTTTTTTTACCCTTTTGACATTACAAAGACTTGAAAACTATTCCAGAGTTAGAAGGCGAAACATTGTACATTCTGATGAGAATATCTCATCAAAAATGCCCAAGCTAGGTTGTTATAAACCAAAGGTCTTAATAAAACAGATGTTTCGGCTGAAACCATCTAGATAGCAAGGGATAATATGATCAGAATGATTGAGATTTTGAAAGTTCCAGAGTCGAAATTTAAACCCTACATTAAGCCTCCTAAGGTAGTTCTTATTTAGGACTTGGGGGCTCAAAGTAGATTCTATTTCCATGTTAAATTAGGTCAGACTTTGGACCGCAAAGTGGTACAAATTTCCCGTTTTACCAAGTTGGGGTTCAAAGTCGATTCTGATGGGAATAAAAATTAGGGCCTATTTGGGATGCCTATAACCTAACTATTGGATTATAATAAAAATAATAATTATTATTATATTGCCTTTATTTTTTTATATAGTTCCCGGGGTATTTACCCATGGGAAAAATTTATATACAAATGTTGATATTGACATATTTACAAATTAATGAATATGAAGATGTAATTTAAGGCTTTATGGATCGAAACCAAATTACATGACAATCAACTGGGTGGTTCACTGGAGACTTTTTGGAATGAAATATTTTTATCATCAAATAATGAGCATATGTTAAAATAATATCGTTGTCTTGATTGATAGATGCCAATGATAGATAACTGATAAAGACATTAGATGAGCTTCTTCAGAATCTGTAATAATTAAGAATTCAATATATTATTTGAATAATTTATTAATATTGAGGTTAATTACTAAAGAATTTTATTTTAATATAAAGTAGACTTGCCTGACTCACAATCACTTAAGTATTAATCGATTCTCCTTCCTTAATTTCAATCAAAATATAATTTAAAAATTAAAGAATATCTGATATTTGTTAACCGATATTATAAAAAATCGTTAAAATCGTTTTGAGAAAATATTAAAAAATCACTTAAAGTAAAGAAGTAGGTATTTTTGGTGCGGCAAAAAAGTCTGAAGACCTTCAGAGAAAAAGATGAATTCAATACTTCAACTTATATTATTGTAAGAGAAAGTAAATAATATAAATCACGATGATGATGTATGTATTTAGGGGGGGGGGGGGGGGGGGGAGTCAAAACCGCAAGGGCTGCTAGTCAGGCCTCAGAGTATGAATTACAAAGAATTACGAATTAAGAGATAGGAAAACAATGGATGTTTGAAATGATGGACAAAGTCAATTTCCGTTGATTGAATATGAATGGAAAATGAAATAATTTATTTCGTACATAAACAAAAAGTTTTGCAAGCAAATTAATTAGGAAATCCTTTAGACCTGAAAGGGTTGGAAACGAATGGAAATAAATCTGCAAAGCAAAATCCATTGTCATGAAATGGAAATGAAATGGACGTAAGAATTCATTTGTGCAGTGGATGTATTTGAGAACGATTGTCAATTCCCATCTTGATTGGAATTCCAGAAACGCCAATATATCAATAATACTTGTCCAATTGGCCAATTAGATTCGACCCCTTTCTCTTGTACTCTTACCTTAACAAAGCAAAAAGAGAATCCCATTTAAGAAAAACGATGAACAATGAGTATGGAGGAGAATAAATCAAACTAGATCTTCATAAAAAAATTTAATAAAAAAAGTTTTTTTTTAATATATGCATTAATTTAGAATAAATATACGTCTTATCGATTTTCGTTTAAATATTTATTTTATTTTTGTTGATTTGAATCATAGAAATAAATCAGAGCATATCATCTACTCCTCATAATATGGCAAAAACATCATTCAATACTCGAAGCTTCTAACGAGATAAATAAAATAAGTTTTTCTTTATTTTTAAACAATTCAGTTGCATTTGTATTTTTTATATTTATCAGGCTAGAACTTGGAGAATACACACTTGCAATTCGAATATTGCAGTGAGTAGAAAAGCGAGCATCATTTCACCTGCTACCATTATTGTATGAAGATAAACCAGACGTTCCAATGGTATTGGTGAAATTCAAGATAGGCGTGACATCTCTTCGAGTTATTGAGAATTAATAATTAGATATATATACTACCTCCTGACATACGAGTAGTGGCAGAAAGCTACATAAAATAAAAATAATTTTTAGAAAAAAAACTGACTTCAAAAAAATTAAATGCAACAAATAAAATAATAAGAACTCAAAAATCAAATAAAATGAACTAAAAGGTATAAGATAATTTAGTTACAACTAAAGGACGAGATACATAGCCCTATTAGAGGTAAGTCAAAATGGTTTAATTATGCTTTTGTCTAAATTTATTTATTATTATTTCCATTTCTTTATATTTATTATATACTTATATTATATTGTTACGTGTTCAGAAAATTTTAATGTTTCCGAATTTTTCGTTAAGTAAACTCCCTTGGTAGGCACGACCCACAGTTTAAGAAGTGATGATTTAAAGGGCCATATTGGATCTTCTTCAATACAACTTTTAGCTACCGCCTGTATTTTGGTTGCGTGCGGAGGCTGTTATTCCACAATCAGGGCTACAGCATGACAATAAAGACTTCTTTATATTACAACAGTGCGTGAGTTTTTTAACAAATAATTACCCCATAGATCGACTGGGGTCAGTTGAATGGCTACCAGACCTTACCCTAATGGATAAAGTATTTTCAAGAAAACCACGCCAACAACAGTGCGTGGACATGATTCAATTCATATGAGAAATATTCCAAGAAACTACAATAAAAGCATGTGTCAAAGTATTTTAGAAACTAGACTATAGTGAGCAATTTGAATACTAAAAGGAGATTGTACTTAATTGCATTTTTTTTTTTTTTTTTTTTTAATGCAATCGAATGCAAGAAGGGGTGCACCAGTAAAGATGTAGCCCCTATGGATCTCGAAAGACCCTTGCATTACCGAAGAGAAGGGAAAGTTGATTAAGAGAGAGGATGTAGACGCAGGTGTCTATGCACCCTGGTTTTGAAGGTTTGAAGATCATAGGTGCTGGGAAAGATAGAGGCTGGGAGAGAGTTCCAGTTCCTTGAAGTCATGGGGATATATGTATTCGCGAATGAAGTGGTCCGGCACTTTTCCAATTTGACAGCGAAAGAGTGTTGGGAGTCGGCAAAACGTGTGCTGCGTGCAAAGCATGCTTTGGGGGGAATTATTGATTTTATCTCATCAGAGCACCTGCCGTGATAGTATCTATAGAAGAGGGAAAGGGCAGAGACATCTCTTCGATGAGCTAGCGAGTCGAGGGAGTCGGTGAGGGTAGAATCGTCAATTAGCCTGACGGCTCGTTTCTGAATTGCATCAAGGGTAGCAAGAGAATATTTAGAGGCTCCTCTCCATAGATGAGAGCCGTATTCGAGACAGGGGCGGATTTGGGCCTTGTAGATGGTGAGAAGTTGTGGGGGTTTGTAAAATCGCTTGGACCTGAATAAGAAGCCAATCTTCCTTGCTGCAGATTTCGCCACAGAGGAGATGTGTTCATTCCAAGACAGGTCAGATGCGACAGAGACGCCCAACATGGATAGGCTGTCACACATTTTCAGGGTATTCGAATCGAAGTGAATATCAGGGAAATCTCTATTTTCGCGCCTAGAAATTAGACAACATTGAGTCTTGTTTGAATTGAAGTTAACTAAATTTTGAGAGCCCCATTTATTCAGTTTGTCTAGGTCGAGAGTAATTGAGGAGGCAATATTGATTCGATTATTCGGGAGAGAGGGTTTGCCGTGTAGAGTGCTATCGTCGGCGTAACAATGAGTGGGGTTTGCCGTTTGATCAATAAGGTCGTTTATATAAATAAGGAAGAGTGTGGAGGAGATTACAGAGCCTTGGGGAACACCAGAGTTTGTGGAGAACGATTCAGATGATGTTCCATCCACCACAACTTTTATACTTCGGTTTGTCAGAAAGCTTTCTATCCATTTGCGAAGTGTTGGTGTGAATCCAAAGGCTGGTAGTTTGGCAAGAAGATTTTTGTGCCAAACCTGGTCAAAAGCTTTGGAGATATCAAGGGCTACAGCGAGGGTTTCTTTTCCGGCCTCTAGAGTATTGTTCAAGGTGTGGGTGACATAGGTTAAGATGTCGCCTGTGGAACGATTTTGTCTGAATCCATATTGTCTATCGTGAATTAATTTATTGTTTTCTAAGTGATGAATCACATGTTGGTTTATGACTAATTCCATTAATTTGGAAAGAACAGAGGTGATCGAGATAGGCCTGTAATTAGAGATTTGTGATGTGTCTCCTTTTTTAGGAATAGGTGTGACTCTGGCTATTTTCCAGCTTTTGGGGAATACGCCCGACTCGTAAGAGAGTTGGAATAGCTTGGATAAGATAGGGGCAAGTTCAGGGGCGCATTTTTTAATGAGAATTGGTGGGATGTTATCTGGGCCAGCGGCGGATTTGGAATTTAATTTATTAATGGCTTTTATGATTATTTGGGGCCTGAAAATTATTTTGCCCATGAGATTGGTTTGGGGGGTATAAGTGGGCGGGTTAAGCCCTTTGTCATCTAAAGTGGAGTTAGTTGCGAAATAGGATGCTAGTGATTCGGCTTTTTCAGCGGGGGTCGTGGCTACTGAACCATTTGGGTGAAAGAGGGGCGGAAGTGAGGGGGACGCGAAATTTCTATTTATTGCCTTATGTAACGAGAAAAAGGCCCGTTTTCCATTGGGGCAAGATGCGAGACGGTCTGCTATCCTCTGGTCGAATGATTTCTTTGCCTCAGAGATGATTTTTTTGCATGAGCTTCGCGATTTGGTAAATGCAACTCGGTCACATTCTAGCCGTGAAAGTTGCCATTTCTGAAA
This sequence comes from Forficula auricularia, assembly GCA_024734495.1. Taxonomy (NCBI): domain Eukaryota; kingdom Metazoa; phylum Arthropoda; class Insecta; order Dermaptera; family Forficulidae; genus Forficula; species Forficula auricularia. The sequence continues at coordinate 92,301 of JALMQS010000157.1, read as the reverse complement.
AGAATTGTTTTTTTCACGGACGGAATCTGCGCATTGTCTACCAAACCAAGGCTTAGAATCCTTGTTCCCTTTAATCAATTTTGAGGGGATATAGGTTTCTAAGCCTATTTGAATTGCCTCGTTAAGGGCGTCTGCGAATTCTGAAGCGTTTTTATCTCTGATGCAGAGTTCATTCCACTGGTAAGCGGCAAAAAAGTTACGCATGTCATTCCAATTAATGTTATCGTTATCGACTAGCCATATTTTTCTGGGGTTGGAGTGGGGTGACGGGGGTTTTGGTAAATTGGCGGAGGTTTTAATTTTTATCAGATTGTGGTCAGATTTACCTAAAGGGGCCGAAATTTTTGCTTCATAGGACGAAGGGTGGGAAGTGATGAAAAGATCGAGAAGATTGGATTTTTCATTGGCTTTGTCTGGGATTCTTGTGGGGCCGTTAATAATTTGTGTGAGGCCACACGCCGTTGAGAAGATTTCAGCGTCTGAGCCTGCGGGGGAATTATGGCTAGAAAATTTTAGCCAATTTTTGTTGTGGACGTTAAAGTCACCTAGGAAAGATATTTCAGAAGATGGAAATTCTTTCAGGATATTGCAATGGCACTCAAGGAGGTAGTCAAAAAATTGTTTGTATCTGGGGTCTTTGGGGGGCAAATATATTATGCAGAAGAATTTAGTAGAATGGCCTAACGTTATTTTGATCCATATGGCATCGAATTCATTGGATTCTAGATTAGTTAAACGCCTACTAGGGATGTCCTTTCTAATATAACAGCAGACCCCTCCTTTTTTTCGAAATTTTGAATGAAGTGTATAGTTTTCGAATTGGTAGTCACGACCGTTAGATTTATTCGCATCAATTATAGTTTCGGATATGCCTAAAAGGGCAGGTTTTTCATGTTCGAGATGTTGAAGTACGTCGTGTAAATTCGAATTGCGAGATAGACCGCGAATGTTGCAGAAATTGATTTTAATTGATGTCATTAGTAAGGAGAATTTGAGGTGGAAATGAAAAGGGTGACAAGAAAAGTAAAGATAAGAGAGCCGGAAAACCAATTAAAACTCCGAACTTGAATATATTTTTGAATATATTCAATATCAGTGAGCTCTTAGAAATTGGACAGTGGTTTTCCACCGGATGATTTGAAAAGGTTTAAATCTACCACTTGGATTTATTGTTAGTAGGGGGAAAATTATGAGCTATTTGTATATTATAATCTCACACTTAATTATTTATGTTTAATCTGTGGAGAAAGAAATTGTATATTATTTGCTTAATAATTACTTAAGAATAATACTAGTGTTTATAGTAGATATATTATAAGTTATAAGTTAAGATAATATTTAAAATTTAAAATAAGATATTAGTTGAAATTATTATAGAATTATTTTAGAACAATTAGTATTTAAAAACCGTGCAATAATAAATAAATAATATTAAAACGAAGTTTATTAAAAATATAAATATATATACGTATATATTTAAAAATGAAAAAAATGAAAATACGAATGAGAAATTAAGAAATCGAAGAAGAAAGAAATCTACTTGAAAATATTTTAAGAGAAAATATGTATTGTTTGAAAGGAGGGAGATTGACAGGGGGTGATTTATGATGGGTTTCTGGTAAGTCGGGTTGACTGGCTAGCTAAAAGGGATGGTGGTGGCGGCAAGTGCCCTTGGTAGATTTAGCTAGATGTTAATATTATATTGAAAATATATTGATTGAATTAAATTAGAGGGGATGAAAATAAAAATAATATTTTTATATCACTGGATTAAGAAAAAAATTTTGAGGGTTTTCATGCAAATTAGGAATAAAAGATTGAGTGTGAGTGTTAATATTCACGAATCGCAGAGGAGCACAAAGTGACAGATGCGTACTGTCGGACGTCGAAGGCTGTTCATTTTGTATTTCTTTCTTCTTGGGATTTAATAAAACTATTGCTTTTTCATAATAAAAACTGCATACCTACATTTGCACAACTATATTAGTCATGAGGGGCATGACAACATTGTGACGTAATATCGTGCAATTTTTTAACTTGTTTATCTGGTACTCTTTTTATGAAGATTTTTTCGGTTATTTTCAATTCTAAAACTTGATGTAAAGATTCTTTAACAGGAGGTTCAGGTTTACTCCCTTCCCTTCCCTCACCAATATTGGTTTAATAAAGAACAAACTTATTTAACAATGTTATTTACCTTTTCCAATTTCGTCTTGAACGATTTGCAACTTATTGAATGAAGTTGCTTACTTTTAATTTTAAAGATCAATAAACATTGGGAAAAGTCGGCGAATTTGTTTTTTGACTAAAGTACCCGAATAAGAACTGATTCTACAGGAAGGACGCCTCAATGAACATCACCAATACATAAATACATAGCAATCAACAAAGAACAAGTTCAATAAATCCAAGATTAATAACGCCCACCTGGCAGTTGAAAACTTTCCATGTTAGCTGTTCAACGCTTTATCATGATCACTGATATGAGAAATTTATTAATAATTATCTTGAATTAAATAAATATCCACTCGAAATTTACTAAACTGTTTACCCAACAAGATGAGTTTGAGTTTACTTTTACAGCCGTCGTGGTCTAGAGGCTCAAACCAACCGGATTGTTCGGATTTTGGTTAGGCCCATTTTACACGTCAAACAAATAAATACACGTCAAAGAACTATAAAATTAATTATAGTCGAAACTCTGTTGAAACTTTTAGACAAATAATTCTTGGGCGTGTAAAACAGTATTTTTATTATAAGAACAAAGGAAAGTGGGCGTCCTCTTCTCAGAAGACAATTTCACATAAATTCAATTTCAAATGATTTATATCCAATATATAAATTACATTATAAAAAGGTTGCGATGTAGACGAAACTATTAAATATAATTATTTATAATGATAATATTCTATTTCCTTAAATACAGATGAATTTGGGAAAAAAATATGGGTTTGCTACGAATTAAACGCGTTTTAAAAGAAAGTAAAAGACTACTGATTTCCGTTAATCTTTTTATAAATATAAATTAGATAAGTATTGTTTTGTTTTTTTTAATATTAGTCGCCAAAGTTATATATGAAGTAATAATCGGAAAATCTGGGGGCACGGCAGTCTCCCAGCCAAGTTCGATTCGGCGCGCACTGCCAGACTACCCTAGTAGTGCAATGTTTCAAACTATATAGTAACTATATAGCACCTATAGAGATTTCGAGAATCTATATAGGCACTATATAGTTTGAAACATTGTGCTACTAGAGAATCTATATAGGCATTATATAGTTACTATATAGTTTGAAACATTGTGCTACTAGGGTACCCTTTACATGAAACAACTCAGGCCATTTTGACGCCTCTCTAACTGGGCTGGTAACCCATACATGGCTGAAATTTTTTTCCACAATACTGGTCCATAAGGTTAACTAAATAACTAAATTACAAAATTTCATATTTATATTTTTTTATACCGTCCAAGTTACAAGAAGCCAAAGATAGGCTTTTTCGTCACTCACTCACTGACTTATCAAAATTCTAGAGTACTTCCGTTGATCCTAGAATGCTGAAATTTGGCATGCTGATTTGAGTTTGGGGTACAATTAATGGGAAAAATCCAAACTTTCCCTTCTTCAGGACCTAAAATGAAGGGGTGAAAGTTATAGGCTTAATTAACACATACTAAAAATTCAATGAACCTAGATGCTGAAATTTGGCATACTGGTAAAGGTTGGTACATTAATAAATGAGAAAATTCATTTCTTTAATATTAGAGATTTAATATTTTTGGAAGTAGATAATAAAATTTTTAGTTTCAACTCCTTAATCGAGGCTTCTGTTACGCTTCTGTTTCATACCATGTTGCCTACCCTAAAAGATTAAACCGTCGGCCATTGTAAATTTGAAATCTCCACCGTTTCTCGATTAATTGGTTTGAAGATCAACTTATATATTAAATGATTGTAGAATTTTGACTTGATGTTTAAAGTCTTTATTTTTCAAGAAATTACGAAAATTAACTTAAGAATATATATTTGATTTTTAACTTTCTCAACTTAGCATTGCTTTTTGCGGAAACATAAAAATTGAATAAAAATTATTTATTTATTTAAGTATTTCTTAATTGAATAATTGAATTGAACTAATAACAATTTTGCATTTGGACTAATCAATTTATTGAGGTATTTATTTTTTCCAAGCTTATTTTATATCTGTGTGGGTCCGGGAAAATCCTCGACTATTATTACTGTTGACGTACAATTTAGGATCTGTTCTAAAAGGTTAAAAACTTGGTATCTAGGTGTGAACTAAGTTTTATAAAATAAACTATATGAAAGTATTAGCCTTATTTCAATAGTTCACAGAATAAACAAAAAAGTAAATAATATGAATTAAAAAAAAGTATTCCTCAACAAATTATATATCTATAAAAAAATATAAATATTATATTAATTTATTTATCTAATATAAATATTATAGTGAAGCAAGCTGTTCAGAAGAGAAGAGATATTGTAACTAAAGTCTCAGAACTTAGGAGTTGAGCATATATGAAATTATTTTGAAATTTATAAGGATTCGTTTTTTTTGTTTTTTTTTTATTTATTATTATTTTTATTTAATGGTTTTCATATTGTTCTAAATAATTTAATTCATGAATTGAAGAAGGTAGCTTTATATGAGAATCAATAAACTTACATTTTAATGGATGACAAACAGCAAGATGCTATGACATTTACCTGTAACGAAGAAAAAAATATTTTTATTAAATATATATTTAAAAAGGAGCTTAAAAATAAAATAAAAATATAATAAAAAACATTAAAAAAAAAAATTATAAATAAAACCAGATTGAACTATTTTTATAGCCCAAAATAGGGTGACCCATTTATACACCTATAACTTATACATCTATTTCGTTGTTATTATTATTGCCTGTGTAAAAATGTGATGTAATCCGTAAAAAATAAATTTGTTTTCGGATTTAGCAGCTGAAAATCTATGAGAATTACATAAAATTATTCAAACTTTTTCATCGGAGACCTGGGTTATTATTACAATTTTTAATTTTATTTATAATTATATCATTAATCATTATACGATAATTGAATTTTTGTAGTTCTCTCCTAAAATCTTGATATCTTAAGGGCTTCAATCTCCAAAGGTAGGTGTATAAGTCACCCTTATGTGAAAGTAAACGATACCATTTAAAGATGGAAAAAGGGGTTTCCAGAGATCAAAAAGGTGACTAAAAAAAGTATTTTGATCGATATTGCATGTGTAGGTACTCTTCTCTACAATCAGTAATGGTAAGACGCAGGGTGACCAAATTCGAATCAGTGAAAAACAAACATATTCTTATATGGAGAAAAGATGTTTATCATCAATGTTTAAAAATAGATGGAGTGAATTCGCGCTACCTTATTAATTATATATAATTATATATCTTGAATGGGTAGCACCCAAAATCCCGGCATGTGAAATTCAGGCTTAATTATGATTTTTTATTAACCTTTTTAATATTTGCACAAATATATATATATACTATCTATATGTATTTGACTATATTAACCTAATTAAGGCAAAAAGTACATATCAAATATCAAAATAATAAATAAATAAAATGAATTTTATCAATCTTTTTAATACATATTTAAAAAAAATATATTTAACATGATTAACCTAATAAATATAGTAGTAGTAGTGCATAAATGAAATATCAAAATAATTTTATTAAATTTGTAAAATTACAAATTTTTTCCCCCCTAAGAAAAAGTAACTTTTAAGGGTTAATTTTTAACTATATTCTATTGTTTTCTGTTATAGCTAAGTAGTTATTAATTGATTAAAGTAACCACTAGAGGAGATGAAACGCAAGAAACGTGGAAAACGCTTTTCGGTAAAAACTCAAATTAGATTTTTTAGAACATCGCCAAACTTTTACTTGCTAATGGGAAACTGAAAGTAAAAGTTAACCACAAAGGCACAGTTCAGAGGTCTCGATGATAAGCGGAGAGAAAAATAAAATTCAAATGATTTGAAAGAAAACAAACATCCTTCAAAGTGATAAGCAAAGTAGAGGAGGTCGGAGAGCGACTTCAAATACGAGCGAGGAAGCAAATAAAAAATATTCATTCGAACACATTCAAACGGTTTAGGAAAAGTAATTTGGGTTCGTTTCCATGGCATTAATTAATATTCCTTGTGGAAAGTTGAAATGAAGATAAAAAGTTGAGAGAGTTTCATTTTTTTTTCTCTCTCTTTTTTAATATTCCTCATCTTATTTTTTCCTAAGAAGGGTTGAAAAGTAAATGTTCTTTAAACTCTTCGAATACCTAGTAATGTATCTTAATGAGCTAATTATCTGAGAGATTTAGTATATGAGCATTTCTTTAAACTAAGTTGTGATCTGAATATTAGCCGGATAACGAACATTTTTAAAATATGAATTTTTAATTAAATTAAATTAAAAATTATGGTGTGAAAAAGTAAAAAAAAAAATACACTAAAAATATTTTAAAATATGGGTCATTAATTACAGATAAATACATAAAGATATATTTTTATTTTCTCTATATCAATATCATTATATTATGATTAATGATATATGTAAAATGTAGATGGATGATTTCAAAAAAGGGAAGGTTGAGCTTGAGTTGTTTATCATAAAAGAATTTAGTCTTTTTGATTTTAAGTCGATTCTTCCTCGTTTTCAGTAGAGGTTGCCATTAATAGTCAAAACATCAAAAATGGAATGCAATAAGGTTATTCCTCTAGTACTAGATAAGAATCGATTGTTATTTTTGATTTTAAGTCGATTTATCCATGTCTTCACCAATGGTTACCAATAATAATCTAAACGTCAAAAATCCAATGTAGAATTGTTATTCCTCAAGTATTAGATGAGAATCGATGGCTATTTTTGAATTTAAGTCAATGGACTGCAAATAGCAAGTGATATCTAATTAATAATAAAGGAATAAACATATTAATATTTCAAATGACTTTGGCTAAAGTTTAGCAACGATCCGTTGCAGTTTATTTTTTATGTAGGGGGTCAGGTGGTTGGACGAGTGGGTAAAGTACACGCCTTCTAATTAAGCTACCTCAGGTTCAAGCCTGACTCGCTGCAAACCGACTTTAAACTGATCCCTACATAATTGAGAAAAAATTAATTAAATATAATTAATATATAATCGTGAAATGGCTAATGGCCAATTCCGAGAAAGGCAAAAAAAATTACCTATTTTTATTTCTCGTGTACCTACATTTCATTAATATTTTTGACCAATTTGGTTAATATTATAGATCTTTGAACTTCCTATATCTTCTCTCTCACACCTTTAGCAGAGTTCTTCTAATTTTTTTTCAATGGGGATTGTTAAATTTTATTAATAGGACATGGGGGCCTATAGAAGGAAAAAGTTCTTCGTCTTTGTTTTAAACATGTCTGCTCTTTGCTGATATTTTAACTCAGTTAATTCTATTTTAATGTCATATAAACAATTTAGTTATCTGTGATTTCCCAGTGAAATGTGTTGTTCAATCAAAAAAATTGTATAAACCAAAAATGTAAATAGGTCTGATGAGCCAAACAATGGCGAAACTAGTAACTTACAATAATAAATAATTCAACATGAACATTTATTAAATTTCATTTATCCATTTCAAATTTTCTATTATTAATATGAAGGAGCTAAACATAAAAAAATAAATTATATTAATTTCTCACTCCTAAACACTAAAATAGAGGTGACTGTGGGTCAGTGGTTAGAGTGTCGGGTCGCTGACTCGAAGATCGCTGGTCTCGGCAGATAGATATTTGCAGCCGCATCCTCTTAGAAAGTAATGGCAACCTACCAAGAGTATAATTGCCTAGTCACCTCTCCAAATTAGCCGTTCGGAACCGGCGTTAAAAAGTAGGTCCCGTATATCTGTATAAAACAACTAAACACACTCAGCACAGGTATATGTGGAGAGGCGCCGACACCCGTTTCGGGTATGGCACTCGAAGAAGAAGAAACACTAAAATACTCTATAAATCATATAAACAAGTTCAACAGAAGCGGGTTATTGGGGTTGGTTCTTATTGTCGCGATCGCCAGCTTTTTAAATATTTCTTGACGTATATTTTTTTTAAATTAAAAAAATCTTTTTTATATATTTTCTGAGCACTGGTCCTTCTTCAGAAGCCGAACCTCACGGCTACGACCCCATTCTCGCTGATATCTGAATAATTTTTAAGTATAGGTATTACGAAATTATTCTTTTAAAAAATGTATTGAAAAATTATTTTGTACCTTATTAATCACTTATATATAAAGGTTGTTTGAAAAAGCACCCTTAAATAAAATAATCATCGGATTCAAGTTTTACTTTTCTTTTTTTTTTTTTATCTATCTCTATATTCCATCAATTTCTTTGATTGATCTTTATTAATGAAAAGGGATTTATCATTAAAATAAAAACCCTCAACACGTTTTAATTTTGGCCAACTACTATGTATATTTTAAGGGAATTTATTGATTCTATAAACTGGGTTCTATTTTTTCATTTTTCATTTTTTAAAAGAACATACTACAATGCGTTTTACATTTACATAATATATATTCTAAAAGAAAGGGTGAACAAAAATGAGGCAAAATATAAATAAATAATTGATAGCGCAATTAATAGAAATATGAAGGGGAAGCGAGCGAAAACAAGGTAGCTTACAGACATTATGATTCTTTTGCCTTATTATTTAAACAAAGTAGTATTATATATAGTTTGTGAATGTCCATATAATTGTTCAACTTTACATTTTTAATAATTAAATTTTCTTATTTCATTATTGAAATTAGTATCTATTTAGCCAGTGTCAAAGATAAGGGCGGTCTATTATAAAATAATTTCCTAGGAAAATAGCATATTTAACAAATTCTCTTATTATTAATAAATAGGAAAACCCAACCAAGTAAATATTGACACGCTCTGTTAGGACAAAGATAATTTTATACCTAAGTTAATCTTCAGGCTGCACCAACAAATATTTTGATTTCTAACAATAACATTTTCAGGCTAAAGATTCAGAATTCAGAATTCATTTGTCCCAAAATTGTTAATGCAACTCGCCACTCAGAATTTGAGTTGAAACTTTGTACAGGTACGTAGAATTATGAATAGGAAATTAATTGGAATTAAAAAAAAACTTTCTACAATCTTTATAGATCTTAAATAAAACTGAGGCCAATATTTCGGTGTAATATAATTTATTTAGTCTTCTGTCAACGTTTCGGAAAAAGTCTAGCGGAAAAAGTCTAGCAAACAAATTTCCAAAGAATTTTTGTCATACATTTTGAACTTATTAACAACTCTGCATGGAATAAGAGGAAGAATGCTTTTGAAAGTGATTAATAAGTTCGAATTGTATTTGACGAAACTGTGTTAGAGATTTAAATATTTAAATGTTAGCTACTGTCCTGAAGAAGGATACTATTTAGGATTAAGAACATCGGCGGAAGGGTTAATAAATTATATTACACGGAAATATTGCCTCAGATTTATTTAAGATCTATAAAAATCTATGCCATCTTCACATCTATGGTAATTTGTATGTGATGTTGGATAAAACTTTTGTTTTATAATATTTTACTTTTCCTTACTAGGTGTATTTTATTTGTAATTAAAACATAATAATTGTAAAAGGTAAGAAGCTTAGCAGTCCGCATTGAAAGATCACTTGGACCGCAGGTTTCTTAATCTAGCTTTAGAGAGAGAATTAGAAGAGAAATAGAAATGGACAAACCGTTTCCTTCTGTAAATTGTACCTAAATAGGAATAGTGAATTTGGTCACTAGTAACGTCGTTAGAGATGCTTAAATTCGAACCAATTTTCGGTCATCAGGTGTTGTTTGTATGACAGGCTGCTCCAGTATTGCCATGAGAAACTCGGGCGTGCGCTCTTTCTGTGCGCAAAGAAAAGCGAATTGAATATTTAATTTTTGAGTGGTGAAGGGGGGGGGGGGTAATAATTATCAATATATTTAATGTTTCTTAATTTAAAATCAATTGGAGTCTTTCATTTCGAAATTTGAGTCCAAATTGCGATTATATTTCAAATTTGCCGCAAATATACCGATGGCGCTCTCTCTCGGCAGCATTACGTCAGCGTTGCGGCAAATTAATCTAGACAAATATATATAGTATTATTTACAAAATATTTATATTTGGAATTGTTTCTCAATCTTGTTTCCAGACTGACGATGTCGAAGCATGTTCGCTGAAACGTTTCTTTTTCTGTTAAAATTAAATCAACAACCAAGATAAGAACAATTTTTTTTATTTATAGAAAATTCCTTCCGTCAAAAACTGATATCCTACATCTGATCTCAACTTGTGACTCTATATCGCATCGTTTGGAGGAATTTTAAAGAAATATTGTTTTTTACATGAAAACTTCCTATTAATAAAAATTAGCCTGCCAAGAACGAGTCCGACATTCATACCTACTCCATAGCATCCAAAATACTTGAGATAAATTCTTTCTTATTGGCGTTCATAAGGAGAGAATAAAAGAATGCGTGGAATTTTATTATAATTTTAACTTCTGAACACCGACAGGTACAAAAATCACCTAAAAATTTCCCCTTTGAGACTCACACCATTTTAAAGCAAATTAAGTATAAAAAATTAGCCTAATTTTAATTAAGGAGATCTTTCAGGGATAAAAGTGTTTTATTGTTTTGAATATACAGTTCTTTTATTTAACTTTTACTATCTTCTATATAAATGGAATTTTAATAGACGTTTTGATAGAATTTTTATAAAATGGCTGAATTTATTTATTCTATATAGTTATACTTACGTATAGAAAACATCGTCAGTGATTTTATCTTAAAAATCAAGAATCCTGCTACTCTCCCAAAGAAAAATCATTTCAATATTTTGCAAAGTTACTTTTATTTTTATAACGATAAGTCTTGCATCCTAAAAAGTAAGTGAGTGTGACAGAAATAGAGGTACCTACTCAAAAGGTCAATCAGAGGTTTTGTGTGCTCAGTTCTTGAAAGCGGGTAGCGGGTGGTTGTAAGATTATGGAAAGATGGAAGAGAATTCGAAGTCATTAGAACAAAAGAATAGATCAGTTAGATTTATTGGTATCTAATTTGGTGAAAAGAGATACACTTTACATATAGTATGTGAAACTTTGAAAAATATTGATTGTGTAATCCTAAATATTGTTTGTTAAGCAGGCATGTACCCAGAGAAACGCGCAGATGCCACTAAATAAAAATCTAAAATAAACAGGGTGATTCACGGTCGATGGCACGTTAGACGTTTATGGAAAACGGAACGCAGGATTTTTCTGAATATTTAGCACCTTGCATTTTCTTACCTGTTCTATCGATCTAAAATATTTTCAGCATTGTGACGTTTTGGCTTCTATCGAAAAGTCGTAGCAACTTTATTTTTTTAAATGGGACACCCCGTATATTAACACGTTTTTAGAACAACCCTTTTATTAAAATACTTTATTGTTAATATTGTCCTATACCTATCTCTATCGGTTTTTGAGATAAAAAATAATTTGTGTTAAATATGGTCCAAAACATGGCCCTAATTAAACTTAAATAAATTAGTGCTCTCAATTCATGAAAAGGTGATATTTTGGTGATAGATTAGACACACCCAAAGTATTTAATTTACGCCGAGAAATCGATTCCATATTATACAGAGCGTGCTAAGATTACTATTATTTCCTTTATTCATAAAAGGAGTCAAAAGTTCGTTTTTTCAAATGAGACCCCCGTATATTATTCAATAAATTGAAAGAAGAGGAAAAATGCTTTAAGACGATATATCATGTCCCTATACCTAAAACATCAAGTTTTCTCAATAAAGGCGTTTTTCGTGAAAAATTACTTTTAAATGATTTTAATTTTAACTAACCATAGCAATATCAAGCTTATGACAGTTCGGTGACTATTTATAAGTAACTTATAAAGAGTTTATTGACGGTGTTCACAAAAATCTCCCAAAATGATCGCAAATATTGATTATTCAATATAGTACAAAATAAATAATTTCGTTTGAATAATCAATATTTGCGGTCATTTTGGGAGATTTTTCTGAGCACCGTCAATAAACTCTTTATAAGTTTTTTATTAATAGTCAACAAACTGTCATAAGCTTGATATTTCCATGGTTAGTTAAAATTTAATTCATTAAAAAGTAATTTTTTCACGAAAAAACGCCTTTATTGAGAAAACTTGATGTTTTAGGTATAGGGACATGATATATCGTCTTAAAGCATTCTTCTTGGACTTTCAATTTATTGAATCATATACAGAGGGTCTCATTTAAAAAAGACGAACTTTTGACCTCTTTTATGAATAACGGAAATAATAGTAATCTTAGCACGTGCGGTATAATAAGGAGTCAATTTCTAGGCGTAAATTAAATACTTCGGGTGTGTCTAAACTACCAGCAAAATATCAACTTTTCATGAATTGAGAGCACTGATTTATTTAAGTTTAATTAGGGCCATGTTTTGGACCATATTTAACACAAATTATTTTTTATCTCAATATATATATATATAAATTAAATTTTTTATATACATACATGGAAGCTATATTTATTAATAGAAAAGTGGAAGCTGAAAATATAAATTGTAATGAAATATTCTCAGTAGAAAGTAGAATTTTCGACTAGTAATCCTGGAATCGCTCATAAGTGCTGGAGAAAGCTTTGATTAGAAACATGTAGAAACCCACTAGACTTTGTTTGCCTTTCCTTTTAATAAAGTTATCTTTAAAGAGAATGCATTTAACCTAATCAAAATTTATTTTAAACATTGTTCTCTTATAGACGTATAGTTGGGATGATGGGATGCTTTAATTTAATCGCGGGGCGGTTCTTCTTGAATCGCTTTGCTAATTTTATTATTTTTGGCCTAATAAAAACATTACACACGAGAGCACTAAGAATTTGCTTTGTAGATAATTTAAAAGCAGAAAAATTAGATTAATGGAACCTCTTAGAGCAATGGTTTAAGCTCCCATGAAAATAAAACATTTAAAAACTAATCAACGACAAAAAAAGAAAGAAAAACAAAATACTTATTTTTTAGCCTGTTTGAAAAGCTGAGAAAAAAAGACTTTGGTTACGAATGATTTTTTATGTATTTTTAAAATTAAAAATTGGTAAATTAAATTTAGTTTAAATATAAAAATCCACGAAATTAGTCACCTGTATTTGAAAAAATAAAAGTACTATCTACTATCTACAAAATTTGATAGTACCTAAGTGAGTAAAGCAAGATATAGAATACATTTAAATGTATGTAGAACCATACAAAATACTAATCAAAAAAATTTTATTTTTGAAACTTTATATAATTATATAAATAACAAAAAAATGTAGGTTTTTATTAGCAATTTTAGATAGGGGGCATAAGAATTTTAGAAAGGCTTGGGTACAAAAAAGCTCGGGAAACAGAGTGATCTAGACACAAACGTAAATATGTAGATAGAAAAGAAATAATGGTTGATAATGATTTTTCTCTACATTTTAGAAATTTTTAAATATAGTAATTATCAAAAAATAATTAAATACATAGCATTAAATTATTATTATTATTATTATTTTTTATAATAATGATGAGAGAAGGAGTTACACCAAAAAGGTGCAACCCCTAAAGGGCTGGGTTGGCTCCTCCATCGTGAAAAGAAGAAGAAATAATTTTATGGGTTGGGCGGGGGTCGAAGGTATCTGTGGAGATGGGTCTTAAATAGCTGAAGGTTATAAGTCGCGGGAAAGATGGTAGCAGGGAGCGAGTTCCAGTCTCTGGAGTCATAGGGATAAAAGAGTTGGCGAAAGCGCTTGTTCGACTTTTATCCAATTTGACAGCGAAGGGGTGATGAGCGTTAGAAAACCGCGTGTTTTGTTAGAGACTTGAGTTCCGAAGGCTTGGCCTTCATCATCAGTATTTTTAATTAGAAATATTTTATCTGTCATTTCTTATGGCTTAATCACCCGATTGGATATAGACAATTCGTTTTGTTTTTATAGCAAGCTAGGTAAACGATCATAGCTGGCTGGCACCTGACTTATTTTTCGTCTAATAAGGTTGTCTAAATACAGGCGTTGCCATAAGTGCTGCAATCTACTATCTTCTATGAGTTGAAAAAAGGCGAAGGATTTGGGCTAAAGAACTGAAAACCAGTGGATTTTAAACTTTTGAATTCAATCCTTCCAATTAAAGTGAGCAGGTTACTATAACATCAGGTTAGTTTTCGTAGTCAGGGTCGTTTTAGCGAACTTCCTCTTTGCAACATTTTTTTCTAAGTAACATGTGTTTGTGAGAGTTTTAATCCCATAATCAACCCCTTTTAGTCGTCTCTTTGACAAACAGTGAATACTGTGAACCAATTCTAGTCCCAGTCCACAGGGGAATTCTCGGATAATTCCTACCCAAAACTTTAAAATGCAACGTAGAATGGTTTGTCGTTCCTCAAGTATTAGATCAAATGAAATAAATTGAAAAAACCTATAATCGGAGTGGGTGCTCATTCTTGGGAACGATCGCAAAATAAGTCGATCGAAACGTCGTAGTTATATTGTATTATTTGTTCGGTTCAATAAATAATTATAATTAATTATGTGTAATTTAAATAAAAATCAACTTTTAATTAAAAAAAACTATTTAATAGAGGAAAATTACTAAAAAGTACCAGGATAGAGTGATCTTCCTTTATAGCAGCTAAGGCAAGGATTCTAAATACGAGTTCAGGCCTGTTTTAGATTAGAAGGAGTTAATTTCTTAATTTCTATTATTCTAGTAACGGCGTTTTGACTATTTAACTTGGACTAAATGGATACTTGTTATATTATATAAATAGAGAGAACATTCAATTAATTAAAAAACCTGAAAATATTTAGAAATAATTAAATTCTATAAGAGTCTAGAGTCTAAAAGATTTCAAATTGCTAATAGAAGTAGACTTGAAATTTCTAATAAAATCACAAGAGGTTGTCATCTACTAGATCCTAGATGGAATGTATTATTATTTTTGTGTATATATATATATATATATAAGGTTGTTTTCACCCCCTCGGAAATCGAGCCCGAGTACTTTAATTAAATGATTTCACTAAAATTCCGACAAATATGTAAAAAAAAAAAACATTTATTTGCAGTGACTCTAATTGGCGAGCGTCGATTTTGAATTTATATTCTAAGTAAAAAAATATTAAATCTAAATAAAAATCAGAATTAGATATTTGTGAATTAAAATAATTAATTCACTGAAACTGCAAACAGCGTACCGAGTCATGAAAAAGTTTCACTTGTTCTTCCAATTTATTTTGAATTCGTTCACTATAGTCAATGGATGGTTTGTGGGTTTTATATATATAGAGAGAGAAATAGAATAAATATAGAATATAGGGGTAGATATTAAGGGTTGTTTACCTTTGGTAGAGTGTAGGTGTCCTCTGCTGTTGCCCGGATGAATTTTCGACCACAACTAAAGCAAAAATGCTAGATCGAAAGAATCCCGTTACTCGATTAGATTAACAAGCGGGCCAAATTTCTCCGAATTATATTCAATGGAAAATGCTCAAAAGCACATTTTTAGCGATTTTATTATTTTATAATAATAAAATAACAAAAAAAAAAGTTTAATTAAATATTTATAGATGTCACGAACCGTTTTTTTTTTTTTTTTGTTTTAGGATAGTTTAATGGCGAAATTTTGACCATTTGTTTTTGTATGTTATGTTCTCCTCCGAAACCAACGAAACGTTAAATAGGTAGTAATTGATCAACCTAATGAACATATATATTTTAAAAAACACGCTCTTCCGTTCTCAAATTATTGTGGATACACAGGCAGAATCATGTTTGAAAATATTTTTTCTCCACGTTTCACGATTGCTAAATATATACAGGGTGCTCGGAGGTTTAAGCCACCCCTGACGAAAAATTTTATGGGATCGATGATCGAAATCTTATTTTTGTTTTGTGTGAAATTTTGAGACAGATTATGAAATATAGTTCCATTTTAATAAAAAAGATAAAATTTTATTTTTTAAAGAAATAAAAACAGGGGTGGTCGGAGGCTTAAGCCACCCTTGACGGGAATTTTCATGAAATCGATGATCGAAATCTTATTTTTGTTTTGTGTGAGATTTTGACACACATTATGAAATATAAGTAGTTCCATTTTAATAAAAAAGATAAAGTTTTATTTTTCAAAGAATTAAAAACCGTGGGGCTCGGAGGCTTAAGCCACCCCTGACCTTTGAAATGGGGGGGGGGGGCTGAGTCCCTTTACCCGTGGACGATGTATTGAATGAAACGAGCTGAAAAATAATTTTAAAATTTTATCTATCT
Source organism: Forficula auricularia (assembly GCA_024734495.1). Taxonomy (NCBI): domain Eukaryota; kingdom Metazoa; phylum Arthropoda; class Insecta; order Dermaptera; family Forficulidae; genus Forficula; species Forficula auricularia. The sequence goes on along the minus strand of JALMQS010000157.1, from coordinate 75,932 downwards.
GCCTGAAATTGAATATCAATATCAACAGAGAGAGAAAGCTCGAAGAAATTGGTTTTGGTAACAAAGTGATTAAATATTCATTTCGAAATACTTTTGGTCTCACTAACTACCTGAATGCCAAATCGAAAATGCTAAAAATGTGAAATAAATCAAATGGAAGCACTTGAGCGGTTAGAGCTAATGGTCTGAAATTTTACACAAACATTTGCATTGTAAAGCAGCAACAAAGGAAATCACAAGAGAGGTTGTCCTCTTCTAAATGAGATGGAATGGATTGTTTTTAATTGTATGTTAGAAGGGTTGTTTTCTCCACTCAGGAATTGAGTGAGATATATACCATATGTCAGAGAAGTGCAGCCGCGGATCCAGGATTTGGATCAGGGGGGGGGGGGGGCATTTTTTGTATGATTTTACCCATATAAAAACATATTTTTTATTTTTAGGTTTAATTGAACAGGTTTAGGTTTAATGACATTAACAAACACTTAAATTTTATTTATTTTTTTGCTTTCTGAATGCTAACTTTAGTTATAGTTTCAGAAATATTTCGCAAAATCATTTTCTATTTCTATTAACATTGCCAAATTTGTTAATCTATTCTGAAACAGTAGAACGTAAATAATTTTTTTATTATTTTAAGACTTGAAAAAGGCCTCATTAGCTAAGCTAATAGAAAACTATTTTTTAACAAATTAAAATTTAAAATTTAACACAAAAAATACAAAAACACTCATTTACAGATTAAAAAAATATATAATATATTATATGAATTCATTATTCTATTAAATGTAGACAGCCCCGGATCCACGATTTTTCTGAACCGGGGTAAAAACTTGACATGGCTTTAATTGACGTATTTTAAAGAAAAATCCATAAAACCAACAGGTTTCTTTTTAGAAAAGTTTGAATAACTGTCATTTAAAAACTAATAAACCGATTAAGCTCATCTTTGAACTTAATCAAGATCAGGGTTGTTCAACCCGTGACCCGCGGACCACTTGTGCCCCAGCACTGCAATGAGTGTGGCTCAATATAAAATCATAAAGCTCCTTAAAACATTGGGACTTCTATGTAGAGATATATTTATTCCCTTTTTCGAAATATGAATGTACATTTATTTGTACAATACGTGAAGCTTTTTTCAAGAATAAAATTCACTAAAAGGCAAAATTATGAGCTCAACTACTATATAAGATAAAATAACTAATGAAGTTTCGAATATTTAAAAATTCTTCTTCTTCTCATATTTTCATTTTCTAAAATATTTATTATTTCAGTAATTTATATTCTACAACACTAACCAAGTCTATAGTTATTATTCTAGTTCAGGAGGAATTGGGGTTTTCTAGAACTCTGAGCTCCGAGTGCGAGGAGCTTCACTTTTTTCATAGTTCAAACAAATTTCGCGATGTTATTTTTATCAGTAATTTCGAATGAAACACACTTGATCAATGTAATCTACTTAGCTACTGAGATAATAACGATTCTTGTAAACAGGTAGTGTCCATATCTCGATTTTGAAATTGGTCAAAATTAAGTGCTTCGGCCGGGAGTCAGGTCAGGGGGGGGGGGGGGGGCAAATGCCCCCATTCCCCCCTGGATCGGCGCCAGGAGGGAATGAAAACATCAATTTTGATAAATAATTAAAAATAATCAATTCCTTCTTAGATCTAGTAGATGACAGCCTGTTGTGATTTCCTTGGAAATTCAAAGTCTACTTCTATCAGCAATTTGAACTATAATGCAATTTTCAGCTAAAACCGTGTTCAGAGTAACCATACAACAATTAATTTCGACGCTTAGTTTCAGACTGTTTAATAGATCTCGGTAACGATCCCTCCTGAAGCCTCATTTGTAAAAAAACAGGCGATTTTCAAACATGAATACCTTTTTGCGATCAAATTGAATAGAAACCAAACATATTCATTAAATCCTTTAAAATTTAGCAAACAGTCGTATCGAGTCTTTAAATATTTTACCTTTTATTTCTATTTTGTTCTTTAAACAGGTTGTGGTTTTCATAATGTTGAGATAAATAATAAAATTATTGGGCAAACAGGACTTCTAAGGAAGTGATAAGTTAAATGACCAACCACAAAGAAGATATGAAAAGATGAACTTCACGATCCGTCCTGTTCCGCTTCCTTGTCCAGTTATTTTTTTGGTAATATTTTACATATTTTAATTGAAATCATTAAATATAGAATTAATTAACTTTTCATTCGAATATTTTTTTTTTTATTAATTTCAATAAATCAACGTTTTCAAATGACCTGCCCTCCACATTATGCATGATCATTTTAAATCTAAATCCAGGGAATAAAATGATCAATATAATTTTTTTTTCATCAATGTACTATTTCTAAATAAATTAAATTTATTTTAAAATTATATTTTTAATTCTAATCAATAATATGTGCCTATTTAATGTTACATAATTTATTTTGATTAATTAAGACCTGTTAATTCAAATAGTTGGCATTCGGTCTTTGATAAAAATTACAACTTTTTCAAAATAGAGTAGGCTCTTCTTTGAAAGGCACTGTCTAATCCAGGAGTGTATTTACAATTGACACATGCCCTAATTGGGCTATAGCCCAGGGCGACAGATTTATGAGGGCGGTAAAATATTTTTTTATCAAACCAAAAAACAAACAAAAAATTAAAAGCGTTTCATCTTAAAATTAAACTCTTTTATTTTATTTATTTATTTTTTTTAACAAATTTATTTTATTGTTTAAATATTTCAAATAAATCACCAATGTAATTATAAGATAATTTCTAAGATATAATTAATGAAATCATTCACAGCGTCTAAGATATACGCACGGCAGGCGATCGCAGTACTTCACATTATATCCAATATCATACATGATATAAAGAATATATATATTAAAGTAAAAATAGTCCATCTCTTCGTTTGTCGAAAAAGTTTGACCGCTCAGCCACAAGTATTTCGGATTTTAGTAAGTGTATAAAGATTTCTGAATAATTTATACAGGTGTAAAGTATGATTTATTTTCTTATCCATTAATATTTATATAAATAAGAAAATTGATAATTTTTTCTCTTCGTTAAATTATTATAACAAAAATATGTAAGTATGAAAATATAAAGTTTTAATAAGAGCATCTACTTACTTGTTCCTAGATGCCTTGAAAAATATCAATTCATCTTCTGTAATTAACAAGAGAATCAAACTTGCACTCAGAAAGACTTACTTGAAACTAAAGCGAAAAAAGAGAAATTGGGCGACGTTTTTATCTGTTTTGTCTTCGAAGAAAGAAATAATCGCAAAAGGAAAAATATTAAAATTAGAAGCCAGCTAGAATAATGAGTTTTTGCATTTAAAAAAATTTAACAAATTAATCATATATCGATATTGGATGAAAAAGTGAATACATATTAGACTCGGCAGTAAAAATAAAAAATAAATAAATATAATGAATAATTTTCTAAAAGAATTAATATGAGAGAAATCCAATTTCAGCGAAGTCACTAGGACACTGCGGTAGGCAGTATATTTATATAATTTTATTTCCATTGCTTCAAAACTAATATTATAAAAATGAGGAAAAAGTTAAGCAAGCTATGACTTGTCTATAGCACTCTTAGTTATTTCCGATATTATATAATGAGAGTACTTGGAAATGGATTAGTCCAAAAATTCCCGAATCAACTTTATTTATTCTTTTTTTTTGTTCCTCAGCGAGAACAATTTTTATTCGACTAAAACTCATCTGAACATGTCTTTGACATGCTTGAGCTGGAAGATATACCGAGCAGGGACTTCAAACCTTCTATCAGCGCCCTTTTCGGAAAATCATTCATTTTAATTGCCCCTTGAGACTATGCAACAATTTTATTTCCTTTCGAGATCCAAAATACTTTTCAAAACAAGGAATGTTTTTATAGAAATATTTGAAATAACGGATAATAATTTGAAAATTTAAAGATTCTCCTGGATTTATGAAAATACTCTAAATATGTTTGAAATTTTAGGGATGCGCCGTATATATTGTATATGGTTAAATACATGTATATATCTTGTTTCTTTCTCAAGTGAACCTAGCTTTAGTCCTATGCCTTATTTAACACTCAAATATAAGTTGATGGCTTATTTGTGCCATATATTGGGCAGCTTGTCTACTGGCAATGACATATACTCTTATGGAGTATAACGGTAACATTTCTACAACAAGAAAGATAGAGCTCACATTACTCTATAACTTGCCAAATCAATACTGATGCAAGCAACACGAATAAGATTGAGACGGCTAGAAAAATACCAACAGGATATAGTATCTGACGAGAATCATTCACTACAAAATAAACCGAGGACGTCAGAAACCGGTTCTCTTTTCTTAAAACAAAAAATGAATTATAGTTTGTAAAAATTACAGAAATACAAGTATAACTATAGAAAGTATATTTCTTTAAATTTGTGGAGGTAGAAAATTAGAATAAAATAAAAATAATTGTTTTACCTACTCAATTTAAATGAAATTATTTAAAAATAATAAAAATAAATATATTTCATTCTGTTAAATTCTGCAAACTTTTCTCTATAAAAATAATTAAGTCTAATAAAAAATAAAATGAACATGACGGTCATGCGAGTTAAGTGCTTTTTATCCATCCCAAAAGTCCCCAAGGTGCTTAAAGAAGTTTTCACTTCAAAAAAAAAATCATTTAGCTGAACTATAATGTTATATCAAGTAGTAGAAGTAAAAAATAAAACTATGCTTGTTAAAAGATAATGATAGCTTCTAAATATCAAATTTTTATCCTATTTAATTTACAAGTTACAATAATCTGACGGAAGGATAGACAGAGAGGCATTGTAACGACCCATAGGGTCCCGTTTTATTTTATAAACGGAAACCCGAAAATGAAAGTGATGTATCAATGTGACGTCACGTTTGCTCTGACCCCCTCCTCCCTCTTCGTCAGATATTTTAGCGCTAGGCTATATGTCTCTCTCTCTCCCCTTTTTGCATACGTATTTTAAAGAGGGCCCCAAACGTAAAATGAAATTCTTCTCCATAGTAGCATAGTAAAGTTGAGAATTCTTAGGTAGAAAAAAGTTTGACAACCCTGTTTTAGGTCAGAGTTTCTATAGTTCTAACGAGTATATTATAGAGGGTGTAAAAGAATATTCTCCCGAAATGAATAATGAAATTGCGCTTATACCTCTGTGGGCTAACTAATATTTATTTGCATAACAAATCAAATTACCAGAGTTAGCCTCGTTTATACGCTCAAGAAATTATTGTTTTTGATTATTTCAATTTAACAGACTTGAACATACTATATTTCAACTGATTGAATAATAATTTCCTCATCTAATTTTGGAATCATTGTCAAATTCACAATTAAAATACTATTTCAATTTAATAGTATTAATTGATGAAGCCTGCTGGGCAAGCTGAATGATTAATTTCACTCGAAAATATTTGTCTTCACATTTAGTTTAGAAATGTCTTAAATTTGAAGAAAAATATTTTTTTTTAATGTATTTGACCGTATATCTGGGTTTATAAAACAATGATGAATCAAGAATGAAAGGTAGTTGAAAGTTCTCGCTGGTGCCAGCATTATTATATTTAGAAAACAAAGAAGAGTTCAGATTTTAGGCTCCTTCAGAACTTCGGATTTAAAAATGCAGAAAAAACTCGAATTGCCACAATTAGGAGTTATAGAACAAGTGTAGCTATTGAGAAGAAATTTGTCAGAAAAGGTTTTAATAATAAGTTGAAGATTTGGAACAAAATTCAAATTACCAACTCAAACTTTTCACTGAAAATATTTTCGGAAAGTGCAAACACTGTACAGTCTTGAAAAAGTTTTAACTTTTTTCTCCAATTTATTTAATAAATCATATTGAATTATTTATTAATGTTAGAGAGTTTGACTGAATGTGAACATAAAGCCTTTGAGAATACTTTGATATTATAAGTATATTAGAGGAGAATATTAATGCGTGGAGAGAATCGTAAATGAAGGAGTTCTCGATAAGATAGAGAATGGAGAACTTTGGGGAGGAGAAGAACTCTGATGGGACACGGATTTGCTGAGAGATGGTTGGGACAAATTTTATAGGGATGATTATTATTTTTTTCTAGTATTTATATAAATCAATTTGGTTTTGATAGTTTACATTATATTAAGGCCGGCCTAGTGAGAATCGGAAAGCATACGGATAACTTTTAAAATATTTGAGATGTTATATTTGTTCTTATATGTCGATGAAAATGAAAGAAGGAGGGATTTTATGGAATTATTTCATAATTTTAAGCTAAGCCACTTTTGAAAGCCGACAGGTACAAAAATCAACTACACGCACACATGGTCATTTTAAAGTGATTAAATCTTAAAAAAGCTTAATTCGATTTTATGAGATCTTTATATACCTCACCCTTGTTAAAAAAAAAGTTGAGTCGAAGGATTGCATATAATATAAAAAGGTCGATGTCTCCCACAAATGGTCAATCGTTTGTGTGGCTAAAATTAGTAGATGGCAGCACTTGATTACAACGCCTGTATTTAGACAACCATATTAGACGAAAAATTGCATTTTCCAGGGTTTGGTTAAAGTCCTCTTCTGTCAGTTAGATACAATCAATCGTTTATGTACTAGTTAGCTTGCTATGAAAACAAAAGGAATTTTTTATATCTAATCGAGTAATTGAACCCATTCCCAAAGAAGACATAAATAAGAATAAATGCAATTTTTTTTCCGAAATTTGGTTTTACAATGAATTGTGAATTTATATTGATTTTTGTGATTAATTTGAATGCAAAGAAACACTGAAAGTGCTTATTCAGTGTAAATATGAAAAAAAAAACAATAAAACCAGATATGAAAAGAAAACACTAGTGAACCATATACAAAATGTATTTGTAGGAGAATAAAAAATTGAAAATAGTTTTAGCAATCAAAATTATTAGTTAAGTCCAGTGGCGGATGCGGCCCATCCCTAAAATTTTAAATTATTATGCGTCGTTTTTTGTTTTGAAAAGTATATTAGTTCGAGACATGAAATAAAATTGTTGCATAGTTTCAAGGGGCAATTAAAATGAATTATTTTTCTGAAAAGGGTGCTGATAGAAGGTTTGAAGTCACTGCCTGGTATAATTCCCTATTCAAGCATGTCAAAGACAAGCCAGACCGGTTTTAGCCGAATAAAAATTGTTCTCGCTGAGGAACTATTAATTAAAATAGTAATAATACTACAAAGGAATAAATAAAGATGATTCGGGAATTTTTGGACTAATCCATATATAAGAACTCACAATATATAAGATCGGAAATAACTAAAGAGTGCTACTATAGACAAATCATAGCTTGCTTATAGCAATAGAATTAGGAGAAATTTAAGATTTTCTTATAGGACAGGCTGATTCATTGTGGAAGATGGTGGTTTTCCATATCAGCGATTGTGGAGTTCGAGTAACAAGATTTAATTTCTGACTCTTACCTTCACTCACACAAAGCAGAATTCGTTTGATGCGAAGGTCCCAAAATATATTTTTTTTTTTTAATCTAATGTTAAATTTGAAAAAAAATGAAAATGATAGTGTTTTTTATTAAAATTTGCAAAAAAAAAAAATGAAAATAAAATTTCAAAAAATAAAAGGTACTTTTTAGAAGGGCATCCAGTCACCAACCCCCCACTGGTTAAGTCACATAAACCAAACAATAATTACAAATTTATTTTAAAAAACAAAACAAATATAATAATAGCTAATTATTTTAGTTTGGTATTTGGTTTCATTTCGCTTATTTAATTTTTCTAAATCTATTTTATTAGTTGAAGTTGCCCACCTTAAACTAGTTTTCAAGGGTTTTGTTGGTCAATGACGCTCTATTTTTGTGTTTGTTATATTTCATTTTTAAAAAAAAAAAAGATTCAAAAACAGTAACAATTTGTTGGGCAAAATATCTGAGTTCAGTAATTTCTTTTCCTGTTATGAACTTACTATAAAATTTTATTTTTAGAATCCTGGAATTTTTATTTATTAGCTCAATATTTTTTTTTTTTTTTTTATTTATTTAATGTCACCGGGAACAAAGCCCATTTAGACAGCACATAAGTAGAGTGTTAGTAGGGTTAGTGAGGGAGCCGAGTTTTCAGCCGGCAGAAATTTTTATTTGCCAGCCAGGATCGAACCCCGGACCTCCACTCCAACATCGTCATAATCGATCGATGCCGAAGCGAGGTCAGCGCGTTAGCTGACTGAGCTACCCGACTCCCCTAGCTCAATATTGCATTGTAGAATAAATATATCTTTCGTAGTCTTCATGTAAACAAATATAGCGAATGTTATTTCCTATAAATTACTTTAATGCGATTTAAAATAGATTCTGAAAACGGGATACTTAAAAAAAAAACATAATTCGGTGTAAATGACTGCGGGTCAGAAGTAAGGACGACGAGGGCCGCACGCAGGTTGGCCAGTCCTACTCTATCATGATGATGATGATGATGATGTCGATAAGCGTGCCCGATAGGCATGAAATTAAGGATTCAGATAATTAAAGTGACTGCTAAGCAACCTGTTCTCACAACAGGCGAGATAAATGAGAAAAAAGTGTGGCATTTCATTGAATCAGTGAAGCAAAAACATGCCGATATTAAGCCATGTTTACCCTTTCATGCACTTGTAGATCACGTTTCGACGTTTCCTCTTGGTATAAATGTCAACATTTGTTCTGTGAACCCATCAACAGGTTTCTGTCACTTTGTCTGCTTCTTAGTTTTTAACCACTTTCTCGTTACGCTCAGCTGTTTTGTATTTTTGTCTTTCATTATATTGCGTCTTGGCTCAAATCCTTGACCTTGTTTACAGGACCATGGAGAATGAACAAAAGGGTCATGACCCTTCTGCATAACAACCATCTCATCCAATGGATTTGAAATTAATAATTAAAACCATTGTATACATTTTTTAAAATAATTAATTGAAGAATTTCATCATAATTTGATGTCCTTATTTTTTCCGAAGAAAAATTAATGTAATAGGTATATCGAGATTTTAATTTATAGGCATTAACATTAAGGTTGTGACTTCTGTTTAATATATATAAATATTTTCATTAATTCGAAATGCAGTTTTGTAAAAGGTTTGTTTTAATTTCAGGACACTCCAGTGTGAATGGACTAGTTCAAGGCTTTACAAAAGTACATTCAACATTTCTTCTTTTTTTTTTACACGCTTTATATTAACTTCGCCTGCATGTATCTATGAATGTATCAATGTTACTTTTGTTCTGTTAAATTCCGCAAACATTTCTCTATAAAAATAATTGTTTACTTAATTTAAATAAATCATATAAAAATAAAAACATTTCATTATTCTGTTAAATTCCGCAAACTTTTCTCTATAAAAATAATTAAGACTAAAATGTAAAAAATAAATTATATTAAAAAAAAAAAAAAACACTTCTAAAAAGTACTAATATTGTAATACTTAATCAAAAAGTGTGGGGCGCAGAAACATGAACTTATAATTAATTTCCACAAAGTGCCCTCACGCTTTTTGATTAAGTATTACATTATTTTGTACTTTTTATAAGCGTGTTTTTTAGTTTTTTTAAAATATAATTTATTTTTTTACTTTTTAGTCTTAATTATTTTTATAGAGAAAAGTTTGTGGAATTTAACAGAATGAAATGTATTTTATTTTTTCATTTTTTTACTATATAATTTCAATTATATTGAGTACTCAAGTAATCAATTATTTTTATAGAGAAATGTTTGAGGAATTTAACAGAACGAAAGCCACATTGATACATTGATAGATAAATACATAGATAGATAGATACATACCTACAGGTGAAGCTAATATAAAGCGTGTAAAAAGAGTGGGACACTTTGTTGAAATTATTCAAAAGTACATGCTTTCGCGCTCCACACTTTTTGACTTTATTTTTATAAGATTAATTTTTACTTTTTAAAAGCGTTTTTTTTTTTTTTTTTTTAATATAATTTATTTATTCTCGTCCCTCCTTCGACATTTTACCTCGTTATTTATTGTTTATTAAATATTAGAAGCACCCAAAAGATTTCCCTCTTTTTAATATCTAATTTCTGGTATTGGAAAAATTTTACAATTAGTGTCAACTTAACAGAGATAGTGCTAATGGTTAGATAAAGAGTAATGTCTGAAAATAGTCTTATTGGATTCATAGGAACGTGTACTATATTTTTTGATTTCGAATTCTTAAAGATAATTTTAATTCTAATATGCTCAGCTTTAAGAGAAAGTAATATTTATAAAGAATTCAGCAAAAATAAACTAACATTTTTGAATGATTTAAATTGAGATTGAAGTCCTTAGTTTTAGGGTTATACTCAATAGAACTGATAAAGGATACGAGTAGCTTACGATAAAATTCCAAATGCTCCTGGGAAATTAACTGAACAAATACAAAATTGTCCGATAAATTTTAAATATCAATCTTAATTTATTTTTTAAATTGAAAAAGAAATAATTCCGTTTTAATAATAGGGAGTCTGTCTTTATATTTCTAAAAAATAATAATTTTAGATATAAAGAAAATAATTTAAAAAAAAAAAAATGAGAAGATTTTCTTGTGTTGGAAACCATAGTCGACAAAAAATAAAAATTTCTAGATGTTGAAGAAGTATCAGGTTTTCGGTAAAAAAAAGTTACACCTTAATTGTTTATTTCCAAGGTTTCTATTTATAATTTGATCATCTCCAGGGATCTGTCCCTTAATCATTCGTATGTTGTTGAAGATAATCATGAGTGGAAATATGCGACTCAGCAACAATTGTTGTTTATATTTGTTGATCCACCCATAAATATATCATTTCGTCGGCTTAGAGTGTAAACCTGCTAAATCGATTTTTTATCATATATGACATATCGTCGCCTTAGTGAGTAAACCTGCTAACTCACAACAAGGAAATTTTACATGGCAGAGAAAAAACAAACAAAATTTAATATTGTTTTTATGGAAAAAACTATTTTTCACATTTTTTTTCTATAACTTAAGATCGTAATTTTAAGTAGCAGTTTTACTTGGACGATGCTGCATCTCTCTTTCTTTGGAACGGTATTAATATGTCATATATGATAAAAAAATGGAGTTAGCAGGTTTACACTCTAAGGCGACGATTTTAATACCGTTCGGAAGATAAAGAGATGCAGCATCGTCTAACTAAAACCTCTACTTAAAATTACGATCGTAAATTGTAGAAAAATAATGTGAAAAATAGTTTCTTTCAATAACAACAATACTAAATTTTGTTTTTTTTTCTTTGCCTTGTAAAATTTACTTGTTGTGAGTAGGTTTTTACACAAAGGCGACGATTTATATTTTATGAGTATTTTTATTTAAACAGAGAGGTGTTAAAATAATGTTTTTTACAATGAAAAATAATTTTGGGATGTTTTTTCATTACTAGATAATGTGTGATTAAAATAGAAAAGGGTTTTAGGTTTAGTAATTATACTAATTCTTGCATCTTCGGTCAAAACTTGTAATAAAAAAAGGAATGATGTTAGATACATTTTCACTGAAATTTTAAATGAGACAACTCATGTGTGAGTGATTAAAAAACATCAAACCTCAAAGTTAACATTTGGCCATTGAAATTTCGATAGTATAATTCAAGAGAGGTAGTAAATTTCAATGAGGTTTAATGTTTCTTATATGCACCCACGTATCATTAAATAACCTCCCTCTATCTATTATTATTCTCTAGGGTCACTTTTTGCAGGCCTAGAGCTAAAAAGCAATAATAGATAACAAGTTATAAGAAATAAATTAAAGGTGTATTGTATCTTCTTAATATAAGCATGTGCTTGGCAACATGAGTATTCACTAGGAAATCTTTATTTTTTTCTTCTTATTCGAGTTTAGAAATGTAGGAAACAGAAAAATAATTTTCAAGTCTGATTTTTTTTCTCTGTGAGTCTGGATTAATTTGAAATGTTTTTCTTCCTGCTGCTGAGCAGTTGATTTTTAGGAGGAAATAAATAAGGATGTCCTCTGCTTGATAGAAATATAGATACACCTATATATTATATATTGTGGATTAAGATAATCACGTGATGAAAGGAAAGTCGAAGAATATTCATATCGATGCGAAAATGTTTGGATTTCAGAAACGAAGAACTGATTTGGGGTTTTCTAGTTTCAGAATTTCAGTTAGAAAAATCAGGAGAATAAAAAACGATACAAGGTATGCTTTTGAAAGGTTGTAGCTATGAAGTAATGAGGGACGTGTACCCAGGTCCATATGTCATGTTTTTATAAATATAGAATATGAATGAATGTAGCTGAAATTTCCAAAAAAAAGTTGGTATTAAAAAGCTGCATCATAGCTAGCCCGTGTTCAAGCCAGTCTCACTGATAAAAAAATTCTGTCCTGTCAAATTTCAGCTTTCTGTCTCAAATCGTTCGAAGAGAAATTGTTAAGCCGACGATAGCACTCTACACGGCAAACCCTCACTCCCGAATAATCAATGTTGCCTCCTCAATTACTCTCGACCTAGACAAACTGAATAAATGGGGCTCTCAAAATTTAGTTAACTTTAATTAAAACAAGACTCAATGTTGTCTAATTTCTAGGCGCGAAAATAAAGATTTCCCTGATATTCACTTCGATTCGAATACCCTGAAAATGTGTGACAGCCTATCCATGTTGGGCGACTCTGTCGCATCTGACCTGTCTTGGAATGAACACATCTCCTCTGTGGCGAAATCTGCAGCAAGGAAGATTGGCTTCTTATTCAGGTCCAAGCGATTTTACAAACCCCCACAACTTCTCACCATCTACAAGGCCCAAATCCGCCCCTGTCTCGAATACGGCTCTCATCTATGGAGAGGAGCCTCAAAATATTCTCTTGCTACCCTGGATGCAATTCAGAAACGAGCCGTCAGGCTAATTGACGATTCTACCCTCACCGATTCCCTCGACTAGCTGGCTCATCGAAGAAATGTCTCTGCCCTTTCCCTTTTCTATAGATACTATCACGGCAGGTGCTCTGATGAGATAAAATCAATAATTCCCCCCACAGCATGCTTTGCACGTAGCACGCGTTTTGCCGACTCCCAACACTCTCTCGCGGTCAAATTAGAAAAGTGCCGGACCACTTCATTCGCAAATACATATATCCCCATGACTTCAAGGAACTGGAACTCTCTCCCAGCCTCTATCTTTCCCAGCACCTATAATGTTCAAACCTTCAAAACCGGAGTGCATAGACACCTACGTCTACACCCTCTCACTTAATCAACTTTCCCTTCTCTTCGGTAATGCAAGGGTCTTTCGAGATCCATAGGGGCTGCATCTTTACTGGTGCACCCCTTCTTGCATTCGATTCCATTAAAAAAAAAATAATAAATAAATAAATCATCAAAATTCGCAGAGAACTGAAAAAAAGATACAAGGCGCTGACAGGCCATCAAAACAGATGAGTTTGAAAAATGTTTCCAGGAATGGAATCACAAATTGAAGAAAGTTATTGAGTGTAATGGAGAGTACTTTAAAGGTGGTTTTGTAAAAATAAATAAATACATAGCTTTTAAAAAAATCCCGTTTTTTTAACCCTATGATCGATGTCCAAGTAATATGTATGGCCAATCAAAGATTAAAATTACAATATTTTCTCACATAATGAATGGATACGGGATGTGGAATAGGGTGGGTCGAAAAAACTGAAATTTTTTTTCGAAAACGCTTTAGTGCGGAAAAGTTGCCTATTGTAATTAGAAAAACGGCATAAAAAAATTAAAATTGGTTAACATCTTCCGCTCGTGCATCGAACTTTAAATTTGTGAAAAATTAGAAAAATTACTTACGATATTTTTAAAAAGAATTTCTACTAGTTAAAATTTTTTAAATAAACCCACTAGTTTTTTATGGTTGTTTAATGGTTTAAATAACCTAAATAAATTAAATTCTGATCAATAATATACTTTTTTACGTTCGCGCAACAAATTTTAAAATCCCTTCGCGTTTAAAGTATGTACAAACAAATTGAATCAATTCCTTTGTCACTTGTTAATTCTAAATTAATATTCATCTAATGATAAATCAGTTAGTCAACTCATGGTATAGTGAGTGATCTTTTAGTAAGAAGACGGAGTGGTTCGATTCTGACAGGTCGATGACTCAAGTTGACTCTATTCATCTACTGTTGAAAACGACTTCAGAATTATAAGCCGGAACGTTGGGAAAATTTTAATTGATTTCTTAATGTGACCTTGAGTGGTCTAATCCGAAAGAATCCTTCAGATTACCAATGTAATCATTAAAGACTAAAACGACAAATTATGTATAAATACACATCTATATATGTACATGTGAAACAATTGAACTTACATAGTGGTTAGCATACACTTCACCAAACAATAATGTTTTTTACTTTATTTTTTTATCTATCTATCTGTGTCTGTTTGAATTATTTACAAAGGGCACATTAGCAATTAATATTTCATTTTAAATATGAGACTATTTTATTAGAAATATCAGCTTCCTTCGATTTTTTTGAACCCCCCCTCTTTTTGGTCACTATCAATTTCACATAAGGTCGTATTGTGTGCATATGCGAAATTTTGTATAAATCAATCAAAGGGTCAAGGACTTATCGCACATCTAATGCATTAAGGCCAAATCTCGCAATTAAAAAAAAAATGAGTTAGGTGTAGAATAATATTACGGGTATTCAAGTATGTTAACTGCAATAAGGCATATAATTATTTTTAAAAATAGCCCCTAGGGAGCATATATATGTCCTTAAGTTTCCTGAAGAAATCCATTGTCATAATCATATTCAAAACACTGCTGTGTAAAACATACCATTTTTGACATGTTGCCTTTTGCTTTGGATGTGTGTTATATTGATAGTTCTATTTTTTTGAACCCCCTAATTTTTATTCATGAAAAATATCATAACTCTTTTTTATTATAGGTTCATTTTATAGTGTATTTTTCATTTTTCTTGCTTGTTTTTTTTTAGTTTGAAAATCTTATAATTTTAATTTTTTAATCCCCCCCCCCCCCCCCCTATATTTTTGGTTCGATTTCAACCAAAACCTAATCAGCAAACTACGTGTGCAATTTAGTTTTGATATTCACACTAGTTATTGAGCTAGAGCGTACACAAAATTTGTTAACATACCAACTAATTAAAAGATATTTTGACATTATCTCCTAAAATATGTTCGATGTTCACTCATTAGGGCTTTTTTTGTAGACTAAAACGCCATGATTTTGCTCAATTTTTTTATGAAAATTGTTCAGGAATTTACACTACTACTTTTTTAATCGACGATTACAATACTTGACCATACCCTGTATGATAAAGTAAAAATGTACATTTTTTATTTAAAAGTATCCTATTGAAAAACACTTATATAAGTAGGTTTTAGTAACATAGACAAATGAGATGTCGGCAAATGCGAGTCGGGGTCGCATGCCGAAGGATGCATCCCTTATAATTATATTATTATAAATGACCAGCTGCGAAGTCAGCCTTCGGCGTGCATCTTGTTCACCAAAGGAATACGCGTCCTGGGGGTTTTAAAATAATAATTTAAATATCCTGATTTAAATACATTTTATTTGTCATGAACTATTAGTGGATTTTAATATAAAAAAATAACGTCGGTGTTGTTGAACAAGCCGATTATAATAAGTAAGTATAGATTGGCAGAATCTTATTTAAATCAAGATTAAAAGTTTTTTTAAGTGTTACTTTCCATATAATACCGAATTAATATTATTATTTAATAATTTTGACGGGAACCCGAAAAAGATCTAAAATTAATATTTATATATAGTACCTAAATATTGGCATGGGCATTCCCAGATATGGTCTGGGGGGAGGTGAAAAGACGCTGGTAATTCTTAAAAACTTTAATTTAAATGAAAAAATATCATTTAAGTGCTGAAAATAACGAATGAAAAGAAAATGGCTATTATTAATTTTTTTTTCTTATAATTAATTTAGTTTTTCTAAATTCCTTAAAGTGTAATCCACAGATTCCTCTTGGTACTGCCCCCCCCCCCCACCAACAAACTTGGCCCTAGTATATTGGATTTAATGATCTATAATATTGACAAATATATTCGATTGTAAAACGAGTAAATAAGTAGGTTATAGTAATATTAGCAGCCGAAGGCGGAGAAGGTGTCAACGCTAACCTGGAATGGGAAGTTGGTTCCAGAAAGGCCAGCGATATCCAAATACACGCATACTCAGTTCATTGACACTAGGAACATTATTTGTCACTGTTCACGAAAAATAGAAAAAAAAAAAAAAAAAAACTAAAAGGCGAGTGCATCGTGGCAGATGAACGGAACGCGACATGAAACGGAACTCCTCTCAGCTCTCACTCACTACACTGTACACTGCCATTGATGATGCGAAAAATAAAAAATAAAAAGTGAATAGGAAAGTTGCATTGGCAACTCGTTGAGGTAGGCGTCAGCCTCAGAGGAGAGTCAACACTGCAAGAAGAAAAAGAAGCCCAGACAGGTTCAGGTGAGCACACGGAAATGTTTCCACGTTGTGGTCGTTGAGGTCTCTCGGCCAAGACTGAGCGAGAGCTTCCTGCTTGCTTGCTGACTGCGAAAAAGTCTCCGACAGAATTCAGCCAACCGGAAATTTGTTTATTTTTTGATTTTTTTTTCCCCCTAATAACACAATGAATTTCAACTTTTATTTCGTACTTAAAAACATGATAAATCTTAAAATGATAATTATTTTAAAACAAATAAATAAATAAAATAAACTAATTATCGGTTTGCGTGTAAACAAAATTGCATAAAATCTATTGCTTCATGATATAAAACATCTAATAAAAAACACGGTTTTATTTCAAAACGCAGTAAAGAAATTAAAATTACGGGGTACGGCCGAGAGACAGGCTTTGCTCTCCGACCGGCTGTGTATTATATTAGACTAGCTCAAACTGGCCCCTGAGGAGCGTCTCGTTCCGGGCTTTTTAAAAAATGTGCCAATCTTCTTCTCCAAAGATTCAAGCGGTACCACTGCCATCTATATGTAACTAAGTCAAGTTTCTGGACCTCCGGTCGGATCTACCTACCTACCAAACAGTCTATTTTAAAAAAATGTGCCAATCTTCTTAGCCAAAGATTCAAGCGGTACCACTGCCATCTATATGTAGCTAAGTCAAGTTTCCGGTCCGACCTACCTACCTACCAAACACTCTATTTTATTAATATATGGATTGACGCAATTTTTTTCCCTCATTTTGTGTTTAAAAAATGTCTAAAACGTGAAAAAAAGTTATAGGGTGACATAATTTGTTTTTTGTCAGTGTGACTGTGAGTCCAGACTCCGATATCCACGATAACACCATATAACCCTCAGGTATCTTCAACTCCTAACCCAATAATTGAAATTTCTTCTCCTTCTTCTTTTGAGAACACAGGGGACAGTTGCGCTTTTTGGTCCACCGTCTTTTTGAATTTGTATCATTATAAAAAAATCAAGAACAGTTCTAGTGCTAAAATATGTTTGTATTTCCAATTTGGAGAACTGATTAGATTTTAGGTTCTCTCGCTCTATGAGTTTCGGTTCATTCATCTATTCAGGATATATAGAATTCACAATTCAATGCGAATTCACTTCCTAACTTCTAATGACAACCTTTTGGAGCTCTCGTCAAGGGTGAATTAACGACATTGTTGTTCACCCTTAGCGAACCCCTCAAACGATTGCAAATTTTCGCATATACTCAAAGATTTTTACTTTTTATATTTATGTGTGGTCCAATTTGTTAAGTTCATTCAATCTGGTATTTTAAAAACAATTCTTGAATCAATAGACTCCCGTTTAATAAACACTAAACATTCAAATTGATTTATTCCAAATGAATAAATAGTAAAGAAAGTAAGAAACCTTTTCCAATTTGGCTTAATTTTTTAACCTCTCCCACTTAACTTTGCTTTTCCCCTGAGTCTATTAATATTAGAACAAAACTTTGGAGTTATTCTTCTTAATTAATGCGAATTTTTCATTAAATTTTTATTCTCAAAAAAGTTTTTTGATTCCTTTCCAAAGCATTCGACTTTGTGTCCAAAGTTAACAGAATAAAAGTTTTATTTGCTAGTTCATAAATTTTTTCACTAAGTATATTTTCTTTAATTTACTTTCTATCGATTTTTTATATAAAATATGATCGTAGTAATTAACAGTTTCAATTATCTAAATGATACAGTGAAGTGTATTTCTTGAAAAACACTTGGAAGGACAGTTATTTTATTATATTTTGAAGTTAATGAGGGTATTATTCTAATGAGTTTAATGTAGGTACACCTTAAAGAAGATATAATATGGCCAACGAGATGTTAAAGTATTTATTTTGTATATTTTTACCAACAAGCATGGATTTAAAAACCTTGTTGTTATTTATGACCTGAGAGAATTGTTGAGTCAACAGTGAAATTAGAAAAAACAATTAAAACCAGAAACCTAAAAACGACAATTAGGTTTCTAATTCTGAAGTTGTCTTCACGTGATGATAGATAGATAAATTTAGACAGCAAATTCTTTGGAATTAATTTCAGTGTTAGACTATTAAAAAAGATATTATAAGTTCATTTTTTAGAAAATAAAAAAAAAATGAATTTAATGTCATATGGGTGGTTTCAGGGAGGGTGGATGTTCCCTGTGTACGTTCCTGTCTCATAGCTAAATGAGGTTTTATTTGATGATTAGACGAATATTGTAATCCTTTTAATTATTATTCATAACATATATCACATTAGTCGATCCTAGAGTAAAAAAGTATTTAGGTCGTTTAATATTTAGGGCAATTCGGGTTAAGAATTAACCCTGATATATGGTCTTAATTCAAATTCTTTAATGAATTCAACCGACTTTTAATTAAGCTATAAAATATGCCCTTTTAGATTTTATTACGGGAAGAGTTTGAAAGAGCTATCTATATGAATGTAGAAAAGGGATTTAACTAAATAAGGGCTTCTTTTGAAGGGATGAAGAAATCGATGTCAGTAAATAACGAAACTATTCAAAGCCCGCTTGGGATTACAATTCCAAAACACTTCATATGGAATAAAGTATTGGAGCAATTTTCTCATCTGAATGCAATGTACATTTGGGGAGAAGCGTTTCATGAAATAATATTAGCATCTGTTGGGGGAGGATTGGGAGAAGAAGTCAACGGCAGCTAGGAAAATACCTTCTCATTTATAGCATCTGCTTGTTCTTATATTTGTATTTTCATCTAAAAGTCAGCTTGACGATGATATGGACGGTTTATTAGAGTTGGGACAACCATTGTCAAAATAGAAAATTAATTTTTTTATTTATTATTTTTTGAGGGGAAAAATAGATGTTAAACTTAGGGGAGGATACACAGTAGATTTTTTAAAGATTTGATACACTCTCTGCTAGAAAGACTAAAATCTACACAATTAGAAATTTGAAAATGCAAAAATTTTGCCACCAGTCTTCATTTTCGAGTTAATATTTTTTTTTAATTTAATTGTTGGAATCAAAATACAGAAACACAGACAAAACAACATTTCTCCAAGTTTAGGATATTTTTAAACACGAATAATAAACAAAAACAAAAAATGTAAATTTAACTGAATTTAATGCTACATAATAGCTCGGCGAACGCATCGTTGAGCGTACCGCGTATTATTAATTTTCCTTGTATGGAATTAAGAAATGGACTAGCATTACTGGATATCCTCTTTTTCTAATATAGAATATGTTCATGTTGATATTCGCTTTTACACCAGAAAATCAATCGCTTTTACACCAGAAAATCAAAGTACACGATAGTCATTATAGTGCGAGTTTTCACCAGAAAAACTCATTTGGTGGTCAGTTCCCTTAAAATAAATAGCTGTCAGTGACTTCTGTGTAGTAGTTATAAGTTAAAAACAATAAATTTCTTGAATTAAAATTTAAAACTTAAGTTAATCAATGAGTCACTATTATACAGTATACACCACAGCAAAGTTTTGATTAAAATCCTTCAACCGGAAGAAACGATATATACGTTCGCTCTGATTTTTGTTATTTTCAGAAACAAGGCTCAAACAATTTTTTTCTTTTAATTTTTTGTATTTATTAAGAATTAGATGCTCTTTTTTAATTAAATACAAATTTTTAAATGTGAAAAAAAGTTATTAAAGATTGTTTGAATAAAAAATAAAAAGAAAAAACGAATTGTTATATGTGGAAATAACGAATTAATGAGCAGGAATTTTGAGCACAAGTAGATATTAATAAATCGCACGACTGTATTAAATTTCAAATTTTTAGCTCAAATCGTTAAGTGACAAAAAATTGACAAATAACTTAGATTTCCGGACATTTCTCTTTTTCCCCAGATTTTAATGCAATATTCTGATGAGAATTAGAAGTAAAAATGTGTATTCTGATGAGAATATCTCTTTAAAAACGTCTAGTCTGTGTGATGTCAGCAAATATTAATAATTAGAAATGATTTTTCTACAAATTTGATACATTACTAAACACGAAAAAGAAAAAAAAAATTGAAATAAATGAAATGCTTAGACCTGCCCGGCTGAGTAAATGTGTGTATGAAACTAATGTTTTAATAAGAATATTAAATTATTGAATTTTTTGAAATCTCAAGTGAAAATAATTCATATATGAAGAAATTATGATTTAATTTCTTATCCATAAACCAATAAAAAAATTAAGTTTTCTTACACATAAATAAATAATAATTTGACAATATATAAAAAAGGAAAGTCTTAATAACAGCATCCACATACATTATTTCTTCATAGATGCCTTGGAAAATATCAATTTTTCTTCTGAAATTAACAAGAGAATCGAACTGTGCACTGAGAAAGTCTCACTTGGAACTAAAGCGAAAAGAGAGAAATTGGCCGCCGTTGTTATCTGTTTGGGCTTCAGAGAAAGAAATAATCGCAAAAGGAAAAATAATATTAAAATTAGCACTCAGCTAGAAGATTGTGTTATTAATTAATTGAAAGAAAAAGTAAAAACATTTTCAATACTAAGTAAGCTGTCCGATCAGAGGTGACTAAAAATTAAGCAACAAATAAAAATACAATTATTTTCTAATAGGGTAAATACAAATTCTTGATTAATTTTAATATATAAATTATTTGTAATTATGGGTTTTAAAATAAATAATTTAATCATTTAAGAGTTGAAATTTTATTAAAATCACACATAATTAATCATAATTATGTATTAAAAACGAATAAATAATATAATATACTACGAAGTTTCGATCGATTTATTCTGCGATCGTTTTCAAGTATGGTCATGAGCACTAGGGTGGTCCTTATTAAGCGTCAACTGCTACATTTCTAATTTAATTATTTAATTAAATGAAATAGAAAAATGTATTTTCCTAATAAAAACATACTTATGAATTTGGTCCTTAAAATAAAAAAAATTATGTGATGTGGCCATCTTATGACTTTACCATACACGCCCCCCCCCCTCCCGCCTGTTAAGGGTCCTAAAAAGTAACTGTGCAAAATTTGATCTAAATTAGACAAATCGGGTTCATATTTTTGGTCCAATTTCAACCAAAATCTAATCTGGTCTTGATCTCAATATAAAATATCTATATATAAAATTTCGTTTTGATGGGTTCATTGGCTTATGAGATAGAGGGTAGGTACACAAAATTTGGCGACACACATACTACTCCCTAACAGACATTTTGATCGATGTTCACTATACAAAGTTTTATTGTAGGCTGAATTCGCTCATTTTTTCATTTTCTTTTCTTTTTTTTTGCCAAAATAATTTTAGCTGTTTTTGAGATATTTCGAAAATATGAAGCAAAAAAAGCAATATTTCCATGCACGATTACAATATTTCACCATACGCTCTATGCCTATGGTAAAGTAAAAAACATATTCATATAAGATCAAAGTTAATTTTGGCCAAATTTGATTTGTTTGAGGTTGGACAAAATTTAGTGAAAAAATATGGTCTCAATATGACGTCAACGGGCTTGGAAAGATAAAAAAATTGATCGTTCAATGACAAACACCTCATGTTATTATATGGGAAAATTGCATCTCTGTGTGGCACAGGTTAAAAATGAGATTAAAGTACCGGTTCCCAAAGAATCACCAAAGTTAAAAAATATGTTTCACGATTGATCTGAGGCAGGTGGCTTAAGAGATTATGTCCTGTTGACTTACAGCCTTCTAAATCCCAGTCCTGTTACCGTAAATATTCAGCCAATGAAATTTATTTTAGAGCCACAAAGAGAATAGTGGGAGTTAAAAACCATCTATCTTCGCAAGAAACGCAACGGACATACTTCATAAAAAGTTATGGCATTGCCAGTAAAGACAAAAGTTGGCCATTATATATGAGTCTATCTGAGCGATGAATAAGGCATAGGACTTAGGACGTAACCCTAGGATGCCTTATTTTTGGCTTGACATTATTTGGAGTTCGCTAATAAAAAGCCGGAACTAGAAAATGCATTGTTTACATCACTCTGGGGAATCAAATATCTATTTATCTTTGATCTAATTTAATCAATTGAATAACAAATCATCTTTTGAAATAGATTATTATATTTACAATCAAATCTATCTATTAATGTTGTTTTTTAAGCAAATGTTTGCATTTATGTGTACCTAATTACCTTCTAATCTGAATTGATATGATTAGGTCTATTTTTCCCCAGATTCATCAAAATATCATTATATCTAATATCTAATTATTTATAAATATAATAAAATGTATTTTTTCAATATTTTAATCGATTAAAAGTTTGTAATTTCTCAGGATTTTGAGATTTATAGGTTTGTTTTATACTTTGATCAATTAAAATAAAAAATACTAAGAAAAAATGGTCCCTAGTTTTACAGAATCCTTTTAACTGATTTATTCAGTAGCGAAGCGAGCAAGCAAAAATTAAACTGATGTGCCCATCCACATGACTTGCCGACAAACCTGCTCTCTCTTTAATATATGATAAAATAATTTATAATCGTTTAGGAAAGAACCGCCCTCTGAATTTTAGGCTCATTTTAATCATCTCTTTTAAATATGATACTCTTCTTTTTTTGTTAAGGTGGATCAACAAAAATTCTCAAATTTTACCATCGAATCGTGATGAAATAATAATTTAGTGATCGTCATCATTAGCAGAAATAATTATTAAAGTAGAATACTGCCCATGGTAAACGAACGAACGAGCTTTGAAAGGAGACATTAACTATACCAATTATACCATTTTCAACAAATGTATAGAGATCAATCATTCAACTTTTATGAATCGAATGATATATTTTTCAATACTTTGACAGTCTAGTTAATTAGTTATTCATAAATGTCAAGAGAAAAAATTTATTTCAATATTCTTTTTATTAATGTTATCAAAAAAAAGAAAGAAGAAAGCATCCTACTCTTTTTTGTACACTGGAAACCTACCTGGTATTTTTATATTTTAAGTTTTTAAAGTTTCTTAAATTTTTTAAAAATTTCCTTAGATACTTTATGATACTCTTCTGAAAATATCAGTTTTCTTCGATTTTTTTGTTTTGAAAATTTTTTTATTTCAAAATTTTTTGAACCTCCCTTTTTTTCTTTTCACGAGACCTCCAATTTTGAAAAATGTGTCACTTGCAACAAGGTTTCGCTGTATCAATTACTTTTTTTTTTGATAGTATAATTTTTGAAATACATAACCCCCTCCCCCCTTAATTTTTGGTTTGAAAAACAACTTTTTTCATGCACGATTACAATACTTGACCATACTCTGGGGGGGGGGGGGGGCCAGGTGAGTTTACTTATGTCACTGAATTTATTATCTTATTTATATAAAATGTTATATTTTAACAAATATTTAAACTGTAGGGGCAACAAGATCCAGTTGTTAAGTTGAAATTATTGGCGAACAATTTCTATTCACCCATAAGAGCAAGGCATTTATTTATTTCTCTGTTAACCGAAATTCGACAATTACAACATGTTATTGATATTCATTCTTAAACAATATTCTCACTATGTGAAAGAAAGGCTACAAGGTATAATAAAAATGATAAAATAATTTATTTTTTGAAGTCAAATCAATGCAGTGACGTCAGAATTGATGGATGGACAATTTAAGTCCCATTTAAAATGTCAAACGAATTATTATAAAAACAAAGATAAAAATGGTACTTTGATTTCGAACGCTTCATATAGAAAATTCAATTTTTATTTGGTGTGTAACAAAAATAAAATAAAAACAAGACTAGGTAATCTATGTATTGCAATTTGCAATATATTGTGTTATATATTTTGATTCAATTAATTATGTTCCAATATAATCAGGGTTAATTTTTGCATGGAGGATTAGATTTAATCCGACATTTTTATTCAATTCAAATCCTTTATTTATGAAGAATAAATTTTCAATGTAATTTAAAAAGAATTTTTAGATAGTACCAAAAGACAAGTTTGTTATTTGAAATAAATTGAGTTTGGGGCTGATGGCAGGCAGTCAGGTCTATAGAGGGGATTCAGGTGGGTTGGAGAAGGGCCCGAAGAATGAGAGCATAATGTAATTCCTACAGCCCCAGGCAAGCATTCCCTTGCTAGAGACCAATAAACATTCAAATTAGATTGACATTTTATTTTAGCACAAAATACAGCATTCATTATATAGAGTATATTCATTTATAAGCTTTTTTTTTTTTTTTTTTATTTAAATTATAATGATGAAAAAGTGAACTAGAAGAGAAAGGAATAATATATCGGTATTATTATTTTTAGAAGATGAAAAAATTATTTAAACATTAAAGTTTACTGAAATAAAATAGAATCAAGAAAAAGAACATGAGAAGATATAACAGCTACAAGTTTTGACAGATCCGAAAAAAAGAAAAATCAACTGGTGTGTTCACCACACGACTTTCACATTCTCATTTATTTGAAATCATCGCAACACTCCTAATTTACACCTCCTTCATTTATTTCAATCGTATTAAAATTGATACACCACTAATAACTCATGACACTTGATAAGCACACCAATTTTAAACAAAATCGTTACTGCCGTTTTTGAGAAAATGAAAAAAAAAATGAAAAATCCTTTCATATAAATGTCAACTTCCGGTGTTCCCATTTCAACCAAAGGCTTGTTGTACTAATCCATCTAGCATATATCGAGCTTAAGTTTCCGGCAGGCGGTCGCAATACTCCACATTACTATATTCTATAGAATATAAACTTGCTTAAAACATTGAGATTTATATTTAGAGATATATTTATTCCCTTTTTCTAAATATGAATGTAACTTTGTACAATACGTGAAGCTTTTTTCAAGAATAACATTCATTAAAAGCAAATTTATAAGCTCAACTATATAAGATAAAAAAATAATGAGATTTCGAATATTTAAAAATTCTTCTTCTTCTCATATTTTCATTTTCTAAAATATTTATTATCTCATAAATTTCATAGCTATGACACTAACCAAGTCTAATAGTTATCATTCTAGTACGCAAGGAGACAAGGAATTGAGGTTTTCTAGAACAATCACAATTAATTGATAATTTCTCTCTTAGACTAAAACTTCTCAGGACTTGTCTTTTATATCTTTGGACGTTCTTACATGTCAATAGATAATAATAGATAGTCATGGATTATTATATCAGTAACCCTTTTAAAAAATAAATTATCATATCCTTCTTTAATCCCATTCGATTTAAACTAGAGGTGTCCAACCCGTGGCCTAATATAAAATCATAAAATTCCTTAAAACATTGAGATTTATATGTAGATACTGGAAAACACACAACAATTTGGCCAGATAATTTTTTTTCTCTAAAATACGAAATCTGAAAATCTACTGTGAAGTTTTAGCAAAATAAGAGTGCTAATTTTAAATTTTGAATCTGGAACTAGATTTCAAGATTTCCGAAAAAATAATCATCATTTTGATCTATTTTCGACTCCATTTTCATTAGAAATAAATTTTCTACTTGCAAACTTTCTGACTGAATGTTCAAGAACAACAATTAGATAATGAAAGAAAAATTGTATATTGTCTCTTTATTAGAATTTTATATTAATTATCTAGCCAGGAAAAAATATAAACAAATACTAATATATAATTTCACTTTTTATAAGTATGTAGGTATGTATTTACATTTATGAGAAGATATTTTCAAATATAAAATTTACGAAAACTAAAATTAGAAGCTCACTATGAGACAAAAAATAATAAAATTCTTATTTCTACATTATTAACTATCTTTTTTGAACAACAAATATCAATAGAATTATAATATTTTATCCGCGGTCCGAGACAATTTTTTTCTTCAAATGTGGCCTATGTAAGCCAAAAGGTTGGACACCCCTGATTTAAGTCATTCGTTTATTCATTTAAATGGATATTATCTTAATTTAGGAGAGTGTAGTCATTTATTCCCGATCCCCTTTCATTTCCTTTATTGCCTTCACTCATTGCAGAATCTAGCTTTGAGCTAATCCACTTTCAGAATTTCATCCCTCTCAAGTGTTTCCCTTTTGTATCTTAAACACTGTCTATTCATTGCTATAAACAAATACGCTGAGCATGCATTGCATTAAAACAATTTAACCCGTTTGAATAGAATGAGATGATCTGTTTATGCAATAAAGATGTTTTATTTTAAACTAAACATTGAGGTCTTAATTTTATTCAGATATATAGAATGACGGTTAATCTATCAATTCAGTACAAACTTACTCAATGTACTTATAAAAAAGTGGAGAAGTTGAACCCTTTCAAGTTTTTGGACACTTGCTGCTGATTTAAAATTTTTAATAATGTACATATTTTTGATCTCTATAATTTTTGGAATAAATTTTGTTGATCTGATTATAAAAAAAAATTCCTTTGTGTGTGTGTGTTTTTTTTTTTTTTTTTTTTTTTGTCAGAATCTACGAGCTGTTGTTTTTGATAAAATCAGCAAACACGCATCCACGTTGGAAATGTGTCGGTGCATAAAGAATCTGGTAAAAAAAATTGAGCAAAATCAATTGATATAAGAATGGCGAGTCAGCCTAATGGTTTGAGCCAGAGAAGTGAGGCTTGGCAGATTTTTAATACAAACCTTTTCGCCAAATTTCAGGTAATTAGTTGGAATAGTTCAAGAGCTCCATCTATGGTAATTACCAAATTGACTGTTTTCTGATTTCCAGCATTTTTCAGCGGGAAGTCCTGAAATTACTAAGTACAAAAAATCATCAAATTGGTTTGACACAACGCCTCCACTAAGTTCTACCCCATGCAAACTCTTCACTTCTCTAAAAGACCCACATCCCATATCTTTCATTATCTGAAGAAAATACTCTAAATTGGGTCTTTCCCACTTCACCCGCTAGTTCTTAAAATTAAAATTACACAATCCTGGAATTTCTGCACCCACGGTTACTCTTAATCCAACATCGAGTCGCAATCTAAGTTTTGTCGATATGGATTCTCAAAAAAAAATACGCTGTTATCCCTAAGGTATTTTTTTTCTTTTTATCAACCAATTTTGGGTCCTATGGTTACGTATTAACTGTAAAGAAAAGCTTCACCTCTTTACCTATCGCCCCAACCAAATAACTTTTTAACCTACTAAGAAACCCCAAAAATAACTTTTTACGAACTTTTATTATTCAGTTATCAGTTTTTTAAGAGCAATTCAAAGAGGATCTTCCATCTGATGCAAATAAATATACACACACAAACACATTTAAAAATTAATAACACATATACTCTCGACAAGAAAGCTCTTTTAATTTTAAGCAATGAATGGTATGTCCAAAAATAAAGATTTTGGTTAACTGATAGAGATTTTCTTTAGGAGACGGACTGGTATAAATATGCAATTGGATGTTGATGAAAGCAGTCCACGGTGGTTGTAAAAAAATAAGACTATAGAGGTTTTATTATTTTACATTTATTTGTTAAACCGACGTTTCGGAGATTTATTCTCTCCTTCTTCAGGGTAACAAAAAGTCAATGAAAGTAGTTCAAAACATAATTACTTTCTGTCTTTTGGTTAACATAGAGGAAGTCAATTTAGTCATTTATGTAGGAGGGGGGGGGGGGTTTCACCATCTTAAACAGAAATCAATATAATTACTAAATTAAACACTTAATTTCCTACATTTAAGTAGTTTAAATTATAAGTATTATAAGGTAAAGAGATTCTAGTTGATGGTTCTCATAATACAAAAGCATTACATAAAATTTTTTTGAAAAAAATAAGCTATTTCAAATTTTTATTATTATTGTTAATAAGAAACTAAATAGCGTAGCAGGAGCAGAGACCATTCTCATGAATAAAAAAAGAAAAAAAAGGAGAGCGATTGATAGAAAAAGTAATATCACAGGTTCAGCTGGATAATCTTTGGTCGCTATCCTGGCGAATCGAATTCGTTGAATATTTTTCTTAAGAAAAGCTTTTCATGCTCTTTATGATTTTAAATTCAACAACCTTGCTATGATGAAATTACTTGATACATTGATCACAGTAATTAAACAAAGTCATTAAATCTGGGGTCGATAACCGTATAGATTGGATTCCATTGTGGAAGGCCGCATTAAATTAGTTATAGACTAATAAGGCCGCATTCAAGAAATTTCACTTAGATGTGGATCATGGGGTATAATATTTTATTTTATTTTATTAACTAGATACTACTTAGGCAATAACTTCAAAAAATTGCAAAAAACGAACCCTAAAAAAACTTCATTTTGGGTAAATATTTTGGAAACATAGAATGCAATATGTGCACAGTTGGATATACTTAGTAAAAACATTTTAATTAATAAATAAAAAGTTTTATTAAACTAAATATAATATATGGAGTTGGGTGGCCGAGTGGTCAAAGATCAAGCCTTCTAATCAAGCTAGCGTGGGTTTAAGCCCGACGCACTTCAAATATTTGATCGGCTATAATCTGATTCTTTCAGGGGAAAGAAATGAGAAACAACCCCTGGGAAAAATTTCCCCAGGAAAAATTACAATGGAGAGTAATCGCCGACGCTCGGAATCGAGTATGGCACTTGAAGAAGAAGAAGATAAAAGTATATGAATCACATATAGGTATAATAATAATTCTAATTAATATGAGAGAAAGGACTCTTCTTTTACCAGAGTAGAAATATATCTGGTTCAATTCTGGTCAGTTTTCTTTTTCGGAAACCGAAAAAAAGAAACAATTTGTATAATATTGCACTTTAAAATATGAATACATACATAAAAACTGATATGGATACCCACTCAATGTTATTGCAAATTTGTTACAGACACAACATGTGATTTTATGACTATGGGTGTTATACATACACCGTAGAAAGAGAAAGTATTTGGATTGAAAAAAGACAGACTATATGCTCGGCTTTGGAGATGTATATTGTATAAAAATATGTGGTTTTCATTGTTATTTCATTCATTTATCGCGTACTAGTAGATTGATATTTGCATACCAGTACCGGTACACGTACCATAGTTTGGGAACCACTGGTCTAGAAACATTGCGCGCTTTGGGTTTATGTGTTTTATCTCCTCAGTTTTTTAAGTGTCAATTTTCAATTTTGGTACATTGGTATGTTTATTGATGAAATATCTCGAATTTGTTTTTAAATTTTTGCAAATTGCAATTGAGCCCTGAACGAAAATATGTGTTTTCGGTGCCTTAAACACAAAAACCTTCGACCATTCGATGTTTTTTAAATTATTGAGTTCATATTTGAGATATACCTAGTTGTCTTTTTCAAATTATTAAAAAATAGTTTAGAACCGTTTTTTTTAATTCTGTTGGAACGAGGGGGGTGGAGGGCGGAGAGCGATCGGAGGTGGGGAAGAAGAGAGTGTTTAGGGGGGTGGGATAGGTTTGGTGGGGTGAAGGGTGATCGGAGGTGGGGGGTCCAGGAGGGCTTTCTGAAATTGAATTGACAATTCTAAAATACGAAATTAACTTGATATTTTCTGAAATGAAATACTATCACGGCAGGTGTTCTGTCAATCAATAATTCCCCCCAAAGCATGCTTTGCACGTAGCACGCGTTTTGCCGACTCCCAACACTCTCTCGCGGTCAAATTAGAAAAGTGCCGGACCACTTCATTCGCGAATACATATATCCCCATGACTTCAAGGAACTGGAACTCTCTCCCAGCCTCTATCTTTCCCAGCACCTATAATCTTCAAACCTTCAAAACCGGGGTACATAGACACCTACGTCTACACCCTCTCACTTAATCAACTTTCCCTTCTCTTCGGTAATGCAAGGGTCTTTCGAGATCCATAGGAGCTGCATCTTTACTGGTGCACCCCTTCTTGCATTCGATTGCATTAAAAAAAAATAAAAAAAAAAAAAACATGAGAGAATAGTAGAAATATATCTAATTGCAATTAAGTTCAAAACTTCCTGCATTGATGATGGCCGGAACTAGTGAAAACGTTGTCAAAAAATGAATTTCATTTTATTTAATTCTGGAGCCAAATAAAAATCTAGCTTTTTACCTGAATTTTAAATTAAAAATATTTTAATATATCACTTTTAAATGAAGCAAAAGATTAGCGAGCATCGCTCGGTGTTCCAGATACTATATGTTTTTATTTACATAAAGTTGAGCACAACAGCATGGTTTCTCTTTATTAAACAACAACTTTGCTACAAACAAATTCTTTGGTTCATAAGTAAAACAAGTTGCCATTTAATTAATTAATTTTTTTTTGTTATTTCGGGAACAAAGCCTATTTAGACAACTCCAATGTGAAATTATTTCTTTTTACATATTTGTTTATGTATGTTAATTAGAGTGTGTGTACATTGGTGTAGGAGTCAGATTATAGTCGTTAATGCAATTAAGAGTATGGTAGTGAGGTTTTTGATTACCATTACCATTGTGTCAAAATTTCTATTCCGAAAATATTTACCGTCCATTGAAATTTTAATCTCTTTTAACTAGAATTGCAATGTATTGTATATTTTTTGGATTCTTGTATTACAATGAAAAAATTAAAATTAAAAAAGTTGATTTGATAGTAATTTTTGATATATATAGGTACATACATAAAAATTAAAAACAAAATTTAAAAAAATATCTAATTTATTTTTTAATGATAAAAACAATCATCTGGTTAATATATTAATTAGCTCATTAAAATCAAACCTGTTGTTTACAAATGGTGAGATTGGATTTTTTTCAAGCTCTTCAGAATATAGTTATCACAAATTTTTATCTATTGTTTGTAAAGAGCAAATAATGTTATTTGTATTTTATACTTATGCCTTCTTGAATTGAATTTTCCCATGATTCCAAATGTCTAAATTAATTACAATCAAGGATAAATCGTTTGAAATTGTAAGGTTTTCTAT
Source organism: Forficula auricularia (assembly GCA_024734495.1). Lineage (NCBI taxonomy): Eukaryota > Metazoa > Arthropoda > Insecta > Dermaptera > Forficulidae > Forficula > Forficula auricularia. The sequence continues at coordinate 44,560 of JALMQS010000157.1, read as the reverse complement.
TTACTATTTTCAATGAGAGATTGAAATTTGTGTGTTGTTTGTCAGAGGAACAAGAGAGACAAAGAAGAAAATGTCCAAACTTTTTCTCTTCTCTCAAAGAAACGTCGAGAGAATTTCTGTCTGTCATTGAGGCGGTTCTTTGTTTTGTTTTTTGAAGACGATTGTCCCGGGCAGAAGCCATGAACAGCGAATGAGTGGCCGACAGATAAAACTCGACAATTTCAAATCGAAATAGAATGGTTAAAGGAGTGTGACTATCAAGGGACAAGCAAAGGTCCTTAAGAGAGCCGCCAGCCTAGTCACTTACAGAAGGACTCCACTCTTGATGATCAAGACTAATAGAAAAGCCATTCCATAAATCATTTCAGTTTTATAGCAAAACGAAATTCTTTTTGCTAACGAGATTTCAAACATAAAACTTCTCTATTCTCCGTTGGATTCGGTTCGAAGAAATTCAGGTGTTTTATGATAAGACAACTTCTTTAAAGTTTTACCATCATACCCTTTATCTTAATTAGAATATCAGAAACTCATTTAAGAAAGAAATTTTATTTTCCAAGTTTCATTAACGGCTCTTTCAGAGGATAGGTGAAATTATTATTTTTATTTTTTATCATAATCTACTTTAAAACAATTTCCCTCTAATTCTTTAATGGAATGGCTGATTACATAAAGAAAAGATTTAAAAAGATAGACCAGAGTCAAGCCAATCTTCCATTTTTGAAATTGAATTTTTTTAATGCTTTTTTGTAGCTTACCTTTTGTAATTTTCAATTATTTTGAAAATGATATGAAAAAGGAAGGGATTTACTTTGAGACTGAACAAACGATAAATTAACAATTTTGACGCCCCTAAGCGACAATGTGACTGTCCCTGGAGAAACAAAGACAGAAAAACTGATTAAAATAAGAAATGATTAGCATAAATTGCAAGAAAATAAAATAAATACAATAAAAATAAAATAGATAAATTCAATATGTACTTAATCCTACCGTTTAATAATTGTTGAAATGGAAAACACGGGTTGCTGATTTATTTAGGTTAAAACAAAATTCCAGAGTTTGAAATAATGGAGAGAGCTTATCTAAAATTAGTTTGAATTTTTTCAGGGTTTATTTTGGCTGACAATTGTGATAAAGTCTTTATAGTATAATTTTTATGAGGTTTTTATGTACGTGTGTGTGTGTGTATGTGTGTGTGTCTAAACCATTTTTGGGGAGGACATATTTTTACCCATAAAGGGATGGTCAAGTAGTGTGCATTAAAAAAGTGAATTTTTTGCTTCGTTTTTTCGAAATATATAAAAAATGGCTGAAAATATTTTGATAAAAATAAAAATTGAGCTAAACCATGTCTTTTTTTATTTACAAAAGAGCCCTAATGAATGAACATCGTAAAAATTATATTTTACGAGATAATAATTATTTTGCTAAAATGTCTATTAGTACATTAGTTAGTATGTTACCGAATTTTGTGTACGTTCTAGCTCAAAAACTAGTGTGAACATCAAAACGAAACTTCACATGTAGTTTTAGTGTATGAGATTAAGAGTTGATTACATTTTGGTTGAAATCAAACCAAAAATTAAGGGAGAGTTTAAAAAAATTAAAATTATGAAATTTTCATACTAAAAAAAAAAATGAAATATACTATAAAATCAACCTATAATAAAATAAAGAATTATTTTTTTCGGGGGCCAAAATTGAAGGGGTTCAATTGATTTGTAGAAAATTTCGCATATTTTTGTTTTATGATAATGATGAGAGAAGGAGTTACACCAAAAAGGTGCAACCCCTAAAGGCCTGGGTTGGCCCCTCCATCGTGAAAAGAAGAAGAAAGAATTTTATGGGTTGGGCGGGTGTCGAAGGTATCTGTGGATACGGGTCTTAAATAGCTGAAGGTTATAAGTCGCGGGAAAGATGGTGGCAGGGAGCGAGTTCCAGTCTCTGGAGGTCATAGAGATAAAAGAGTTGGCGAAAGCGCTTGTTCGACTTTTATCCAATTTGACAGCGAAGGGGTGCTGAGCGTTTGAAAACCGCGTGTTTCTCGTAAAGAGGGCATTAGGGGGGATAATTGATTTCAGATCGACTGAACAGACACCGTGATAGTATCTGTAGTACAGGGAAAGGGCAGAAACGGTTCTTCGGTGAGCCAGGGAGTCTTATTCTAGGGTAAAATACTTTAAAATATAGTTTTACAAAAAACTTTATTTGATCTTTTTTCTGGCCCTCAAGATGCTTAATTATAATATTAAATTTCATCAAAATTGGATTAGTCATTTTCAAGATATTTAGAAAAAAATAAAAAAAGTACTGAAATAAAGTACTAATGTTTGTGAGCCGATATGTACCAAAAACTAATCAGCGCTTAATTTTGTTAAAATAATAGTAGGTTTTTAATTATATTTCAATCGGTTCAACAGTGTGGAAAAAATCGTGGACGAAAAAATGGAACATCCATCCATCCACACGCACTTCCTGAAAAAATCGCACTTTTTGGCCTCTGGGCGAGACCCCTTGTAATTTTTGGAAAAACCGCCAAGTGCTATAATTTGACCTAAATTAATACTACAATTTGTGACTTAGTTTGAGGCCATGGGTTCCGTAGTCTTTACCTGAGGACCCTTTGAGAAGTCAAGCGATTATAAAACATTACCCATGCTTCGCATTGGATAAAGTAAAAATAATTTGTATTTAAGATTATGTGAAATAAAAGCAATTAATAGAAATTAAGTTTTATTTAAATAGAGACAAGAGGGGAAATTTTTTCAAGACTCGGTACGTTTTCGTTAATAAAATTAAAAAGCTCCGTAATGTTAATATATAATATTTTGTATATAACTATTAATTTGTTTCAAAATAAATTAATTAATTAAAAAATAAAGTGTAATTGAAAAACTTGGTTTATTATTTTTAGGGAGGTTCTTTCGCGACAATCCACACAAAAAGTTTTAGCCTCGTAACCAGTCTATAAATATGAACGATGTTAAAGTTTTAGGTTATGTTTTTTAACGTGACTGTAGTTTTTACGCGACTATATTCTATTTATGAATGGATCGTTTCCAAGCCATTGATCTTATATCCCCTCTACTAAAAATAATCGCCAAAATATGTTTTTTTTTATTTTTTATCAAAACTACGTGGTAAATCATTATGCACCCTATATGCATTATGTTTAACGACTGTAGTTTTTACGCGACTATATTGACTATATTCTATACAACCTGCTTATGAAAATGACTCACTATGTGAAATTGATAGTGACCAAAAAAAGGAGGGGGGGTTCAAAAATAATTTAAAATAATAACATTTTCAAACAAAGCTGAAATTTCTAATAGAAGAGTATCGTACAATTAAAAGGCGATATTATTAATAATGCTAATGCTAATGGGCCAAAAATTAAGATAAGGGGGGGGTTCTTTCGTAAATAATTATAAATTATTTTATTAAATACATGAGAAGGGTTAGGTGTATGGTAAAGTCATGTGGATGGCCACATCAGCTTATTTGTAATTGGAAAAGATGAGTATGTCCAATAATAATAATAGTTAAAGATCTTAACTTAAGTTAAGAATAAGGAACATGATACACATATCTAATTTCACCAAAGATTCTTCCAGCTGTTCACATTGTTATTTTGTTATTAAACCACTTGAGTTTACTTGCAAGATCATGATGGGGTCATCTGCTTCAAGAGAGAGAACATTCAAAAGGAGGACGAGTAAGTGAAAGTAACAAGCACTGGCTAGGATGGAATTATGCATGCCAACAGGGAATCTAAATTTCCAGTTGATTACATTATCCAAGTCTACCTGCAATGTTGCATAACTTCGGTGTCGGATGAGAATTAAATTAAAACTTTTTTTACTGAGAGTTGAAGAATTGTATTTATAGGAATAAATCAGTATTTCTTTTTAAAGAAATTGATGCAAGAATGTGCAACCACTAGAATCCGGGATAGACCTCATGAAAGAATAAAGAAGACATTTCAGGGATTGGGTCTGAGTTGTAGGTAGATAACACAGCTCGACAAAAATTAAACAAATATTTGCCCCCGTAAACATAACAATGGATTCCAGTAGAGTTTTATACCATGATTATCATGCAATTTCTTGATTTTTTACAGCACGCCACAGTTTCGAGGTATTATCGGTCAAAACAACGAAAAAGGCTATTTTGACATATTTTCGAGTCCCATTAGATATGAAACAGCAATATTTGAAATCAAAATATTTTAAATTAAAAGTTTTTTGCCGACAGTAGCAGAATACTATATATATTTGTCTAGATTATTAATTTGTAACAACGCTTAGAGAAATTTCTCTAAAAAAATTACCGTCTTGCCTAGAATCGAACCGACGAACTCTTGAACTAAGGGCATTAGCTCTACCCATTACACCATTGAAACATTAATAATTATATGTTGATTTCTGTTACTAAAACTATACATTAAATATATATTAATTAACGAGGCAAATTTGAAATATAATTGTCAGCTCGGATTTCAAACTGATGGCTCCAATCGATTTTCATTAACCAGGCAAATTTGAAATATAATTGTAATTTTGAAATGAAAGACTCCAATTCATTTTAAATTAAGAAACATTAAATATATTTTTTGTAATTAATTAAATTAATTGAACCGCGTAAATTTGAATAATTTCCATGATTCAGCCTGCGAATTTTTTGCAGTTCATAAATCATTTCATTATTTTTGTTTTGAAAAGGAAAAATGAAATTTAAATTTATAATATATTCATAATTATCCCCCCCCCTCCCGCCACTCAAAAATTAAAGAGGCGAAACTTTTAAGAGACGATGTATTTTCGGTAGTTTACGGGTATACATTTGTTGGTTTTTTAAGAGGAATAAAATTTTTGGACCGAGACGCTGCCCGCCAGGGCACCGACCTAGAGGGCCGAGTTTCGAGGGCGTGCCGAAGGCACGCACGAAAAGCTCGTTTTTATATATTGAAGGAGACAATAAAAGAGTGTCTTCTGCTGGAATAATTCTTGTGAATCAATTGTAATAGACTGATGAAGAGGGCAAAGCTCTCGAAACTATAGTCGGGTTATAAATGAATTAAAAATTTATAATTCCACCAGAGGACACACTCTTATATTGTCTCCTTCAATTAAAAAATATTTTGTTGACGTAATAGAAAACAGCTTACACTTTGATTGACAAATTTTCAGTTTTTCAAGAAAATTACACTGATCGACAAAAATTTGACAAACGGATCTCGCCATCTCGATTATCACTATGACTTTAAAATACTTGAAGTCGCTTTTTGTCTTAGCTTTTTCCACAACATACAACCTTCAGTTTTTTAAGACAATTACACTGATCGACAAAAATTTGTCCCCGTAAATCTAACAATGATTCCTGTAGAGTTTTATACCCTGATTATCATGCAATTTCCCGATTTTTTACAGCACGTCACAGTTTCGAGATATTATCGGTCACAACGACGAAAAAGGTCATTTTGATCTATTTACGAGTCCCATTAGATATTAATCAGCAATATTTGAAAGCTAAATATTTTGTTGGCATACTAGAAAACAGCTTCCTCTTTGATTTTCAAATTTACACTTGTTTTTAGCTCAATTAGAACTTGAGTTATAACTAAAAAACTAAAACTACGTGATTATAAAGGATAATAAACATAGATAAAAACATAGGGTATTAGTTTTTAGTTATAACTCGAGTTCTAATTGAGTTAAAAACAAGTGTAAATTTGAAAATCAAAGAGGAAGCTGTTTTCTAGTACCTATGCCAACAAAATATTTTGATTTCAAATATTGCTGTTTAATATCTAATGGGACTCGAAAATAGGTCAAAATGACCTTTTTCGTCGTTTTGACCGATATCTCGAAACTTATGATAAAAAATCGGGAAATTGCATGATAATCAGGGTATAAAACTCTACAGGAATCCATTGTTAGGTTTACGGGGACAAACTTTTGTCGATCAGCGTAATTGTCTTAAAAAACGGAAGGTTGTATGTTGTGGAAAAAGCAAAGACAAAAAGCGACTTCAAGTATTTAAAAGTCATAGTGATAATCGAGATGACGAATCCGTTTGTTCAATTTGTATTTAATTTGATGCCGAGTGAGTGTTTAATGTTGTATTTATACATGTATGTATGTATGTATTTGATTTAAGATGAGGACACACTCTGATTTATTCTTGTAAAAGAGTATCACTTCATAAAGATATTAATAAAAGAGTGTTTGGTGTTTATCATTACAAGGATAAATGGAAAAAGCCTGCCGGTGACGGGAACATATTAAAGCCTATTGAATAAATTTATCTTTTTTGATATGGCACGTTAAAATGTATTTTTTTTTTTAATAGTAAAAAAAATCCAATAATTGATGTTGCAGTGAGACGATGTTAACATCTCTCTATCTATCTATTTATCTCCTTTTTGCTTTCATTTAATCATTGGATTGCAGATGTTCGGATCGCTTTTGATATTTCCGAATATTCTCATCTGCTCTAATTCTATACTAGAGCTATGATTTTCATACAAATAATTCTAGGTACCTACTCTTCCGAAAAATTTATTTCATTATTCATTCTTAATACAAGAAGGTTTTATCCATCAGTTACATCGGATAACTTGATGTTCCTAGAACCATAAATTAAAATTGAATACAAATTCCTAAAAACTGGATTTGGTTTGCCAATCAGAAGATGGCAAATATTAAAACTTAGCAAACACATGTTATATCTATATATATAAAATTAAGGTTTTGTCTGTACATTGGTCCAAATCACGCCAAATTTTGGTTGCACACGTTTCAAGCAAAGTTATGAACGAAAACACCCTCAACAAAATTTCTGTCTGTATGTATGTCTGTCTGTTTCAGTCGTTTCCGAAAAGTTGCTCACGATTCACGTAAAAACGGCTGAAGGGATTATTATGAAATTTCATATTTACATCAGATGTCTTCTAACTTACGTTTTTAGCTATATAACGTTTTGATATTTTGACCCCAGAAGGGGTTTGGGGGGCGCACGAATGAATATTATCAAATAACTCCTAAACTATTAACCCTACGGCAAATTTTATAATAAACAAAGTTGTAGAGGATGTGATTTCTGACAACTTTTGTTTAAAAAAATTTCCCCAAAAACCACCCAAAAAGGGGGAGGGTGAAAAAATGTAAATTCTTGCCCTTGGAGCAAACTCAACCAAATTTTGTATACATAATCTCTGGGCCTCTAGAGAGCTAGAAATGCAAAAACTAACCACCCAAAATGGGGGGTGGCTCAAAAAATGAAAATTCTTTCTCTTGGGCCAAACTCAACCAAATTTTGTATACATAATCTGTGGGTCACTAGAAGGCTAGAAATGCAAAAACTGGGTGCGGAGGTGGAATGGGGGGTGGAGTGAGGAGTGAGCCGGAGTATGGTGGGGGTGCAGGGGGTGGTGCGTGGTGAAGTCCAGGGGGCATAGCGGGGGTGGGGTCCAGGAGGCTAGGCGGGGGTGTGGTGCGCAGGGTTGGAGGGCACGGGGTAGGGTCCGGGGTGGATGGGGTGCGGGGTCCGAGGTGGGTGGGGTGCGGGTGGTGGTGTGGGGGCGGGGGTTTGGAACAGGTGCATGGTGCGGGGGGGGGTGCTGGAGGGGTTTTGGGGTGGGGTGTTAGGGGGTTAGGGTGCGGAATGGAGTGTTGGGGTGGTGATGTGGGGGCGGGGGTTGGGCATGGTGCGCGGTGGGGGGGTTCAGGGGGCGTGCCCCCTGGTACGAGGCAGCCGAAGGCGGCCTTGCAGCTAGTATTTTATATAAATTTTATAATGGCAAATATCGGCAAACGCTTGGGGGCGCGTGCGATGTAAACAACAACATTTCTCCCCATATGAATATGTTTTTGCTATTCACCGATGGTGAATGCTCCAGCGGTTCCCAATAGATATCAGGAGATGAATTCGGGCTCTTTTTACCATAATTCTATATACGAGATTAAATTACAGTGTTTTAGTCTTATCAGGGTCCAAAAAATTGAAAACCAAAGTTAGCTCCTTCAATCTATCTTAAGACTTCAATCTGTACTTGAAAACGACATCAGAAATAGGCGTTGTCCATTCTGATGAGTTTATTTCATTAAAATATGTAATCTAAGTCAGCGAAAACATCTTTCTTGATAAACAATTCAAAAACAAAAGTATCAAATCTTCAATGTCTTAAATAAATCAATAAATGTCACCTCTATCGCGATTTTCGTCAATTATGATCATGCTGATTGGTTTGTAAACGATCATTTTACACACTAAGATAAAGTATTATACTTTCAATCAAGAACATTTAATTATATTTTTTTGTAAGTACATTATTTCTTGATTAATAAAGTTTTTTCTAAGCCAAGATACTTATAATATATTATGTGTTTAAAGTTAAGGGTTAAAAACGAAATTGTTTTTCTATCAACCTATTACATATACGGTATAATAAAAAAATTTAGAAAAAATTGCAAGGTGGGTTTCACATAAAATAATATAAAACAAAAGTGAGTTTAGATTTCGCCCTTTCAAACAATTTCAATATTTTAAATAATCAACTAGAAGTCAATTAAAATACAATTATAAATTATATCTTATAATAAATAACTAAACATTCCTTCTATTGTTCGGACATTTCATTTTAATATTAAGATAACAGCATTTTCCACGTACCATTCTGTTCTTTTATAAATCCAGATATATATATTTCCCACCACCTGTCAAAAAACCCACTTGTTCTATCTTTCTAGAAATATTAATTCTCAGTAGGTCTTCCCCTCCCCCTAACTTTCCCTCACCATATTTGTTTCGAAAAAATTATTATTTGTAAACATTTTTCTAATTTATATTCAGTTTTTAACTCCTGACGATGGGCTGACAACCCGAAATATATAGGAATCTAAACTCACTTTTGTTTTATTTTTAACCGACTTCAAAAAAGGAGGAGGTTCTCTATTCGATTGAATTTTTTTTTTTTTTTTTTTTTTTTTTTTTTGTGCCTATGTTACCTCATATCTCCGCCAATTGTCAACCGATTTTGAAAATTTTTTTGCATTGGGTCCAGTCTCAGCTTCCGATTGGTCCCATTTTTTTTCGATTTTTTTTCATAGGTATTAGACCTTTTTTTAGCTGTAGGTTTGTTTAGACCTAACCTCTTTGTTTATGAACCGATTTCGATGGTTCTTTTTTTATCCGAAAGGGGGGTGTCTTAGGGATGGTGTCATATTAATTTGGTCAAGTTCTGATGATATAATCACTATTAATAACATCACTAAAAAGCGAAAAATAAAAATTTTTAAGAAAAAAATAAAAACCGACTTCAAAAAATTTCAAATGCAACAAATATAAAAATACACTAAAAGGTATAAAATAATTATTATCTTATTTAGTTACAACTAAACGACGAAATATTAACACGAAATTACTTTTTGAAGTCGGTGCCAAACATATACCTTTTATGAATCGCACTCGACGGATCTTACTTAGTACGTTTGGCGGGTACGCTCGCTTATAGGTATAGTTTGCTTGGCACCGACTTTAAAAAGTAATTTCGTGTTAATATTTCGTCGTTTAGTTGTAACTAAATAAGATAATAATTATTTTATACCTTTTAGTGTATTTTTATATTTGTTGCATTTAATTTTTTTGAAGTCGGTTTTTATTTTTTTCTTAAAAATTTTTATTTTTCTCTTTTTAGTGATGTTATTAATAGTGATTATATCGTCAGAACTTGACCAAATTAATATGACACCATCCCTAAGACACCCCCTTTCGATAAAAAAAGAACCATCGAAATCGGTTCATAAACAAAGAGGTTAGGTCTAAACAAACCTAATAAAAAAGGTCTAATACCTATGAAAAAAATCGAAAAAAAATGGGACCAATCGGAAGCTAGACTGGACCCAATGCAAAAAAAATTTTCAAAATCGGTTGACAATTGGCGGAGATATGAGGTAACATAGGCACAAAAAAAAAAAAAAAAAAAAAAAAAAAAAAAATTCAATCGAATAGAGAACCTCCTCCTTTTTTTGAAGTCGGTTATATTTTTTATGTGAAACCCACCTTGCAATTTTACTTAAATTTTTTTATTATTAAAAAAATGTTTCACCTTGAACAAACACCTATCTCATACTTAAAAGTTATTACATATATAATTATAAAGGTCTATAGGTACTGACGATGTCATATACTGTTACGTTTCTAGTGATGATAGAGGTTCACAACTTCCACTTCGCCCTTGGGCCCATTTTATTAGCATAAGCAATTTGGTAAGAAAACAAAATTTCTACATCCTTCCGTTCTCGTAAAAATTGGAATCCAGACAGGGCACACGTATATAGGTATATAATCATTCTAACATATACAGAGTGTTTCAGTGGGCACTGTACCAGTGTCACGCAGTGTATTGAACACCGAGTAAACACTATTGAATCTGGTAGTCTGTGGTTAGGAAATCTTATGCTGTATTCTCTACAAGCAGCAGTAGCGTTTCCATTACAAAATCCATACACAAATACTATATCAGCATACTCAGCATATGTAAATACGTGCGGCATGTTTTCACGCTACAGTACCGTAGACTTGGCCAGCAAATCACAATGAAAACTTAAATTTAAATTAAAGCACAACTTCACAACTTTAACATTAACACTCTACTGGTGACATGCGATAAATACGGCCATAGCAACCGACATGTACCAACACACGAAACGAAAATGCATTGAACTCAGCTGTATTTCTGTATCACCAATAAAAATTGGACACATGTTATATGGCATTTTTTATTGCAATTCGTCTATACTACCACCTCCTAAAATATTTACTAATCGTCCTGAAACATCCTGTATATTGTATTACTTTCTAGACATTCCTAATAAACAAAAAAATAGTTGAAAATCTTTGGATGAATTCTAATAGTTAGCCAGGAAGCTCGTTAAAAATTTGAACCCTTTATCCGATTTAGACCAAATTGAACATATAGGAGGTGGGAAAGGCAGGTATATGGTTAAGTCAACAGATCGCCTAATTGCCTAATACATTTTTTTGGCTTTAGAAATTGATTAATCGCAAATTTGAAGGTGAAAACATCACAAGACATTTACTTATTCGACTTTGATAACTAATTAATAAAAATTAAACCTAATATAAAAATTAAATTAATTTTTAAATTAGGTTTAATTTTTATTAATTAGTTATCAAAGTAGAGTAAGTGAATGTCTTGTGATGTTTTCTCTAAGTCTTAAATAAAATAATAAAATAGTGAAGCGAGTGTGAGAGAAATAAAGATCATATTTATTAAACTTTCTCATTTCTATTTACTTTGAACGTTTGGTAACAGTTTGACCCCAACTAAACTCTGTTCATAAATCGTAATATACTTAAAGCAAAGCAGGATAGCTAGCAAGCGCTATTCCAGAGGGAATTGCGAGTGATGAGACTAGAGTTTTCGAAAGCCCAAACATCATGTGGTCATTTCACGCTCTGGACAAGTTTACTTCTTAGTCGTGACCTGGGAGCTGTCTATATTACTAGAGTTAGAAATTATGAGATCTTAAATTCTCTTTAAATCTATAGATTCGGCTTTTATATTGAGATAAAGAAATACGAAGAGGTAATTGATTTCCCGTACATTATCTAAACTTAAAAAAATGTAGTTGTTTTTTGGATTAGAAGTATTTTCTTGGAGATGACCTGTGAGATTCAAAAGATCTTAAAAGAATCAAGGATAATGAAAAGAACAATTTCAAAAAAAAAAAAATAGTGGAAAGTTATTTTAAAAATTTTAAAAACAGAGGTTTTGTTTTTTCCCTAAACCCTGAAAAATGAGGAAAGATCCTCCGAAATACCAGTTTTAAAAAGGTTGATTTCAATAAATTCATTTAAATGAAAATTGGTCCATCATATTCCATTGGTAGTGAGTCGGATAAAAAAATTTCATTTTTATCTTAAACACGGGGAAAAATAATTTTAAAGCATCTTTTTGTCTGTCTGTCTGATACGAAGGGTGAACCGCGAACTAAAATCGTGTACACCTACTTCCACTTCTACTTTCATTTCCAAGTAGAAGAAAATAGATTATCTAATGAATTTCAAAGTAATTCCAAATAATTCCAAAGAAGGTGTACACCTAATTCCAATCGCGGTTCACCCCTCGGTCTGATATTATATTCATATAAAATCCCAATCATATTGGGAAAGAGATGGCGATATAATGCTTTCCCAATCTCTTCTAACTTTATTACCAAATAAAATATAAACTCGCGTAATAATTCAAAGAAGCCATCGAAGGATATTTTTGTTTTTTAATAACATAAATAAAGTTAATTTGTTCAAGAAGTCAACCATTATATAGTAACAGTACTCAATTGCTCTAGAATTGCCCGTTTTGATTATTTTCAATTAAAAATATTTAATAGATTTTAAATATGATGAAAATCCGAGACTATTTCAAACAAGTCTAGACACGCATGGACAAGTTGAGACGTGTTGGCGGACCAGTATGCAAAAAAAATATTTTCTCAAATATTTCGAATTTATTCATTTACTCTGATGAAAAAATATGAATTAAGTAAAAAAAAAATATTGATACCTTTATAAGATACAGATTATTTTCTTTTGGTATAAATGGTTTTAGTTATACCTAATGAGCTGAAAATTGGTAGATAAATATGTATTTTCCCATTACAATGCACCAAATTTTTATCTTATACGAGAACGTTTCCTGAAAATACAAAATGCCAATCTTGAATGGTTTTAGTTAATGAGCTGAAAATTGGTACACAACTATGTTAAAATGAACTAAATTTTAAATTTTTACAAGAGAACGTTTCCTGAGAGTACAAAATACCAATCTTGAAAGCTTTTAGTTAATGAGCTGAAAATTGGTACGCAAATATGTATTTTCACATTACAATTCACCAAATTTTAATCTTATAGCTGAAAACATTTCTTGAAAGTACAAAATGGCAATCTTAAATGATTTTGGTTAAAAATGAGCTGAAAATTGGCTATTATATCTGAAAAACTTTCCCGAGAATATGAATTGTCAATATCGAATGGTTTTATTTAATAAGCTGAAACTTGGTAAGCATCTATGTATTTTTGCATTTTAATGCGCCAAATTTTAGGTTTATATCTGAAATGTGTTAGATTATTTCTTGAAGCTGATTTTTAATTAATAAAATACGAGTATATTTAATTAAAATACAGTTGAACAAAATTATATTGCAAACAAACTTTTGGCCGTCTCGAGACGCTGCCCGCCAGGGGCCACCTGCCCGGAGGGCCAAGTGCAGATGGCGCGCCGGAGGCACGCACTGACGCAGCTTGTAACTTAATAATTTAAGAAGAGGAAAAAGGTTTCTACTAAGAGATATCCATAGAAAAAATAGTTAATTTTTAGATTTAGAAAAATGACATTTTACTTGGTTTTAAGAAATAATTGGTAGTACATCAACATTTTCATGCTGTGGATAGAAATGTTTGCATTTTAATTTAAGCTGAGTTATTTTCACGATTAGAAAAAAAAGCTATTTATGTTTAAAGTCAGGTGACTGACTCGGCCATGAACAGCCTCAGTTTTTTGAATCGGTGAAACATGAAAAGGAGAACTTTCGGTGCTCCAAGTAGCTCAGCGCCCTCGGGCGACTTCCAGTACTAAAGCCTCCCCGAGGACGCTACTTAAATATGTATGTTTTGTAAACTCGGAAAAGGGGAAGGAAAAATCATAAATAAATGAATCATAAATATTCATATATTGAAATAAAGAATAATTTTCGGATCATCGCAAAAAAGAAAAAAAAATCCTCTAGATTGGTTCAATAATTATTTGTAATCAAAGGTAAAAACTGTCACATTTCTATTGTAAAAAATATAATTCATAAAAAAATAAATAAATAATTTACAAGGAAAATAATCAGCGATAGTAAGAATCTCGAGGGAACGGATATTTAGCGATCAGACACTTAATATAGGTTTTTTTTTAACAAAAACATTTTATCTCTGAGGAGATTAGGGATGAACGATTACAACGGACAGAGACAAATCCCGCTTTTTAGAATAGATACTACCCTCGGTCCAGGAAGATAAAAAAAAATGTTAAATGATCTTACAATAATTCGCATCGTTGAATTTCTCTGAAATTTTCTAATAGAGCGAGAGGAAAAAAATTCAAACCATTTTTTAAAGATAAAAAGGATAAGAGAAATGAATGTATAGTAATACTTTTAATCCTACAGAAAGCGTAGGCTCTAGCGCAGTGGTGCCCAACCCTTTTTTGTCCGCGGGCCGGATTCAACATGACATAGGATCTCGCGGGCCGGATTCTTTATAATTGTATATCTTAGCGGCACCTTTAATTAAAAAAACGCAACATTTTCAATGAATTCATGAATATTTTTGTGCTGATTCATTTTTTTTTCAAAATATTTGTAAATTTAATGAAAATATTACGTTTTTAAATTAATGGTGCGGCTAAAATATACTAATATAGGTTAGAACTAAATTAAACAAAACAAATGGCTGCACTGGCAGTCCGCTTTACATTAGGCTAGGAGAGTGGTGATGAATTTTAATAATAAATATATATTTTTTAATATATTATTAAATAATATATTAAAAAATAATAAATTAAATAATAATTATTTAATTTATCGATAAGTAAATATTTTAAAATAAAATTTCTGTACTTGTCTAATTTGTCCTCGCATTTAAATAAACGTCAAATTATCCGACAACAAGACCGCACTGCGGCGCAATTTGAACTATATTTTTACAAGATTGTCAGTGACACTAAAAATATTGATGTACATAAAAAAATGTAGAAATTTTTTATTTTAATTATCAATATGATTTATAATTTTTTTAGATATTTTACAAAAAATACATATTTAGTGTCAACTCGCTCACGGGCCGGATTGAGCCTCTTCGTGGGCCGGATCCGGCCCGCGGGCCGGTGGTTGGCACCGCTGCTCTAGCGTGTAAGTAATATATAAAAAATATTTTTTGAAAAAAATTTAGATTTTCTCTCAAAGTAATGATTTGATCATTTTTGTACATTTAAAATATTTGAAGGATTTCCGAGCTAAAGTTCTAAATTTTGAATAGGATTTAATTATTTATTTTTATGTAGAAAAATTGAAAGAGCTTGTGATATTACTTTTATGATGAAAATAAATAGTATTTTTGAAATTTAGGTGAAGAAGATTATTATATCCAAACGCCTCCCACTCGATCGCGAACCCAAAGGTCGAAAATAATTTTCTTCTTCACTCCAGGGCGCAACCACAATGAGGCAGCGTCGAAAGACAATTATAAATTAAATTAGGGGAACGAAGAAAATATTTTTATATTATAGACAAAAGGATCAGCCGGGATTCGAACCCGGGATCTTCGCATGTGACCTGCGATGCCTTTATTAGTGCCTTACCTCTTATCCTCTCGGCCACTGATCCCCGAACCCAAGCTGATACCTATATGAATGTCTATATGAATTTGGAATTTCATTTTTATTTAATCTTTTTATCAGTTGGGTTCGGGGATCAGTGGCCGAGAGAATAAGGCTAAGGCTCTTATAAAGGCATCGCAGCGCACATGTGAAGATCCCGGGTTCGAATCCCGGCTGATCATTTTGTCTATAATATAAAAATCTTTTTCTTCGTTCCCTAATTTAATTATTATTATTAATTTTAGTATATACAAGACTTTTTATAATCATTTAACATAATTAAATAATATAAATGAATTACTCTCTAGGCTCAGGAGTTCTTTTCAGTCTGCCGGGTGGGTTGAAGTATTGAATTCAGTCTAATATTTTTACTTTATTTTATTATCATGGTTAGAAATGTTTTTGACAAGAAAAAAAATTATTTTTAAACATTTTTTCTGAGTGTTTGTGTGGATTAAGATGCTCATGATAACTCAAAAACAAAAATTCATTGAAAGTTAGTTCTGGTGCCAAAATATTTATATTTCGAAAACAAAAAATATCGGGCTTCAGAACTTCCTGTTTAAAAAAGCATAGAAATTAGAAAAAAACATAAGGGAAGGCTAACGAACGCTTGTAAGTTGTAATTAATAAGCTGAAATTCGAAACCTATGATTATACAGAGGATGGCCAAATTATTATACTCAAATGATTTTTATCAAGTAAATTTATTTTAATTATGTGAGAATTTATATAACACAGGTAAGATATTCGGAAGTTGTTCTTATTTTGAAAAAAAAAATTTCATCGATTTTTCAAAAAGATAAGACACCCAAATATTCATATTAAATTTATTTTATTCAACTTTTCAAAAAATCTAAGTAGTAGTATCTAGTCTAATAACCCTTTTGGACTGGCCTGTCAACTCGTCAGACATCAACCCGATCGAAAATATATGGGCGGCCATAAAAAAGAAATTTGCAAAGATAAAATAATTATTAACATAAAAATAATTTTTAAGAAAAAAATAAAAACCGACTTCAAAAAATTAAATGCAACAAATAAAATACACTAAAAGGTATAAAACAATTATTATCTTATTTAGTTACAACTAAACGACGAAATATTAACATGAAATTACTTTTTGAAGTCGGTGCCAAACTAACTATACCTATAAGCGAGCATACCCTCCAAACGTACTAAAGTAAGATCCGTCGAGTGCGATTCATAAAAGGTATATGTTTGGCACCAACTTCAAAAAGTAATTTCATGTTAATATTTCGTCGTTTAGTTGTAACTAAATAAGATAATAATTATTTTATACCTTTTAGTGTATTTTATTTGTTGCATTTAATTTTTTGAAGTCGGTTTTTATTTTTTTCTTAAAAATTATTTTTATTTTTCTCTTTTTAGTGATGTTATTAATAGTGATCATATCATCAGAACTTGACCAAATTAATATGACACCATCCCTAAGACACCCCCTTTCGGATAAAAAAAGAACCATCGAAATCGGTTCATAAACAAAGAGGTTAGGTCTAAACAAACCTAATAAAAAAGGTCTAATACCTATGAAAAAAATACGAAAAAAAATGGGACCAATCGGAAGCTAGACTGGACCCAATGCAAAAAAAATTTTCAAAAATCGGTTGAGAATTGGCGGAGATATGAGGTAACATAGGCAGAAAAACAAAAAAAAAAAAAAAAAAAAATTCAATCGAATAGAGAACCTCCTCCTTTTTTGAAGTCGGTTAAAAAAGGGACTTGATAGAAAATATTATTAATGCATGGTACAATATTATGTCATTCAATAAGTCCGTAGGATGACACATAGATGGCGTTACTAAAAATTTTCCATATGATTTTTATTTAGTACTAACCTTCAAACGATACGTGTATAAATTTGATAGCAATCTGACTATTGATTCGTGAGTTATAGCATTTTGTGTGAAGCAACTTTTGTTAAAAAGTGAATTTCGAGTTTTAATAAAGCATTGCTTTTTGATGAAAAAAATACAGTGGAAACCAAACAATGGCTTGATAAACATTATCCGAACTCTGCTCCATCGAGACAAATGGTAGAGAAGTGCATTGCTGAATTTAAACGTGGTCGTACCAGCACAAAAGAGGCTGTTATTCCAGAAAACATAAAAAAAAATCCACAAATTGGTTATGAACGATCGCAAATTGAAGGTGCACGAGCTAGCTATCAAATGGTAGTGTTTTTACCATTTTACACGAACATTTGGGTATACGAAAGCTCTGTGCAAAGTGGGTGCCGCGAGAGCTCACAGTCGACCAAAACAACAACGAATCGATGCTTCAGAGGAGTGTATGGCGCTGTTAAACCGCAATAAAATGGAATTCTATCGTCGATATGTGACAATGGATGAGACATGGCTTCACTATTACACACCAGAATCCAAAAGAAGTCCAATGATGAAGTAATCGCTGAAACTGAGGCCTATTTTGACGAGAAAGAGAAATCGTACTATAAAAGTGGTATCGAAAAGTTGGAAAATCGCTATACTCGTTGTATCGCCCTCGAAGGCAACTATGTTGAATAATAAAATCGAGTTTTGTCAAAATTTTGTTTTTTTCTTACTTATCCTACGGACTTATTGAATGACTTGTGTTACACCTGCACTTGAAGAAATAGCCAAAAAATGCATTGACAGCATGACGCAGTTCATGCAAAATGTGATTGCTCGAAAGGGAGGATTCAATAAATATTGAAAATTGTATTTGTATTATTGAATTTATATTTTCCAAAGCTAATAAGCCTATAAAGATAACAATTGAAACGATTTTACGAGTTTAATAGTAAGCTAAACCCTTTTTAAAAACATATGAAAGATATAAATTTTTCAACTTGGCCTTCAAATGAGTATAATAATTTGACCAGGCACTGTATTAATAAGCTGCACCTTTGGGCAAATTTCAACTTTCTAGTTTAAACCATTCATATCGGAAAATCGAAAAATAAAATTGATGGCCAGAGTATCGAATAGTGAAAAATGCTTTTTATACAATAAAATCTAAAAAAATCGAATGTCATATGGATTTAAGCCAACACAAATTCACTTTATTATTTATTCAGGACCGGTGATCTAACAAGAAAAAAAAATAATTGAAATTTTCTAAATACGTTTTGTCAATTTTCAATTTATTTTCTATTTACCTAATGCTGGAATTAAATTGGAAAAAACTTTAATACGATTGATAGTAATCATGGAAATTTTATTCATATCTTTACGTATATTAAAAAAAAAACATGAAGTTTTTGCTTAACTCGATTCCTCAATTTGATTTACTTTTTAAAAGTCAAGATTCGTATAATATATTTTGTTATAGATATAAAGCAAAATGTTTGTCTTTCAGCTCATAGATCGTCTTTTTCTCTCACCGTTTACATATTGTAAAATTACTAATTTTAAATGTGAATAGCATCGAAACGAGCATAATTTCATTGAAATGCGATTTTATGTAATTTGATTCAGAAAATAATATAATATCCAATTAGGTACATTGGCAAGCCTACTATAGATAATAATCAAGGATAATTTTTATTATATCAGAAGAGCTGTATCTACTCCTTCGGGAGTTGAACCCGAATGCCAAAAATGCACTCCTGGTACTTGGCTTGCCCTCTAAGATCTACCTAAATAATCTGACATATAGTATGTGTAAAACGTTTTACTCAAAGTTTTAATCTTCATCATTAAGAAATTTCGCGAATACCGAAGTCAAATCATATATTTTATTAGAATAATATT
>JALMQS010000157.1:0-25254 GCA_024734495.1 Forficula auricularia | reverse complement strand
TTTTGTAAAAATCAAAAAATAAGAATAACAAAATTTATATTTTTAAAAAATTATAAAAAAGTGGCAAATTATTAAAAATAAACAAATAATATATGGAAGGAGACAATAAAGAGTGTGTCTTCTGCCTGGAATTATAAATTTTATTTATTTATAACGAGACTATAGTTTATTCATAAATTAATTCCTGTGAATCCATTGTAATAGACTGATGAAGAGGGCAAAGCCCTCGAAACTATAGTCTCGCTATAAATAAACAAAATTTATAATTCCAGCAGAAGACACACTCTTTTATTGTCTCCTTCAATATATAAAAATTCTGCTACTCTCGGCAAAAACTTTCAATTTAAAATAATATATAAAATATAAATCAAATAAGATGTGATTAATTTCTTCTGTGCGCAAAGAAAAGCGAATTGAATATTTAATTTTTGAGTGGTGAAGGGGGGGGGGGGAGGAATAATTATCAATATATATTTAATGTTTCTTAATTTAAAATCAATTGGAGTCTTTCATTACAAAAATTCGAGTTAAAATTACAATTATATTTCAAATTTGCCTCGATTTATCTCGACTCAAAACACAAATATACCAACGGCATCAGCGCATGCGCGGATCCAGGGGGGCGACATTTTTTATATGTTCATTTAAAAAATATTTTTTTTTTTATAACATTAAATTTTAAAATTGAAAAAGTTCTATGTGGGGGGGGGGGGGCCTCTCTGACCCCCCCCCCTCTTGGACAATTCGATCGCGACACACTTTCGAGATAAAAAAAGTAGATCTTATATACATCGGCCACTCCCTGAATTGAACTAGTTCCATATAATGAACGAACTATAAAAGAACTATTCCCTAAAAAGAACGATTTTTGCCATCTCTATTAAAAATGTTGAAAAAGTAACTGAATTTAAAAATATAATGCTCTTTATTTAGTTTGAGATAGGATCAATTTTTCATTAAGGGGGGGCGCGGTAAAACTCAGCGGCTGCCGACCGCCCCCCCCCCCCCCCCAAATCAGAGGTCTGGATCAGCGCCTGCATCAGCGCCCCTGTCGGCAGCATTAGGTCAGCGTTGCTGCAAATTAATCTGGACTATTCTTATTATAAATTAAATTTTTGATAATTAAGTTGATGATTGTTAAAAATAATTATTAGAATTTTTTTGAGATCTAATTGATATAATTTTTTTTTATTTTTTGATGTCGTATAAAAAAATAGTCTTACGGAAAGTTGTTCGGTTTTTTTTTTGTAGATTCAGAATATGTACAGAAACATATAGGTTTTTATTTAATAAACAGAACTTGACCTCGAAATACCCTTGAAAGCTTGTTCTACCTGATATAAATAAACTTTTTTCCATATAATTTAAAAGGCTGTCTCAAGATAAAAACTCACCCGGGTATACAAGCACAAAATTAAAAAAAAAACATCAGGTCTAGAGTAAAAAAAAAAAAAAAAAAAAAAAGGATCTTTATTTATTTATTATATTTTATTTTGAATCATTTTTTATACATTTTGAAACAGTTTAAAATTAAATTGCTGCTTTATAGGAAAATAAGTAGGTATTTAAGGTTTTTTATTTATTTTTTGTTTTTTTTGTGAAAAAGCGAATTGATTGATTGATTGATTGATTGATTGACGCTTTCCCTAAACTTTAAAAATGTATATGGTGGGGGGAATGTAGGGGAAGAGGAGGGGGTAGTTGTTGTTCTAAGGATTAATATTTTCATTGAGATTTGAGCTGGGTGAAAGGGATCTATCTATACCTGATATTATAATAGCGAATGGACAGGTACCTGAGAAGGTACAACTTAAAAGGTATATAAGAGGGTGCAATTACCCTAATATAATGTGCGAACAATGAAAGGAATGTTTATTTAATTTATTATAACATATAATCAATAATTGTATTTTTATACACTTCCAATTGATTATTTAAAATATTTGAATTATTAGAGAGGGCTATTTTTATCTCGGTGGATTCCAGGAGGTCCAATTTAAGGCCCTTTCTTTCGAAATGAATGGGGATAGGGTTATTATTAGAGGGTGAATGGTTAGATTCATGTAAGTGAATTGCGAAGGCTGAGGTCGAATCTAAATTAATGTTATCGGATTTGTTGAGGTGGTTAAGGGCTCTTACATGCTCGGAGTAACGTATTTTGAAAGCGCGACCTGTCTGCCCAATATAAAAAGCGTCGCAATCTTGACAAGTTAATTTATACACTCCTGATTTGTCTAATTTATCTATTTTGTCTATTTTATTGTTAATTAATTGAGAGCCTAAATTGTTGTTGTTGTATAAAGCAGGAGTGATTCCATATGATCTAGGGGTATAAGCTAGACTCCTGATGATGGGCTAACCCTCGAAATATATCGAACTCAAAACTCAATTTTGTTTTATTTCTTTGTTGTGAAACCTACCTCGTATCTTAGTTTTATTATTATATTAAAATGTTTCACCTAGAACCAACACCGAACTCCTTAAAAGTTATAAATTAAATATTTTATTTCTCTAATACCTACTAAGATTAGAAGAGTTTTTCTTCCTTTCTTTCTATTTGGAATCCATTTTGACTTATGTATTTTCAGATTCGACAAACACACACATATACTAGACCAGGGGTGTTCAACCTTTTGGCTTACTCGGGCCAAGTTGAAGGAAAATAATTTTCTCGGGCCATAGAAAAAATATACTAGTAATATTAATATTTCTTAATAAAAAATGACAGTTAAAACTGTCGAATAATGACATTCATTATAACAAAGAATATATTATGTATGGTAGATATGAGGTGTTTTTTATTTTTGAAATCTTTAAATTATCCAAAAGATTTAATAAATAGTATTTAAAAGTTTACCTTGTCTATATCATGAAGGTTGGAACAATTCTCAAAAAGCAGTTGTCAAAGAAATACACAAAACGAGACACCCATAAAACACAAATATTAAGGCACTTGACTCGCTGGCTGCTCGACTAGAAATGAAATAAATGCATTTCAATGAAAAAACTGAGCTAAAGGAAAAGAATCCCGTTACTTGATTAGATATCAGGAAGGAAAATAATTTCATATAAAATAAAAACGTATGCAAGACATGCCCAATTGATTTGAGATTGTTTTTAAAGAACTAACGTGTGCTTCAAGTGAGTTTCACTTAACTTTTCCTAATTAATTAAAAATCAACATTTTATAGGAATAAACTTTTAAATAAACATTTAACAAATAAAATAACAAATAAATTGTAATAAATTCCATCATAAATTTACAAAATCAAATACAGTTTTACAGGTGTTATGACCACCTATTATTATTGGTTAAAAATATACACTACCCAACCACACAATCACTAACAGACAATTTGACTAAATAATTAAAATGCTCAATATACGGTATTTAAATTGTAGTATTTCTATACATTCAATTAGAAAGTTTGCAGGTAAAAAATGCATATCTAATGAAAATCAAGTCGAAAATACACCAAAATGGTGATTATTTTCCGAAAATCTTGAAATATAGTTCCAAATTCAAAATTTAAAATTATCACTTTTATTTTTCGAGAACTTTTCAGTTGATATTCAGATTTCTTATTTTAGAGAAAAAAATCATTAGCGCAAATTGTTTCAGATACAATTTCTAGTAAGTAGATATAATGTTTTAAAGAAGTTTATGATTTTATGTCGGGCCGCATTCATTGCAGTGCTTGGCCAGAGGCCCGCTGGTTGGACAGGTCTGTACTATACATTTAATAATCAACCACAAATATGCCTTTTTATTTTAGAGGTTCAGTTTATCTATAAAACTAAATTTCCGCGAATATACTCCTCCTAGGTGGGTAATTATATAATAGGGGGTAATGTTAGAATTTTTTGAGAATATATATCTGCGTCTTCGCCAACGATATTTGTGTAATTATATTCAGGGTTTAGGCCTTTTAATTCTTAATTATGGTTATTTTCGACTGTCATGGGTATAGGATGCAATGTCAACTCAGAAATAAATCTGGCGTAGGTATGTTTTCGCTAGTTTTAAGAACTCTCGTCGTGTAGCGCGAATGTGCCGGGTTGAAGGGTTACCCGGACGACAGGCATATTAGGCAACTCGAGTTTTCGAGTGAATCGCACGACTGTGCATCATCAGATACTCGAGAAATAATTTATATCCTCTATCTGAGTGAGTGTGTCTGATTTCTGCATTTTGCGAAAGACAATTACAAAAATATTTCATTTGGAAACCGATAGTACAAGTCATATGATCTTAGTCGGCTGTCTTGGAAAGCTGTAGGGTTTGCTTATGTATTGTTGATAGGGTTTCTTTTTTCAGGCAGACATACCAGTTAGAGAGTTTTCCTGGGGGGGGGGGGCAACCGGCAAGCTGATTAGCCACAACATGATTTCAATTTCCTTTCAACTAACTTTTTAGTAGAACTGACAAATTTTGGAAGTAACGAAATAATTCAATGAGATTACATAAGAGATGCCTGGTAATAATTTAGTTTCGATTTTTTTTAGTGAGGCAATGACTTTTGTGGGGTGCGAACTTCCCTCGTTGCCTCCCCCTCTAAGTACGCCCAGAGAGAGGGGAAAATTACTGGATAAAATTATCGGAGAGTAATTCAACTTGTAGTTCACAAATAAATTAAACCTCGCTTTATAATTCATTGAAAGCTGTAATTCATTTACAAGGTGAATTAAATTTTCCTTTTAAGTTGATATTTAATATTTAAAACAAGAATTAATTACATATTTAAGAATACATCAAATTAATCTGAATGACATTTTATATTTTGATTCTTTTTCTTTTTAAATAAAATACATAAATTTAAGTGTGAAAATTTAAATCTAATTATTTGTTAGTTAACTTTTTCATTAAAATAAAATATTTCGCAACATATTCGATGAAAAAAGGATAACTTAAAAAATATTTGAGATAAATTTTAGTTTTTATATTCGAAATGGGTGAGATTGTCTAAAAATCGACATTCTATTTATTCTCTCAAGCAAAAATTTGTAATTTAAAAGTATTTTTGCCACTGGTCACCATAAATCATAAATAATTTATTAAAAAAAATACATTACTATATATTCTATGGGAATCAAAATATACATTTTTTAAGTAATAAAATTATTAAGAAAACTCGGAAGAAGTTCACGAAGGAGTCTGTACTCAACAAATATTTTCTTTTTCTGATATTTTTAATATCACTCTAAACAAAATAGCTTAACTTTGGCTTCTTTTAACTTGGACAATATAAACAATAGATAATTCGAAAAAGAAAAATATTTAGTTTTTGAGTGAATTTTTGAGTAAATTCAATATTCTGGCCACCTGGAGAACTTCATTCATTGGTCAGCGTAAAGAGTAACCATTTTTCATTTCATTTTATCAGCCAATAGTCAATTCTTTTATCTTTTACAATTACGAGTGAAAAATAATTGGCTCTTGTCGAAATTGAACTTGAATTTGAATTATTTTTTCATTTACAGCAGGGCTGTCCAACCCGTGGCCCGCGAGCCGCATGCGGCCGAGCACTGCAATGATTGTGGACCAACATAAAATCCTAAACTCCCTTAAAACATTGAGATTTATATATAGAGATATATTTATTCCCTTTTACGAAATATGAATATACATTTGTACAATACGTGAAGTTTTTTCAAGAATAAAATTCACTAAAAGCAAAATTATAAGCTAAACTATCTAATATAAAAAAATAATGAAGTTTCGAATATTTAAAAATTCTTCTTCTTCTCATATTTTAATTTTCTAAAATATTTATTATTTCAATAATTTATATGCTACGACACTAACCAAGTCTACAGTTATTATTCTAGCACAAGGAGAGAAAAAGAATTGGGGTTTTCTAGAACAATCATAATTAATTGATAATTTGTCTCCTGGACTAAAACTTGTCAGGACTTGTCTTTTGGATCTTTGCAATTCTTACATGTCAATAGATAATGGATTGTCAGTGATTATTATATCCGTAACCCTTTTAAAAAATAAATTATCATTCTTCATACCCTTCGATTTAAGCCAGAGCCCAATATAAAGTCATAAAATTCCGAAAAATATTGAGATTTATATGTAGATACTGGAAAACACACAACAATTTGGCCTGATAATTTTTTTTCTCTAAAATAAGAAATCTGAAAATCTACTGTGAAGTTTTCGAAAAATAAAAGTGCTAATTTTAAATTTTGAATCTAGAACTAGATTACAAGATTTGCGAAAAAATAATCATCATTTTGCTCTATTTTTGACTCTATTTTCATTAGAAATAAATTTTCTAATTGCAAACTTTCTGATTGAATGTTTTAGAACAACTGTTAGATACCGAATTGAAAGAAAAATTGAAAATTGTCTCTTTAATACAATTTTATAATATATTAATTATCTAGCAAGGAAAAAATATAAACAAATACTAATACATAATATCAGTTTTTGTAATTATTTTTGTAGGTATGTATTTACATTTACAAGAAGCTATTTTCAAGTATAGCATTTACGAAAAGTAAAATTAGAAGCTCACTATGAGCTAAAAAAATAATAAAGTTCTTATTTCTACATCATTAACTATCTTTTTTGAATAACAAATTTCAATAGAATTATATTTTATCCGCGGTCCGAGACAATTTTTTCTTCACATATGGCTCGTGTAAGCCAAAAGGTTGGACACCCTTTATTTAGAGCATTTTAACTAATTCAATTTTTTACGTATAAGAAAAATATTGAATTATAAAATATAAATAAATAACTATACTAATTAAAATCCTCAAAATGTAGTCTTAATTTGAAATTGATTTGTGACGTTGGCGCCCCTGTATTTAGGCAACATATTGCGCGTAGAAGAATGAAAGCTGCGTATGAGCTAGGCGAGTCCAGTCGATGGAATGCTCCAGAGCTTATGGGATGGAACCCATCAAGTATGTATGAAAAGATATTTTTTATATAAGCTTTAAATAGGTAGAGAATAGAAGAAATACAAAAAGCTGCACGACTCTTCATTGAACCCTTGATAAAGAAAAGGTAGAGTTTTCATATAAGCATTCGAGTTTTCCCGATTTGCTGCCTCAGTTCAATTTTTATACGCTTTCTTCTTCGAACATGCAGGAATCAAGACTCAACGTCTACAAATGGGAGTGTTTATCAATCTGGGTTCTGCGGAATCCCAGAGATCGATAAAGGCAGGTTTGGTGTTCCCCGCACCTAGAGGTCAATAAAAGAAAAAAACAAAAACAAAAATACTAGTTAGTAGTATCACCCCTCAAAAAAATTGTCATGTAAAGAAAAACAATACTAAGAGTCTAAGTATTAACTTATAGTCAAATAAAACCATTAATACTTAAGAATTCGGTGAACATTACTATTATTAAGTGGATATTGATGAGGCAGTCCAAAAAAAGAAGAAGACAATTTACACTATCTTTTTATTCATAAAACCGACGTTTCGGAGGCTATTCCCTCCTTCTTCAGGGTTTTGAAAAGTCAGTGAAGGAAATCCAATGCGGCATTCCCCTCTGTCTCCTCTTTCAGTGGCAGTAACAATAATATCTTGTATTTCATTCTCAGCAGAATTATAATGTAACGTCGGTTTTTATGAATAAAAAGATAGTGTAAATTATCTTCTTCTTTTTTGGACTTCCTCATCAATATCCACTTAATTCACTTATCAGTCCGTCTCCAAAAATTACTCCAATCTTATTACTATTATTTTGTCTCAGTGATACCATTTTTGTTGCTCTAAAGTTCCTTAACTTTCTTTTAAAACAACGTTTACGTTACATTAGTAATAAAATGAAAACATTATTTAAATTATTTTATTATTATTTTGTTATTGATGACGTTTGAAATATATAGCTTTTCAAATAGATGTGAATATTATTTATGAGTATACATTGAATATGTAAAAAAACATGCCGATCCGAAACGGGCATATGGGTTTGCCAATGACATTACCAAATAAAGTGCAACGGATTGTTGATAAACTTTATCCAAATTCATTTGAAATATCAATAGGTTTATCCCTTTATTATTAATCAGATATCAGTTGCAATTTGCAGTTCATGTTGACTTTAATTCAAAAAAATGATCGATTCTCATTTAAGGTAGTTGTTCCGCCAAATGCATTTTCTTAGGATTTTTTTGAAATTTATTCAGACTATTAGTTAAATACTTCTGCATCGATTGGTGGCAAATCGAGATTTATGAACAATACAGTTCCGGAGATATTAAATTTCAAAAATCGAATTTTTCAGGCTCTTTAACATTGCACTATACGGGATATCGGAAAATCTACATACATAATTAATTATAATTAAGAAACCCTTCTTACCATTGTTATAAAAAACTAAACCAACATTAAACAATAACTAATACATATTTTAAGACAATTTTGATTCATAGTTACAACACAGTTTCTGAGATAATAAGGAATAAATAATGAAAAATGTATAAAAAAAATTTTAGACTAAAAACAATTTGGCAACAGCTCATTTATTTAACCAGCCAAAGTCGCATGCGCTAGAT
Source organism: Forficula auricularia (assembly GCA_024734495.1). Classification (NCBI taxonomy): domain Eukaryota; kingdom Metazoa; phylum Arthropoda; class Insecta; order Dermaptera; family Forficulidae; genus Forficula; species Forficula auricularia. Next base: position 16,730 of record JALMQS010000157.1, on the reverse strand, counting down.
TTTTTCAAAATTATAATTTTCATAAGGCGTAACGTAGACGTTGATTACATTTGTTAAAAAATAACAAAACTATTTTTATAGAAATTTAAAATGTATTTTATCTGTCATTTTAATATAAAAATATTCAATCTCTTACAGTGGTGCCAAATTTGTCAAACGAGCACGGGATTGGCTAGAATTGGTACATAAACAGCAAAAAGTTTTTAGTCTAATGAACTATCAATCCTTATTGTCTGTTCTATATACTCTAGCATTAACTTTTTGCTAATATTGTCGCGAAGCAACTACCTCAATACTTGAGAAATAACAATTCTACATTGGATTTTTGACGTTTCGGTTATTATTAGTAACCATTGTTGCTTCGCATTGGATAAAGTAAAAAATGAAAAATATCAACGGAATAAAGCAACCAGTAATTGAGCCGAAGGCCTACTGTGCCTATAGGTAAATCCGCCCCTGGCATAAATATTTAGGAAGTAGAGTTATTTCTTATTTCTTCATATATTCATAGGTCTGCTTGAATATATAAGTTTAAGGTTTCAAATCGATTTGTATGTAATTGTTTGAATGTCAAGGAAAAGGAATACCTCTAATATAGTCCTGTGAAATTGCCATTAATTGCCCCACCATTATATTAAATTGTCTAGAAAAAGGTGTTTTATCTTCATATATTCTCCTCTTCTTCATGGCCCTTCAAATATGCATACATTTAGAGATAAACGCAAGAATCGAAACACAGGCATTTTGACGCATTGAAAAGTTTATAGTCTATTAATTATCAGGCCTTGGGCTATAGAGAGAGACAAAGTTTATCATCATTGAAAGCAATTCATTCAAATTCGTTAAAGGCTAATTCAATCACTGCATATCCTACAAGTTTTCCAACCATGATGAGAAATTATTAATACTCTAAGTTAGGGGTGTCCAACTATTTGGCTTACTCGGGTCACATTTGACGAAAAAAAAATTTCTGCAAATAAAATATACTAATACTATTAATATTTGTTAATCGAAAAGATAGTTAATACTGTAGAATAATGATATCCACAATAACAAAGAATATATTATATAGATATGAGGTATTTTTATTTTTGGAATCATTAAATTATCCAAAAAATTTAAAAAATTGTATTTAAATGTTTACCTTGTCTATATTATGAAGGTTCGAACAATTCTCAAAAAAGCAGTTGTCAAAAGAAATACACAAAAAACGTTACACCAATAAAACACAAATATTAAGCACTTGCCCCGCTGGCTGCTCGACTCGAAATGAAATAAATGCATTTCAATTCAAAAGAAAAGAGCAAAGGGAAAAGAATCCCGTTACTTGATTAGATATCAGGAAAGAAAATAATTTCAGATAAAATAAAATAAAGTATTCAAGACATGCCCAATTGGTTTGAGATTGTTTTCAAAAAACTAGCGTGTACGTCAAGTGATTTAAACTTAACATTTCGTCATTAATTAAAAAATTTAGATGAATAAACATTTAAATAAAAATAAATAATTAATAAATAAAATAACAAATAATCGTCTAATTGTAATAAATTCTATCACAAATTTACAAAATCAAATACAGTTTTACAGGTGTTATGACCATCCATTACCAGTGAAAAATCTACACTACCCAACCACACAATAACTAACAGACATTTTGACTAAATAATTAATATCTTTAAAAATATAAATCTTCAATTTACGAGATTTTATTGTACAAGATTTAATTACTGAAATAATAAATATTTTAGAAAATTTAAATACAAGATCAAGATTGGTATTTAAAAATAGGTTCTTGATTATTTTTTTACCCCTTGTTGAGCTTCTAATTTTACTATTCGTAAATTTTATTCTTGAAAAAGCTTTTCGTATATGTAAATAGTACATACCTCATCAATATTATGAAGGCTTTAATATTTGTTTCTGGCTAGATATTATAAAATTCTAATAAAGAGACATTATTAAATTTTGATTCAGATCAGTATCAAATTGGATTGGAACGTTCAATCATAAAGTTTGCCAGGCAAAAAATTTATAAATATTATATATCTTCAAATCTAATTCCAAATTATATATATACCGGGTGAGTTTTTTATCTTGAGACAGTCTTGTAATTCAAAAACAGTTATGGAAAAAAGTTTCAAATTAAAGTTTGTTTATATCGAGGGGGAAACTAAACTACGCTATTGTTATATAGTTTAGCAACGATCCCTTGCAGTTTATTTTTGTTAAAAGAATACTCCCGAGCTAAATTTTACTGACGTTTTTTGTATTAAATCAATCAAAAATTTTCTTATTCCCGTTTACAAAACGTGACCTATTTCTTACTTTCATAGCCCCCGCAAAGGGGGTCCAACTCTGGGTCCCGGATCCGGACTTGACATATTTTTAAAAGGGGGTATGTTAGAAAAAAATGCGTAGGGTGAGCAACTTTTTCCATTTCATATAAACCGAGGGGTGAACCGCTATTGGATTTATGTGGAATTATTTTGGAACTCATTAATCGTTAAATGTTGTGATTTGTTTAATTCTAGCAAAATATACTTTAATTTAAATTAATGAAAAATTTAAACACATGTCTCTAAGTTTATTTTCTTTTAAATATAAATGCAGGGGTGCCTATTGGGGGGGGGTTAAGAAGCAGAGTACATTATTGAAATTTCTGTGAGGGGAGGTTGAAAATTGTTTCGTTTTAGCATTATAGGCTAAAAAACGGTCAAGTCTTATAACTTCAACAAAAGGTAATAAAAACCCCTTCTAATTGTGAAGTGGGAAAGATTATGAAAGAGAGAGAAATATGGTAATAGATTCAAATTTTCTTAGAAAATCATAAGATGGATCTATCAAATCCGATAGAATGGATTATTTTTAATTATATGTGAGATGGTTTGTTTTTCACCCTCTCGTGAATCGAACCCGAGTGCCAGCAACAGCAATCCGGGCCATCTGGCTCACCTATGAGGTGCGAACCCCTTTGACATATTATGTAAACGCGTTTAATATTTTACTCAAACATCGTTATCTTAATTTGTAAATTTTCACGATCTAGTGATTCTAAATTTAAACATATAGCCATGCCATATAGTTTAATAAAGGTCGTTGAGTGTTTCGAATTTTGAAGAGATTCAAAATTCGAAGGGCAATGGAATGACTTTTCCTAATTGAATATGAAAGATTTCAATTTGCCGATGGTAATAGATTCAAATTTTCTTAGAAAATCATAAAATGGTGTCATCTATTAAATCCGATGGAATGGATTATTTTTAGTTATATGTCAGATGGGTTGTTTTTCACCCCCTCGGGAATCTCTTCAAAATTCGAAACACTCAACGACCTATACCAATTTAAATTATGTGGCATGGCTATATGTTTAAATAGAGAATCACTAGATCGCGAAATTTTACAAATTAAGTTAACAGACTTTGAGTAAAATATTTAACGAGTTTACCTATGTCAGAGGTGTTCGCACATCACAGGTGAGCCAGATGGCCCGGATTGTTGTTAATCGCACTATCTTATGATTTTCTTTAAATGTGAATAAAATAGGGGGGGACTTCTCTTGAAACTGGGGGTGAGTCATGAAGCCAGGGGGTGGCGCCAGTGATAAAAGAATAACAAAAAATGATTTCGTAGAAAAATGTTTGATATTGGAAAGTTCTAGAAATAATATCAAAACAGATATATCTAAAGAATTACAAATAAATAATTCTTCTTGTTTTTATAAAATAAAAAATACATATACTTTGTGAATTACAAGTTCGTATCTTATTTAGTTTACTAGCCTCAAAATGCTCTGACAAAAGAGATTGTAGCGACACCAATAGAGTCCCGTTTTATTTTTAAAACGGAACCTTAATAAATGGAAAACTATTGGTTGGAAACCACCTAGATAAGGCATTTTTGATTATCAGAATCCAACAAGTTTTGATCCTTGATTCTGGAATCATTTTCAACTGCCGGGGAAGTCATTCTGTGAAATTTATGAAATTTTGTCAATAAATTTAAAAGAAAGAATCTCTCTGACTTTTAGAAGATATTGTTTTAGGACGTGACATTTCATGTAAAAGTTTACATTTTTATTTCATTTGAAATATTGTATTATCATTGTAAATATAGTATGTGTGTGTTTGTAAAAGTTCAAGAAATGCCTCGGTAAAATAAGCCAAAATTTTATCATACGATTCTAACCCAAATTAGAAAAAATTATATAAAAAGAGAAAATAATTCGATTATGGATATGGATTAGATCAGGGCTGTCCAACCCGCGGCCCAACACTGCAATAAATGCCCGACATAAAATTATAGATTTCCTTAAAACATCCAGATTTTTATGTAGTTAATGGAAAATGTATATCAAATACAATTTGCCCTGATAATTTTTTTTCTCTCTCTAAAATAAGAAATCAAAAAATCCGCTGAAAAATTTTCAACAAATAAAAGTGCTGATTTTAAATTTTGAATGTGGGGGAGTCGGGTTAGCCGAGCCTGCTAATACGCTGGCCCTGCTTCGGCATCGATCGATTATGACGATGTTGGAGCGCAAGGCCGGGGTTCGATCCTGGCTGGCAAATAAAAATTTCTACCGGCTAAAAACTCGGCTTCCTCACTAACCCTAACGAACTTATGTGCTGTCTAAATGGGCTTTGTTCCCGGTGAAAATAAATAAATTAAAAAAAAATTTGAATGTGGAAATAAATTTCAAGATTTCCTGGGAAAATAATCACCATTTTCGTATCTTTTCGACTTCTTTTTCAGATAGGTATAGGCAAATTTTTTTCTGCAAACTTTCTGATTGAATATAATAGAGCTGTAATCAGATACTGGCCAGGAAGAAAAATTTAATGCCTCTTTATTAGAATTTTATAAAAAATAATTTATCCAGGAACAAATATATTCATGGCTTCACAAAATTCCCGATATCACTTTTTGGAAGTATGCCGGTAAGTATATACATATACGAGAAGCTCTTTTCAAAAATAAAATTAAAGGTTACTATTAAGTAAAAAATTATAAAGTTCTTATTTTTGAAATACTGATCTTCATCTTATATTTCCATTTTCTAAAATATTTATTGTTTCAGTAATTAAGCTTCTTGATGTGCTCAATGATTTAAAAAAATTCTGAACGAATAGAAATTAAAGATTATTATGTTATGCCATTTTTGCTTCTTTTCCTTGGTGGATATCATGATTTTATATAATTAACTATCTTTTTTGATTTACAAATATCAAAAGAATTAGTATATTTTAAGTGGGGTCCGAGAGAATTATTTTTCTTAAAATGTGGTCCGTGTAAGCCAAAAGTTTGGGCACCCCAGGTTAGATCATCCATTATGAAAAAAGAAAATTAATTTAAAACAATTCCTTATTAAGTAACTACACGACATTGCAATGCCAACTCCAGTTATCAAGAGAGTTACTAGATGTAGCGAGAATCAATCAAATCTAATTTCCGTTTAGTAATTATGGGATGAGAAATATGACCGGACATAAAAATAAAATACCAAATTAAAAATATTAAAATATTGATGAAATTATTGATCATAGATGTATTATATAATTTTTACATAATAAATGATGAAAAAAAGAAATGATTCACGACTTTGGGTTTTGTTTATTTAATAAAAAAAGACTAAAAAAAGAAAATTCTCATATAAATCTTACAGGGCGATTCATAAGATAATCTAAATATTTGTATAATCTACGATGTTTTAAGCTTTTATTTTGAACCATTTAAGTATCTATTTAAACATCTGTTAGACATTTTTTTTAATGAAAATGATGAGAGAAGGAGTTACACCAAAAAGGTGTATTCCCTCCATCGTGAAAAGAAGAAGAAAAAGAAGAGGAAATTTTATGGACTGGTCAGGGGACGAAGGTATCTGTGGCTACAGGTCTTGAACAGCTGAAGGTGTTTTTGTTTCTATTCGGACAGAAACAGTGATTTTCTGTTTAATTGATTTTTTTGTAATTTATTTTAATTCTTTCAGTTTTGCACCAGCTAACTGAGCTTTCGACTAGAAATAGATAGGCAAATGAACTAACTAAATATCGGAAGACCGGGAGGTAAGCGACTATATAATAAAGATTAGTTATCATTATCATTCAATAGTCTTATAAAAATGATTTCAATAGGAATATCTAAAAGAATTATTTTAATTGGCTTGGCGTGGATTTTTTTTCGATGATATTCATGTTTTAAGATGGCTAAAAATCAGTTTTAAATTAAAGAAAACATATTTTTAACAACAAATATTTATCCAGGAAATGAAAGAAAGGGCTCAAAAATAGTGTATTAAAGCAAAAATCTAATAATCAGCAAGTAAAAATGTTTCATCTTGAACCGACAACTAACTTGTTAAAATTATCATAAATGTAATCCTCCAGAATTCAATTAACTGGATTCATGTTAATTGTCGAAAATCTATTTTTAGGCAATTTTTTTTTTATTGCCTAGTTAAATTAGTTAGAATAGGATTTTCAGTCCCCCTCGATTACCAAACAAATGCCCGTGCAACCCCAGCCTACAGTTTCTATAACTGGAAGGAAGGATGGCTGTCTTGAGTAAAATGGATAATGATGATGCGTGCTTATATTATAGGTTTGTGTAAGTAAAACCCGATCTTCGGTCGTGTTAGATGTTAGGATGTCTCTCTTTCTCCCAATTCATGTAATCACCCGATCATCATCCATTTCTACCCGACCACCGAGGGACATCGCAGTCCTCTTTTTGATTATACAAATGATACTCCAAATCGTGTATTTAGGCTTAATAAAGTAGCTTACTAAACATACTCAATACTCCAGGCTGATAAGTATGAGTGTCGAATGCCATAAGATATGTGACAGCAGCGGTCATCTATCAATAAATCAAATTTCTAGTTAATTTTTGAGTGTCGAATGCCAAAAGAATATTTTTTTTTATATATAAGATTTAATCCAGCATCATCAAATGATCAGCCTAAAGACTATTTTAACTCAATTCCTCGTTTTTTTATGATATTGTTTCGAGAATAGCAGCTGATTTAAGAAAGGTTTTGTCTCTTGCATCGTGAAAAAGAAACTTTATGGGTTGGATCGAGATCGAAGGTACCTCTGGAGACGTGGCATGAAATTTCGAAGTTTTGATGTCATAGCAAATATATAGTCGGAAATGGAGTTCCATTATCTGGAAGTCATAGGGATAAACGAGTTGACTAATGCCTAAATCCAATATGTAACTAATTTGACATCAAAGAAATGCTTAATGATTGAGAATCGTGTGTTTCAGACAAATAAAGGCTTAAAGTATTATTTAATTTTTTCTCGTCATACAAAAAACCAATTCCTTTAAATACGAGTATTTTAAAGTCGCACATTGGTATCCTTTTGAAAAAATATTCATCTAATTATTTTCAAGATTCTAACAAATAAATAAATATACTTGTATCCTGCCTTATGTGAAATCATGCTATTCGATGTTGATAGCCAGAGGAGTTACTGGAAGCTACCTTAATCTTTATTAAAAATACAATGGCTATATACTCTTGCAAAGTTTCTGGTATTTCTAAATAATAAATATATTTTTAAATAAATAAACCGCGTAGGTAAGTCAAATAATTTATTTCAGAGATCTAGAAATTATTTATAATTTTTGAAATTTTTTTAGTTATTTGAAATTATCTCTGGTATTGAATGATTGTCTATTAAATATTTAATGAAATACAGCAAAGTAATATTACCTAGTATATAAATAATAATTAAAATAAACATTTGAAAAGTAAAAAATGTTCACTTTAAACTAAAATTTTAAAGAATAAACAATACAAGAACAACAAGCGAATAATGATGATGATGATGGTACCATCAGATGAATTACACCCCCTACCCCCATCTGACTTCTACTCTGCAAACGCTTCATTATATTATAACGTATAAAAAAGTATAAACAAATATAAACACAAATAATTAAATACGAAATACATACTTAGATACGTATTTATATAAAAATAGAAGGGTTTTCTCTTTGAATAATTATACTTTATTCAAGGTGTCCATAATTATTATTTTAATTGAAAGTACTATTTTCTCAACTTAATTATCCTTGGCGAACTTGGCTGCATCCTAGATTTCACTACTTTTTTCGAACTTGGTATGGTTTTTTTTACAGAAATATTTTGAGGGGTTATATTTTACTAAATCTAGAAGAAATATGAACTACTCTTTTATTATATCATTAAAATCAGAAAAAATATTGGGTTAAGTGGTGTGGATCTCGTTCTCTGAATTTTTATTTACAAACGACGTTCAAAATTTAAAATTTTTTTCAACTAAATGTACGATAAATATTGTAAAAAGATCAAAATCTGCTACTTTTGAGAATCAAATAGATACGCCAAAATTACTGTAAATATTTTTTTTAGTAACATAGATACTTGGTCCTTGTTTGAATACTACAAATCAGTTACAATTTTTTCTCTTTTAAATCGTTTTTTGACTCCGCTGCAAAGTTCCATTTTTCGAGATACAGTAAGATTGCTTTCTAGCATCAATTTTATATAAACATTTGATAAGGTGTTAAATCTGTAAGTCAATATTGACTTTCGCATCTCAACATTCAACAAATAGGTGTGCATTTTGAAGGATTGAAGATTATCAAACTAATGAAATATGGAAGCAGGAAAAGAGTTTCTCATCAGGTATTCTAATCAATTGAACGTACGAGTATGAACGAATATTTTAGCTTCAAAATGTTGAAAAGATTCATTAAATTATTAAAACTATATTTTTAAAGATTTCTCAAATCTAAATTAATTTAAAAATAAAACAAATTAAAGATTTTGGCTTTCAAGGATCAAGTATTATGAAGGGTACATTCATATGCATAACAATGGACTGAATTAGGGGGGGGGGGGCAAACTCGTGAGATCATTTATATAATTAGGAAGGGAGTTGTGAAAATGGGAGAAACTCCAACATTATTCGAGACGAAATAATAAAATATTTCTATAATAGTAAATAGAATTTGAAAGAAAACTCAAAACTTCTGGTTGAAAAATCCAAAAAATATCTTTTTTTTTATTATTTGATTATATTAACATTTTCACGCGCATTGCTGTATATTAGGAAAAGCATAACAAAACATAAGGTTTTTAGTTTAATATACCTAAATTTTTTCTAGGGTTCTTACCTCTGTTCAATTGTCATCCCTCCTCATGGCAGGAACATATAAGGAAAGTAATTTTTAGAGTCTGGTGTTGGTGTGAGGTAAAACATATTTTAATAAAAGAAAAGTAAAAATATTTTTTGATAACTTATTATTTACTATGAGTTATTCACTAGATTCTGTATCTTCTGATGATGGATTGACACCTCGAAATATTTATCTATATGTATTGAGAAAATTCCTTCTCTTTTATTTCTTACGCGTGAAACAAGTGACCTAGTGAATAACTCATAGTAAATAATAATTTTCCAAAAAATATTTGTACTTTTCTTTTATTATAAGGAAAATGTTCCAAAGTGTTTATAGAATTTTAAACCAAAAACGGAGACTGTTTTCCTGTTTATCTAAGGAAGTTATTAATCAACACCCTTTTTACTTTACCATACAGGGTTTTTTCTACTTTTTTTCGAAATATCTCAAAAACGGAGGAAACTATTTTGATTACAAAAATTGAGCGAAACCATTGCATTTTGGTATACAAAAAAGCCCTAATAAGGTAATAAGTGAACATTAAAAAAAAAAATATATTTTTCGAGATAATAATTGTTTTGTCAAAATGTCTGTTAGTCTGTCTGGTTGTCTGTGCGTTACCAAATTTTTGTGGTCGAGCTAGCTCAAAAATTAGTGTGAATATTTCACAAGTAGTTTTGGTCCATTGAGATTAAGAGCTGATTAGATTTTGGTGAATATCGACCCAAAATTAAGGGGGAGGGGGGTTAAAAATTAAAAATCTAGGCTAAATTTTGTATACATAATCAGTGGGTCTAAAAATGCATAAAATAACCGCCCGAAATGGGGGGAGAGGGGCGGTATAGAGTCAAAAAATGAAAATCTTGGCCATTCACCAAACTCAACCAAATTTTGTATACATAATCAGTGGGGTCCCAGAAGTCTAAAAATTCAAAAACTAATCACCCAAAATGGGGGGGGGGTCAAAAAATGAAAATCTAGGCTCTTGTACCAAACTCAACCAAATTTTGTACACATAATCAGTGGGCCCCAGGAGTCTAAAAATGCAAAAAAACCTACATAATTATAAATAATTTTATTAAATATTATAAGTGAGAGGCCAGGTCGTATGGTAAAGTCAAGTCGATGGCCTCATCAGAACACGTCAGCTTATTTTATATAAATATAGTTTTTAAATTATGTTCGTAAATAAACTTATTTCAACTTGTATGTTTGAATTATTTATGCAAATATATATAAAATAATATTTTGAATCATTCAAATTTTATAGACGTGTAATAATTCCTTTGTCATAAAATATTTGTAGATGTATAAATATTCAATGTACCACAACTACCACCTTCTTGCTGATGATGCCAATAATTCCATTGAAATGACATTTAATCATTTCATTCAACAACCCCTCAACATTCAATCACTAACGTATTTTGTTTCATTAATATTTTTTATCAATATTAGTTTTTGTATTGATTTCATTACCTAACATAAGGAATTTATTATTTAAATATAATTTGTTTTCATACACTGCATTTATCAGTGTTTCCAGAAAAATATTTATAGATGACTGGTTTTCATAAATAATGATGTTTGATAATTTGGAATTTTTTGTCATTAACTCTAACATACGAAAATAAAACAACAATTATTATCGTATTATTATTATTATTATTATTTGTTCAGATGAGCTTTTATTTTTTTTTTTTTACTGGCTTTCGGGAACTATAGCCCATTTTGGCCAATGAGTGTTTGTGAGTGTGTGGGCTTATTTGAACAAAAATCTTTCTATTCTCCTAGCCCAGTGTTTCTCAAACTTTTGTAGAGCGCGGAACCCTAGAGCACTTATATTTATTTCTGAGGAACTCCATAGCACTAAAATATGAGATATTTCGTCAAAATATCAACATCATGCTACTTTTATAGCTTCCAAATATAGAGAATAATAATAAAAAAATATAATAAAAGAAAAGAATATATATATATAGAGAGAGAGAGAGAGAATTAAAAACAACTGTAAGAACAAAATATTATATTAATCTCTCAAAAAAATTCTTAAATATCAAATTGTTTTATTTGACGATATAAGGTAAGTAATGCTTAGACTCTAAATTTAGTATTTTTTTCTTTTACATGACAAATTTTTTGAGGTGTGATACTACTAATTACTATTTTTGTTTTTCTTTTTTTCTTTTATTGACCTCTAAGCGCGAGGAACCCCACACCTCCTTTTGTGGAACCCTGGGGTTCCGCGGAATCCATATTGAGAAACACTGTCTTAGCCAATACCTAGTTCAAGTTTCAAATTTTATTTCTGTGCAACTTAATCTTGCGCTGAGACACTTAAGACTTGCAAAAAAATACTTAATTCAGAGGATCTGAAAAGATGTGTTTGCTGGATTTTGGCTTGTCGGAATTTTGGCTGTTGGGATTTTGGCTGTCCGGATTTTGACATTCGAGATTTTGGGTTCCCCGAATTGAGCTTGTACTAAGTATAGAGATGTAAGTGAAAGTAAAAAAAACAACAACTATTTCGTTCTAATATGGCTAAGTTCTTTGCTGTTTGCCAAGATCAAACAATCTAATCTAAAACTTATGCTTCCGAAACTACCTCTATGACCGAAACAACACCTGACAGGATGACATATTTGATATAATTTCTTAAGATCATTGATGATATAGACCAGTGATGGCGAACCTATGACACGCGTGTCAAAAGTGACAGGTTAAGACATTTTGGGTGACACGCATCGTTTTACGGACGGTCTTCGCTCAAGAAGAGTCAACAGAAGTTGCGCTCAAGTCACTAATGTAAAAAATAGTAATTAGATTTTGTTTTTGAATAAATAAAAATATCAAAAATATGTTTGTTTTTTTACTAGGTCTCCTACTATCACCAAATTATGAATATTTCTAGATTTGACACGACACCCGAGTTAAGTCAGGTTTTTTTCCGAATTTTTACACACCAAACTCATAAGGTTCGCCATCCACTGATATAGGCGATGTATAAATATTTATATTTAATTGAAATTGAAAAGATTTAATAATCATTTTTATTTTTATTATCTTCTTGTAATTTACTCTGCTAACAATTTTGAAATTTCCATTAGAAAAGGTCGCAAGAGAGGGGGGGGGTATAAAAGGAGGAATTCATTATCCTCTAAACTCTGATGAATTATTCCAAGGTGGCTCTTTGCTTTCAAATGCATAAGGACAATTGCAGCTCAAATATAATACTTGAGTAAACAATAATAACAACAATAGTTTGTTTGAGGAAAACGTGCTCTAAAATGTTTTTCACTTCAATAGACTGATTAATAATTAAAATGGATATTAAAATGAACTAAGTGTGTGTGTGTGTGTTGTGAGATCTTTAATAGTATAGGTAATTTAATTTTAGAGATAAAAACTACATAAAATATAATTAAAATATATCAGGAAAGAATTTATATTTAAGATCAAAATCTAAGATTTTAGTAGATTATTTTTAAATTGCAAATCAGAGGGCTTCGTCCCCTCAGGAGTTGAACCCGAGTAATAACATGGTCTTGTTAGTTTTTCCCTCGAGACAAAAACACACCCTATCAAGCCCGGCAATTCTACTAAAATCTTAGATTTTGACCTTAAATATAAATTATTTCTTGATATATTTGGTTTATACCCTGAGTTGTATTTTTGAAAAAAATTCATCTTATTATCAAAAAAAGGTAATCAGATCTTCGGATATCTGGGATTACTAAATTTATTTAAAAATATTTTTTTTAGTAACCGTTGAGGTAATTACAAATACTATTTGCAATTGTCAAAAACACTTGCTGTACATTTGACAATCTCTCGGGACATGTGCTGCGGCACACAGGTTGAGAAACAAAGGATTATAGCCAATAAATTCAACGATTATATTTTATAAATTCATAATAATAAATTATTGCAAAATAACATTTTTTTCTCAAAAAATTGAAATTTTATTAAATCTATTCTTTTTTCTATCCATCCAGGTTGAATGCACACATGAAAGTAGGTATTTATTTATGCCGGGTGTTGACTGACCCACAGATACATGGAGAATTTACATGTAAATAACATTTATGCAAATTTATGTTTCTCTAATTAATTTTAAAAGTGCAAGTGACAAAATTAAGCTATTTAAAAAACTGCAAAGGCAGTGTATCAGATTTTATTAAACTTTCCCTAGAAAAGCAAAAAAACTTAATATTGAAAAAATAAATGTTAAATTATTTATATTATTATTTATTTTTTCTATTATACCTATTTATCAGTAGAGTGCGGTCCATGGATGCTTTAGATGCGGCGCATCCCTAAAATTTCAAATCTTTAGATTACTTTCATAAATATATAAGGTCGACTTTAAAATTTCAGGTGGATCTTTAAATTTTCAAATTATTATCCGTTATTTCAAATATTTCTATAAAAACCATTTTTATTTTGCAAAGTATATTGGTTCTCGAAATGAAATAAAATTGTTGGATAGTTTCAAGGGGCAATTAAAATGAATGATTTTCCGAAAAGGGGGCGAATAGAAGGTTTGAAGTCCCTGCCTGGTATATCTTCCAGTTTAAGCATGTCAAAGACAGGGCCAGACGAGTTTTAGTCGAATAAAAATTATTCTCGCTGAGGGATTATTAAAATAGAAATAATACAAAAAGGGAATAAATAAAGATGATTTGAGAACCTTTGGACTAATCCATTTCTAAGAACTCTGAATATATAAGATTGACAAGTCATAGGTTGCTTATAGCAATAGAATTATGAGAAAGTTAAGATTTTCTTATAGGACAGGCTGATTCATTGTGCAAGATGGTCGATTTATATCTCAGAGACTGCGGAGTTTTAAGTCACAAGAATTAATTTCTGGCTCCTACCATCACTTACACAAAGGAGTATCCGTTTGGGGCGAAGGTCCCAAAATATATTTTTAAAAAATCATATGTTAAATTTGAAAAATAACGAAAATGATGCCGTATTCGATGGAATTTGCAAAAATAATTCACCAACCACCACTGCTATTTATTCATTTTATTACAAAGGTTGCAAGGTGTTAGAACAGTGGTTTCCAAAGGTTGTGCCCAGGTGCACCAGTGTGCCCGGTGACATTTCTAGGTGCGCTCTAGGAAATCCCAGATAAACCATGTGTTTAAGTTAGTTCTAAATAAAACCATTTAAATGCGAAATCAACTAACTGGTTTATTTAAAACTCAGTTTTTAATGTAACTGATTAATGATTTCGAATAAATCGGTTATAACTGTTTATTAAAGGTTTTTTTCTTTATTCATCACTTAAAAATATTTTGATATACTTATTCATTTGCAGTTTATAATTAGATTTAATTTTAACACTTGCTCTTTTGCTCTTAGGAAGAAGAAAATTGTATAGGTATTTGTTGTTAATTCCCTATCTAATGGTAAATTGGAGGGAAAAAAATAAAAAATGTTTCCAATACTCGATATGTAGTCATAAAAAATGTATTGATTAGCCAAATATCAACAAACAGTTTGGGCTAAAAATTTCTAACTTGGCAATCCTGTGCAGTTTATTATTAATAACACGAGGACATTTCAGTTTATTAGCTACAAATTTTCTATAGCTTTTCACTAATTTACTAATTACTTTCTATTTTTCTACATTTTTCAATAGAATATCCAAGAAATAAAAATTCCATTTAATCACTAGTTTCCTTTGAAAATTCAAACATTTTGCCACTAGGACGAGCTTTTTACGGCCGTTTTTAAGTTATCGTAAGTACCAGAATCCAGAAAGACATAGGTACTGGAAAAAATCATACTTGGGAATCCTTTCTGTTCATTTTTTAATCACTCACTTCAGTAAAGCAAGAGTCAAGAAGTCCGATAGCCCGAAATATATATATTGAAAAAGAAAAATTTTTTTATATCTTTTAATTTTTTAATTTTAATGTGAAATAAGTGACCCAGTATCCTTAACTCATAGTAAATCCATATTAAATAAAATATCTATTTACTCTTATCTTTTTTAGAGTCAAGAAGTATAGGTGCTGTATCTACTTGGAGCATCCACGTTGATTGAATTAAAAAAAGAAATCGAGTGAATATATATATTAGATCTCTATAATAAAAAATATTTTAATTCCTTGCCATCTACCCTAAATTAACTTAAATTCATCTCACTTTAACTCTTTTTATCTCCTACACAGTTTTTTGTTTGTTTAATTTCCATTTAAATTGGAATTTATTTATTTATTTGTTATGTTATCATCTCTTTCTAATCTTTTAATAGTCTTTCTTCTTAATTCTATTTGGTTTGTCAGCTTTTCTTTTTTCTCCATTCGCAATATCAATGTCAAGTCATTTCATTCATTTTCTATCATCCGTATTTTTTGTTTTTTTAGATTGAATGATGTTGCATAAGATAATAATAAACTACAAACAACAATTTGATAATAACATTTCCGTTTTATCAGAACTCTTTGTAAACTATATTTCAATTTTTTTTTTTTTTTTTTTTATTAAAATCATTATGTTAATATTTAAACAAATGTATATATCTATATAGAAATAGATTTTCCTCTTTTTGAATCCAGATGACATCTCTCAACGTAAAACTTTAATTGAAATAATGTAAATATTTTTGTTCAGTAAGAGACGAAAACAAAAAGGATTGAGAAAAAAATTATGAGAAAATAAAACATCAGCAGCAGGTGGTTTATTTTTGATGATGAATAGAAGAAAGATAAAAAAAAATTAAAAAGATTAACAAAATCTAAATAAAAGTTGACTAAACCCATTTTATATTTTTCTAACTTTGACATGTTTTCAGGTTAAGAGTTATTTTTTTTGCAGAAAAACAATAATAATAAATTTTTCTTCATATAAAGTTAATTGGAGTAAACAGTGAAAAACTTTTAAGACTATGTACGCTTTCTATAAATTTTTAGATGTTCCTGGGAATGGTGAACACTAGCGGCAACCAAGAGCTTAAATATTTAGATAGGTTTAATAAACTGTTCAAAATTTATTTTTACTTTGTTTGATTTAATTTAATCGTCATAATTCCATTTTGGAGTCAGGTTGGCCGAGTGGTTATAGCATGCCTTCTAATTAAGTTAGCGCGAGTTCAAGCCCGACTCGCTACAAATATTAGACCCGCTATAATTTAAAGGGAAGGCAATGGGAAACCTCACCTGTGAAAAATTTCCCCGGGAAAATTACAATGGAGACGATACTTTCCCCAGTAATCGCCACGTTCGAAATCGAGTATGGCGTTTGAAGAAGAACTCCATTTAATAATTTAATTTTAGTGCATAATAATATTGGAAATAAGCTTGAAGTGGGTTTTAAAATAAATAAACTAAATAATTATTATAGTGAAATTGATCACTTGTTTTTATGATCATTACTTTATTATAAAATGGCTTTAAACAGGAGTTCCCAAACTTTTCCAAGTAGCAGCGCCTTTTTTCAATTAAAATTTTTCCAAGTTTTTAAGTAAAAGCATATCTAATCGTAAAAGTAAGAGATAAAAATAAATAATAAATGCATTTTTAGCTTCTCATTTTGTTTTTTGT
>JALMQS010000156.1:451088-515561 GCA_024734495.1 Forficula auricularia | reverse complement strand
TTCCTATTAAAATCAAATTAGCGATGACAAAATAAATTTGATTTAATCGTAATTTATTTATATATTTTGTAAATCTTCATCTTAGCAAGGATTTTTGTGATCCCCAACAAAATCCGATGGTCAAATAGTCCGGATCTTCTAATAAGCTACAGAATGTTGAAGACTAGGTTTTCCTAAATATTCTATATATATCTAACATATATAGCCGAACATTGTTCTCCTGTAGGCCAGAGCTTCTCATGCCTCACATTCAAACATGGCTGTTTCGCCCTCACTTTAGAAAAAGTTGATTTACACTATACTCATCAGTATTAATTATCGTGACTGTGACTTAAAATATTTTAACGAGGAAGGATCACCAGAAACACTAGATTGAGATATCTTCTTGGTCTTTCTTTACTTTTATAATTCACATTTGTCCTATCTTAAATAAAATATTGGGTAAAGATAAGAGTAAATAAATATTATATTTAATATTGATTTATTTTATTTATTGGGCTTCCGAGGAGCGGGCCGCCTCTTACAAGACAAAAAAAGATGATTACACAAATTTATTTACAAATATTTCACACTTTCGGCTTCAGAACAAATTAATTCAGATTCAGAGCGGGTGGCTGAGAGAGCCAGGATTTATCCTGGCTCACATTTCACATTTCTTTTTTTTTTTTTTTTTTTTATTCACAAAAAATAATCATACGACACCCGCTCTCCATGTTCTTCTGCCGAAAGTGTAAAAATTAAGAAGAGATCCCCTCATCGCCCTATATGTCAAATCATTTATTGTTTTTTGGGATATATCCAGGGCGATGAGGGACTCCACCGCTTTATGCCACCACACTCCCTTCCACGAGAGTGTGATGACCTCGACCCTGACCGAGCCCGCCCCGACGCCAAATCGCTCCGCAATATTATCCACCAGACTGGAGTTGCCCCTATATTTTTCCTATTTTGTTTCGGTGGGCAACACCCAGTCCTGCAAGCGCGGAGACGATCTGGACGTCCAAAACCCACACCACCCCCGCCGCATCCTTTGCCACGATGTCTGGCTTTCTATTGCCCGCCGAGCTGGAGTACAAGTACTCCAACTCGACACGCATTCCCTTTTTGATCAAATCGTCGGCCAGACATCGTACCACAGCGTCATGCCTCTTAACCCGCCCATTCGCAGTCCTATCACAACATTGGATGATGTGCGCCGTTGTCTCAGTTCGTCTGCACCCAGCCCGGCACACCGGGGGCCCCACCGGCCGTCTTCCCCTGCTGGTTCTTACGGCTGAAGGAAGGGACCCCGATCTCAGCCTACAAAATTCTATAAAAGTATGAGTTAAGGATACTAGGTCACTTATTTCACATTTTTAATGGCTTCGCTTCGACATCGATCCATTATGACGATGTTGAACTGGAGGTCCGGGGTTCGATCATAGCTGGCAAATAAAAATTTCTACCGGCTGAAAACTTGGCTCCCTCACTAACCCTACTAACACTCTACTTATGTGCTGTCTAAATGGGCTTTGTTCCCGGTGACATTAAATAAATAAAAAAAAAAACATATTGCGTTTAAAAAGATCTTCAATACGTATTCAAAATCTTGCAACTATGTCTTCATTGGTCTTTATTCTTCCCTTATTTCTTTATGCTAAGTTTAACAGGGAAACAGCTTGAGTTTCATAGGTTCATTACGATTACATTCTTTTTCTTTGAGGATATCCAATCGCCTTGGTATACAGAAGCATGCACAGTACCCACTTTAAATTTCACAGTATGCCTGCTCAATACACCCATATGCGGGTGTCTAAGTAGAATCCGTTAAAAGTAACTAATAAATTATTATTAATGATCTATATTTTAATATCACTATACCTATTTAATTGAATTCCCCCTTATAATAGAATTTGGTAACTTTTTCTTTTCGATTGAATATATGAATGAAATAATTTGCTTTTAAGCTGATTATACGCGATTTCAAATACAATTTACCTGAATCCGCTATAGTATGTTGTTAATAAATATAAAGAAATACCTTACAAAAATGATAGGTAAATATCGACGCCATCTCAGCTGAAGATCACAAGGATTTGATTTCTCTTACTTTTGCTTATATAAAAGAATACATTGATATCGTTCTTTATATGGCAAATTCTAGAGTATATAACATATGTGTTTATTAGCGAATTTATTGGCATGATAGAAAGTCGCAAATGGGTGACAAGCAAGGGTTGCATTCTAAGAAAGGATTATATCTATTTTATATTTTATTTCCATTACAGGGGTGTAGCTACCGCTATAGCAGTTGTTACAATGCCTCCGAGCTAGAGGGGCCCCAACATCCGCGAAAAATCATAACATATTACCCTATACTTGATTTTAAATCCATAAATTTAATTTATCAATACCAAAATAAATAAATAATTGTTAATACTTTACTTTTTACTTTTACTATGTACAGTTGACTTGTCAACTCTATAGGACATGACATAATGAATGTTGTGTATTTTTCTGGATAAATAAATAATTCATATTGATAAAAGTCCAGCCTTAACGAATGAATAATAATACACTCCTCTATATCTCTATATTATTCCTTTTCAGTGCTTTTGAAAACCACCGAAATTCACACTGAGTTGAAATATTTTTAACGAACAAAAAGAAAGAAAAGTATAATAATAAAAAATTGGGTAAAATTGCGAGGTGGGTTTCACAAAAATATGAAATAAAACAAAAATGAGTTAAGAATTCGATATATTTCGAAACCCACCTCGTATTTTACCCAATTTTTTATTATTATATAAAAATGTTTTACTTAGAACCAACACTTATCTCATTAAAAGCAAGAAAAGTACTTATTTAACATCTTAAATATTTTTTATAGTTAAATTTTTTAATTGTATTGTTGTTTACTTTCCAAAAAAGGACACTCCAAGAAACATCGATACAGAACTTACTAGGCCACTGTTCCTTTATTTGAATATTACTAATTAGTTTTCTATTTACACGATGGAATTATTTTTATAATTATTTCTATTATTATATATTATTTTGTATTGTTCTTCGAGAGCCACCTGAAAGAGAACAGGTTCTTTGAAAGATAATTCATGATTGCAAAAAGACTTTTATTAAAAAAAAAAGAAAAATTATTATTATTATTAATAATACTAATCTTCCCTGGTCGAAGTTAACTTTCCTTCCCGACGCGTGACTCCCTCACTCGATGCGGCATTTCTTTCTTTCTTTTTTGGACTGTCTGGCCCCGTTTGTATCTCTCTCGTTGCACTTGTTTCACTCAGGCACTTTCAGTCCCCAGTCGCCAGTGCAGCAGACACACCCTCTTCTGGCACTGGCACTGACAGCATCCTCTTCCTCTGCAGCAGTCGGCCACGCCAAAGAGACAATTTATGATCCGAGAGTGAAAGAGACATTTAAATCAGAAACGTGACATCTGATAAATATACCTTGGTCTTAGATGAAATTGCAATGAACAAAGATTGGATTGGATTTCTTTTTGGAATATTTTCCAAGATTATTTTATGAATAATAAATAAAATATAATAATAAATGTCTATCTTTGAAGATGCATTTGATATTCAAATCAAGGAATCATATGGGTGTGTATTCGGTCCTCTTGTATATGAATGATGGTTAAAACACGCAGAGATAACGATAAATTATTGGCCAGCTCCTCTCAATAGAATTAATAACGTTTACTCTGAAAGGGTTAGGCATTGCGATTCAAATATTAATAGATGGACTAGATAAAAAAATAACATTTAAGGAAAATTTAAGTTCGTATGTTCATCTCACTGCATGATTAGATTTCTATTTAAAAAGTGCACGACCTAGATTATCTAATGAAATCTTGAAAAAAATTAAGCTGGTGTGTGTACCATATCATTTTTACTTATAACCTCCTCTTCTTTGAAATCATGTACTACTTTTTAGAATAATATACAATTGGATATGCACGTCGATTTTGAAAAAATCTTTATTTGCTTTAATTTCAAACAAAATATCCATTGAAAAAAATATGATACTTAAAAGGGTACTTGCGGCTGTCCGAATTTAACCAATATTCACATTTGGCAACTCAGTAAGATATATTAACATCGAATTTAAGTTTGTAAAAAAAGTGTACCTATTTATCATGTCATAAAAAAATGTACAACCATAAATTGTAATCACAATTATTTTGCGTTTGTTCTTTATTTTAAGTAGGTACTGTAGTGTAACCTTCTTCAATCGATTCAGAACATCGGCGATTACTATAGAGAGTAGCCTCTAGAGTTAAATTTTTTGAGGATATTTTTTGCAGGAGTGGTTTCCCTTGCATTTAGTGAGACTCTTTAGATTTTTGACAAAGATGAAAATTGATGGGACTAAGGATTGATTTGATCGTGAGTAAACTCGATCCGAAGTCAAGCCACTCCTCTATACTTCACTTAGTTTAACCAATAGACTTTAATGTCAAATTTGAATAAATCATTTACCTTTATTATGATTATAGTAACTACATTCGCATAATAGTAATTAAAATTAGGTATCTAAGATCAAGTTCAGAACATGTTCACTACAGAATTTACAATTATAATTAGATTTTTAGGAGTATATTTTTAAAATATACCGATTAATAATTCTAAATAATAATAATAATAAATAATCATAATTTATTATTATTCGAACGTATAATTTGTACAAATCAATAATTAATATATGGCTTTTACTTTTAACTATATTTGTTATGGATTTACCTATACGTATATAGGGAAAGAGATAGATATCAAAAATAAATCAATACCCAATTAAAATGATTGTAAATAATGTTTGATTGAGATTTCCTTTCCCAATAATCTTTTAAATTGTTAACTAAATAGAGGATACAAGCAATTTAAATAAATTAACAAAAAATACAAAAGTGATGATGAGATTTCAATTTCCATTCACTCATTCGGAACTTGATGTCTTTTTTTTAATTCGAAATGTCTTTTACTGGCGGAACGTGTTAGAAGAAGAAATCGGAAGGATGTAGTGAAAAGAATAACAAGGTGGATGGGATGCTGAGAAAGCGGACCGAACCCTTTCGTTAACATGATGAGCACTGCTCATCAGCGTTTCGGTTTCTCTCTCTCGCTCTTTCTAATAAGTTGATTTAGCGCAGGTGTTTCTAGACATTAAAAACCAATACGTTTATTACCTTTCTATAATTCATCATTTCCGTTGAAAGAATTTGCATACCTATTCCTGCCTCAATCTAATCCGAATCCTCCAAAATATGCGGCTTTGCAAATACATATAATTTGAAAATAAAAATTACAAAGGGCTGGAATTAGTGATATTTCACAAAATAAAAATTGAAATAAAGTTTGAGTTTAACACATTGACTGCCACGATATTTTTTGAAAAAAATTACCCCGGGGCCACGCCATTTTTTTCGAAAACCAATATACCAAAAGTTTCGGGGGAGGCCACGCTTTAAAACACTACAGTAAAATAGCATAGAATGTCCACCATATTTGTCCGACATGGCTACAACTGAAATACAACATATATGGGTGACGAGGCGCACAGTGATCAAAGTGGTGTCGCCCATATATGGTCGACGTGGCAGTCAATGTGTTAAAGGATACTCTATATATTTCGGGTTTTTAGCACATCATCAGAAGTTTATGCAATATATAGGTCTATAATTTTTACTTCAAACCTACTACCGGAAATTTCAGTATGAGAAAAAATAATGCGATGTGTGTAATGTCAACTAAATTTTAAATTACTATCCATTATTTACGATTATTATGTTAGTTTACTTTTTTAGCTTTTCCAAAATTTCTGAAAAATCATTTTAATAACATGCTATTTTTTAATAAAGTTCTAAAACCTACCAAAAATTCCAATATAAAATTATTTTTAAAGAAATTTTAAAAATCAAAAAATGGCAACGGTTGTTACTAGACATTATCGATAGTCTATTGAAATATGAATATAATGTTTATTTCTTCAGTATTAAATTCCTACATGTCTTAACCACTAATTACCATGAATGACGAAATTTTACAAATTCAATCTAGAATGGATGTTTTTCAGTATTTTATGAGAATCGAGGGTTATTTTTTATTTTAACTCGATTTCTCAATGTTTCAGCAATGATTACTAAAAATGGTCGAAACATGAAAAATGCAATGTATAGGTAGAAGCCTATATTCATATTCTTCCCTAAATAAGGTTTATTGGTTTAAGCCTATATTTATTAGTTTATGAGTTATATTAAACACTCTAAATAAATTTAAAAAGTACTTGCTTACACCAATAAAGTACCTAATTTAAAATGTAAGCCACAGAAAATTAAGAATACAGGCATTTTTTAAAAATCAATTTTTTGCTACAGGAGACATTGAAATATAAAGATTAAAATGATTTCTGGCCCGATTAATTCATACAATACTTGCCTTTATTTAAGGTAAAGTACATTTTTGAAACACCAACTAACTTTTTTAGTATGACATTATTGCAAAGTGAGCTAACAGGCCTTCGCCATCATCTATTATTTCTTAGTATCTTTTGTTGCTAGTGTTAGTTAACCTTCTGCCATTATTTGAGTGCTATTAAGCACGCAACATTCCTAGAGCGAACAAATTATTTTCCCAACTATAGCATAAGAATTAACAGGATATCTCGGAATTATATCTTGATATTACAAAAATTCTATCACTTTTAAAATTAACTTTGAGAGGGAAAATCTATAGTAGGGTTTTCTTCGAAATAAGAAGTCCTCTAATTTTATATACAGGATAAACTAATGGAATATTGTGGGAAGCTTAACTTTAGAGTTTGTTTTTATCTACGAGTACTTTTTTATTTTACTGGGTAATTAACATAAGCTCAAAAGATTTTTCTCAGTTGATCCATAATAGGATCATTTTAGGCCAGTTTTCTAAGTATTTATTCCAAATCAAAAAAATGGTTTTAAAAAATCTAGCTGAAAATTAAGATCTCTTGGCTGTATTACAAATTTCATTAATTATTTCCTCGTGATAAAGTATATTACTCAAAAATAGAAACAATACAAAATTAATTGAAACCATTGATAAAAGCAGGTAGACCAACTTGGAAGAGAAGCGGCCATAAAGAATTTTAAAATTGGACTAAATGCTAGTAAGCAGAAGACTACCTAAAAATGATCTGACTATGTTTAAGAGAGAGGTTGAGACAAATAGCATATGCATCTATGAAGTAGTAAGACACCTTTCATTTTATTCCGAGTTTAATTTCTAAAAAACAGGAATCTAAAAATTTCAACTCGAGAAACGAGAACCAATAATTTTCCTGAATTTGAGAGAATTCTTCTTTCAGCCTCATTAGATAATAATCGGTCAAGTAAATTTAAATTTAACAATTTGAATATTATACTTTTGAAATCAACCATAAGCAATGCCAAGCAATCTCAAAGCGTAGCCTAAGAAAAGTCTCCACTCTAATTTATTCAGATAAAAATAAAAAAAATATCTCTATCGATGAATTTTATCTTGAAAACAAACCAAGTGTAATAATGCCAAGAATGTATTTTTTGCTCTTCTTGAATTAAATATTATGCAAGAGAAAGAAACAAGGGGCTACAAATAAAACTTATTTTTATACATTGGCGTAGACGTAGGCCATTGAAAAGATGTCCCATTTCGATTTCTTTCAGTATTATTATTATCATTGTATTTCTTCTAGTTTATACAGTAGGACCCAGGGCACTATGTTTGTATGCATTGTAAATAAATAAATAACTACGGTATTATTATAGTCATCAACCGAAACAAGATGAAAACAAACTTTATATTGACTGTGGCAAGTGTTAAGGATTACAGATTTTTGCATATCACTGACGGAAAGGAGAAAAATCATGAGTGGTAAAATTTTTGGTAAGGGAGCTTAATATAACATAACAAGAGCTGGATATTGTAATATAAGTGCTTGTAATATAATTGGGGGACTGGCAACAGCTTTACAATATTGTTAAACTCATGAGCGCCCGCAAGGTCGGAGTTTGAGGCCGCCATAATAATAATAAAAAAATATTTTCCTATGTTTTATTGGCAAATATGAATTTTATTAATTAAAGTTTTATTAATCCATCAAACCCCTCTCAATTAATCATTGATCCCTGATCACACTCTTTTTGTTTATAATTTTTCGTTATTATCTAATCTAATTTTTGATTTCCGGTAAAATACATAGGTAAATAATTTGAAAATTTCAAGTTCGCATATTATTTAGTTTTGCTAGCTACAAAATGCTCTTCTAGATGGTCAGAGATATTGTATCGACACTAATAAGGTCTTGTTTTAATTTTAAGGGAAATTTCTGTGCCTAGAAGTCATAGAGATAAATGGTCTAAAGAATTCGTTTGCTAGACTTGTTTAGAATTTGAGCCTGAAAGTTTGTTGTAATTAATTTTATTTATTTTCTTAGAAAGACTCACTGGTAAGCGAAATAAGTAGACTATAATTAAAGGCAGTCCATAAATTATTTAATTTTATTCAATTTCCGACGTTTCGGAGACTTTATTGTATGATGATGTGTGAATGATAACGAATGATTATAATTGCAGCCAATTCCCATTTTTCTTTTGTAGACCCCTAAGAAGGAGGGAAAAAAGTCTACGATACGTTGGAAATTGAATAAAATTAAATAATTTATGGGCTGCCTTTCATTATAACCTACTTAGCTTGATGTAATTTTAAAGTTTATTAACTTGGTCTTATTAGAAATGCCATGTAAAACTATAATCGATAAAACGAACTAAAAGGAAAAAAACTCGGTAAAATGGGCGGTTAGTCAGAGCCGCATCAACTAATTCTTTTTTTACATTTTTGTTAGAATTATAGTCAAGTCAAATCGAATATTCTCTCTCTATATAACTAGTATAGTTTTAGTCCAAGTGCAAAAGGCCATTCCTAAAATAAATGAAATTGAGAAATTAATATCTACTATTATGAAACAGATCTGGACTTATATTTGGCATCTTTGCAAAAGCTTAGCTTAGAGATGTGATTCTATTCGCGATCTTTTTGGTCATTTACCTAAATCATGTTCTATTGAACAAATCGCAAATTTATCAAATAATAAAAAGAATGAAAATTATTCTAAGACTTGGTACGCTAATGTCACCCTAGTAACTCAATATATTTTTAAACTAACATGATTATTTACTGTGAAACACCAAAAAAATCATAAATTTTAAATGACTAATGATTCACTACAATTCAAAATTTACTTAGATAATTAAAAACAATGAAACTAAATTGAAAGTAATGGAGGGCACCCCAGGAGTAGTGATGAAAGAAAAAATCAACACAGCCAAATAAGGTGTAATTTATTGGATTCCTTCCTCCTTTCCTTTCAAACCGACGTTTCGAAGGATTCTTCCCCCCTTCTTCAGTGTTTCAAGGGGTCAATGAAGGAAACAAATAAAATGGTTCTTTCCTCTCTCCACAGCAGTGTTTAAAACTTTTTTCTTCCTTAGAAGAAGCATAGAAAAACGATTTTTTCCTTCTTTTTCTTAATTATAGATAAATGGCTTTGTAATTTAACATATATAGACCATACTCCTTGTACGGTTTTTATTAAAAAGTCTCTCTCCAAAGAAAATTTCGTGCAAATAAATTCAATGAAACTAACTTAATTTATATTTTAATTTTTTAATCAAAGGGTTGTGAAACTTAGAAGAGGAAGAACGTTGCTTTCAACCTTATGGACTCATGACAAAATTATAAAAATTTCTAATAACTATCCTAAAAACCTTAAAAAGAGAGTGTGGAAACTTTTCTTCGATGACCACGAAAGAAATACAAGGTTTAATTTCCTATTTTATTACTATTACATATCTGATGGATTTGTCATTGATGCAGAATTGAAGGAAGCCTTCTATAGAACATTGGAAAAGACACTTCTACCACTTTTCTTGACGACTGTAAGCTACTATTTATTTATGTAGAAATAAGTAACTTTACAGTAAACACGAAGACTTTGAGAGAAGAATTTCAAGGATCACCTGATTGTCAAAAGCCTTGTGAAAAAAAAGGAAAAAAAAGAAAAAAAGAAAATGTTTCCATTTAGGTACGTAAATAGCTATCAGTTTAAATTATAGAAAAAACACTCCACATGGATAATAAATTGTGTTTGATTTATTTCACAAACTATACAAATGATTTTGTTTTATTAACACTAAACAAACCCTCGAAAATTTTTGAAACCCTTCCTCTCCGCTGGATTTAAAAATCAATTCTGTCTATATATCTTTAATATTACCTATTATCATAAATCAAATAATTTACATAGATTTATTTGAAGTGTCTATACAATTTCGATTGTTTTATCGTGAATTTATTTAATGAAACAATATATATATATATATATACAGGGTGGTCCCGAATTCATGGTACAAACGTTAATGGTAGGTACAGGACATTGTAACAATGAGTTATTGTATAGGAATGTATAGTCGCAAGTGACGCGGTGAGGCGTAAACAGGGGAAATAACGGCTATACATTATACATACATTACACACTATATTACTATTACACTATACATACATATACATATTACATATACTTATTACACTATACATTCCTATACAATAACTCATTGTTACAATGTCCTGTACCTACCATTAACGTTTGTACCATGAATTCGGGACCACCCTGTATATAACAGATACCAATTTTTTGTTGCTTGTATGTCTCTATTAAAAATAAAATGAACAAAATAAGTAGGTATAAGATGAGAAACTAGATGAAAGATGGTAAATATATATCATTAAGAAATTACTTCCTTCGATACACTAAAGCTATTATTAGACATCAGTACCGGATTTAACACATGATGCGTTCAGAAATATGTTATTAATTTATTTATTTTAGTTAATGGGAAGAAAGACCAAATTTAATAAAATGTTTTATATTTGTCAAAACTACGATTCATAAATAAGATATCTTTCTTTCGGTTTATTTCTTATTAATTATTTAACATTTGTAAATCTTTTAAATATTTTAAGTCTATATTTTTGGGATACGTTAAACAGTAATTAATTGAAAAGTTTTTATTTTGCCGAGAGTAGAAGAGTTGTTGATTCATAAAGAGAAACAAGGAGGTTGTCCTCTGCTTGATGAAAATAAACCTACACACATGACTGAATTACCGGCTGAGTAAGAGCAAAAAAAAATTAAATATTACTGACCCCCATGAAAAATAATATTTATAATTAAAAAAGATGATGAAGCCCAACCCTTCGAAACTGTAGTCTCAAACAAATAAATAATATATATATATATATATATACATCGCTGATCTTACAAAAACTCGTAAGTCCTCAATTCAAAGTTTGCCAGAAAACAAGAAAAAACATTTTAAACACGAATACAAACAAATACAGTGCTATATTTATTATTTGTTGGTAGCGCGAAATTAAATTGGAATAGAATAAGGTTTCAATAGACAGACTCGCCGTGAAAAGTTGGTCGGCATAAACGTATAATACGTATTTGACCAAAAATCGGACTCACCACGATATATATTATATATTTGATATATATGTGAGTATGTTTATTTGCATCAAGCAGAGGACAACTCATTGTTTCTCAAGTAATTACATGATAACCTATGTTTATAACATCTATTAAAATTTTAGGATCTCTAGAGCATGACCAATGATATTTAACAAGATAATTTGCAAATGCCTTCGAGAATGAAATAAAATAATAATACCTAATAATAACATAAGGATGTCAGTGGATGATAGAAACCATCCAGTGTGAATGATTAAAACAAAAATTTATTAAAATATGTTAGTACTGTATTATAAACAAGATTTAAATCTTGCAATATATAATTTTATTCTTCTTTGATAATAGAAACCAAAACAAACGGTTAGAAGATTAAATTCTAGACGAAAGATACAATTCGTGATAGAAATACAATCGAGACTGTAATATGATCTAATCAGTATTGTCTAAATGTGAACTGATTATCATGCCATGTTTAAAAAAGAGATTTTGTTTTCGGTATCTGATACGCTTTCATGGTCAGTGCGTGCAGAAAAAGAAGACTTTAATGCCTTGTCGTATAATCTTTCGAGCAAAGTGGAATCAATATCGATAGAGGGGAAAGAGTCTAAGCAACTGGGCCAACAAGCTTCCTTCCGAAAACAATTGTTGGATCCTGTTTTTCATTTAATTACACCCCTCGAAAGATTTGCTCCAATGCCTACCTCCACTGATTCCTGCTAGTTGCTCCAAGTTTTACCTTCTGTTCTTATTTTCTAATAATCTAATATGAGGAGGAAAAAATGTTATTAAATTATCTGGATTTGAAATCAATTGGTGTACTGTTCATGTATACTTTCACTTAATCCTCTTTAATCAATTTTTAAATAAACTTAGACTCACTTACAGTACTTTAATTAAGAAAACTAGACATCATAGAATCATAGATGTAAATATTTATTTATTTATTTATTTTATTTATTTATTTATTATTTTCAACGGCTAAATGCCTTATACATTAATATAATACAATAATTATTGAATAAAATAAAATTAACAATAATAGACAAAGTAATATTATTAAATTAATATAATAATGATAGAGTATATGTTAAATAACAATGGAGAAATAAAAATAATATAAGATAATAGTAATGTGATGAAATATAATGATAAAATAATTACTTGTAGACTAGGGTCAACATTTTCAACAAGACTGCGACTCTATTAATGTTCAATGAGAAATCCAAGGGGTTTTCTAGTTGTTTAGATAAATTGTTATAACAACTACTTAATCTGAATATTGGATTAGCCTCAGAGTGCCGGGTGGATGGTACTTCTGGATAAAAAGGTAGTCTATTTCTAAGTACATAATTTGAGTTATGAATTGGAAACAGGTTTTGAAGATCAGGACAATTCACCTTGTTGGACTTAATCTTGTACACAAATAAAACATCGGAGGCAATCATGGAAGATGTAACAGAAGCAAGACAGAAAGTTTCAGCAGTTGAAGTGTAATCATGGTCATATCTCGACAAAGGATTGCCCGAAAGGTATGCTAGATGTCTTAACACTTTGTGCTGAATTCTCTCCAGTCTGTCCATGTTATTCTTTCCGATTGGCCTCCAGACTGTTGATGCATACATTAGCAAAGATTTGATTAGAGTCAAATATAAATATTTAATTGTATTAGGATTTTTAAATGATTTCGTGTTTCGAAATACAAATCCCCAGCTCCGATTAGCTTTACCTACAATGTAGGCCAGGTGATCGCTGAATGTGAGTTTCGAGTCAAAAATGACTCCCAAGTCTTTAATAGTGTCGACTCTACCGCAGTTTATGTTAGTCGAGAGTAAATAATCAAAAGTAATTTGATTAATACCTCTTGAAAAGGTAATAGTGAGACATTTATCGAAGTTGAGGAACAGCAGGTTCATGTTACACCAATTCATAATTTTATTCAATTCGGATTGCATTTTTAGGCAATCTTCTTTCTTTGAAATTTCCAAAAACAGTTTAATGTCATCTGCAAATAATAGAATGTCACAAAATTCAATTATATGTGGTAAGTCGTTAATAAACAATAAAAATAGTAAAGGACCAAGGTGACTTCCTTGTGGGACTCCTGATGGAGCTATAAAATTACGGGATTTGGTTCCTTTTATTTGTACATAAGAATTTCTATTAGATAAATAGTTTTCAAGCCATTTAATCATACTGGATGAAAATTTATAATGTTTAAGTTTTAATAGTAGAATTTTGTGATTAATTAAATCGAAAGCCTTCTTGAAATCTAAGTATATTGCATCTAGTTGATTATTTCTATTAAAACTAGAAAAGATTGAGTTTGTGAATAAAGTTAAGTTGGTGATTGTCGAACGACCAGGAACAAAACCATGTTGTTTTTCTGAAATAAAATTTAAGCAAAATCTCAACATTCTGTTATAAATAAGTTTATCCAATAGTTTGGGTATCGCACTTATTATTGCCACAGGCCTGTAGTTGCTTACGTTGTTACGAGCACCACTCTTGAATATGGGAGTTATAAACGTTGTCTTCCATATTTCAGGTAAAACGCCATCTCTCAGAGAATGATTAAAAAGAATGCAGAGTGGTTTAAGAAACTGGGCAGAACAATTCTTTACGAGAAAAGCTGGAATTCCATCAGCGCCCAAGGAGAAAGTTGGTTTTAGATCTTTCATAGCTGCATCTATCTCATCCGTTGTTATAGGTTCAAGCATATTTACTGTACTGTTGCAGTGGAAGTTTTCATAAAAACCAGCTATACTATTCGAGTCGAATCTCGAATCGTTCGCATCGTTTTTATATATGCTTTCAAAGAAGTCTGCAAAAAGATTGGCAATCTGAACATCATCAGCACCGGTATTTTCATTCAAAAACATACTAGATGGATACCCCTTGGTACTTCTCTTGTCATCAATATAGTCCCAGAAAGCATTTATGTTAGAGACTATATTAGTTTCAATACATTCTATGTACTGAGAGTAACAAAGGGAAGCTTCGCATTTACAGGAGGTTCTCAGATTTTTAAAAGTATTATAATCTGTATTGCTTCTACTTGATTTATAATTTTTATGAGCTATTTTCTTTTTTATTAAAAGAGCAATGAGTTTCTTAGAAAACCAGCTTGGATATGTTGAATTAAAATAATGTTTTACTGGAGTGGAAGTGGAAATAGCTTTGTTAACAATATCATAAAAGCTATCGACCGCTGTTAACACTTTCGATGTATTTAGTTCATTTTCCCAATTAATCTCCCCTAATCCATTACTAAAAATTTCAAGATTACATTTTTTAAAATTATATCTATTTAAATTAAAACTTAAGGGAGAAAACGAAGACACACTATTTACATTGTTTATAGGAAGAATAGTTAAGTTCAAGATTGGGTGAAATTCATCTATATTTGACAATATGATTGAAATACCTACGCTTGGTCGAAGAAATGAGAACATTCTTTAAGGCTGGACTAACCAGAGTAAAATTAGAATATTGTTTAAACTTTGCTAGTTTATTCACGTTAATAATGAAATCGAGCTCATGTTGAGGAAAATCAATTTTAAGAGAAATGTAGCTGAAATAACTTGAAAATAGCTTCAGAATTTGAAGTCGAAAGGTCGTAAATATAAAATAATAATTTTATCAATGATTGTATCATGATCTTAGAGCCGAGATGGAATAAATTATTTTTAATTATATGTTAGAAGGCTTGTTTTTACCCCCTCGGGAATTGAGCCTGAGTGCTAAAATTAGCAATCCGGGCCAAATAGCTACCATATGAGGTGAACTCCTATGCTAAATGAATGTGGATGTGTTTTCTTAGAAAATTTAAAATCCATTTTTATATTTAACAAATTATTATCACCATAGGTGAGCCAACAGGAAATAATCTTCAAATTTATATCAACCTAACCACTAAGCCTCAACAAGAAACTTTCATTCGAAATTAGCAACAGGGCTTAAACTTCTTTCGTTTGAAAAAAATATAAGTATGACTATAAGGCGCCCATAGAGGGAATATAAAGATCAGGAGTTTTTATTCTCCCCCCTATTGTAGTTTGTATTTATGCTATCTGATTAATCTGATCTGAAAATCATTAACAATTTAATTACAAATATTTTATTTATTTTTTAATGGGTGGTTGAACAAATTATTATTATAATCTTGAAGTAAAAGATTTTCGTGTTATAATTAATTTAATTAATAAGTAATTTTCGTTTCCGAAATGTGTGGTTTTCCTCTTGTAGATCTAAGTGACTATTAGAGAAATAATTATTTTAATAAAGACTGTAATAGTTCACCGAAAAATGACAACAAGGAAAATATGGCGTATAGTCCTGGAAGAAAGATATTCATATACCATCTTTATTCTGACAATTCATATCAAATTAGAATATTGGTAATTTCATAAAATTAGGAATTATTTCGAGTCAAACCACTTATAGGAAAATTAGAAAATTTAATAATTTTTCTAGTTTTATTCTAAACTTTTCGGTTTCTAATTTTGAAGACGTTTTTAAGTGAAAAGTCTACATTGATCAGTTAATTAACATCGATGTTGTTGAATTAAATTGTGTCATTTCACTTCAGAATCGAGTTAGTTTGATGTATGATTTACAGTTCTTTTCGAAAATAAAATGTAGTAAGGAAAATGGAAGAAAAAAGTTGATTTATTTTTACCATCAAAATGAAGCTTTTTATTTGTGTAATTATCATGAGTATCATTTTGGGTCGCCCACCGAAGCCTAAACAAGTAAATTTTATGAAAGTGTGGAGTGAGTTAAATAAAAAATATTCTTTGTTCAATCCCATAAAATATTTAAATAAAGTAAAAATCTTATAATAAGAATTTTAATTAAAGATCGCTGAGAAATTAGTGAATAGCTATGTAAATTTATAATTATCTAAATGATGTTTATTTATTTGTTTATTAGATTTCGTTCTAGAATTAATGAACAATATTTTATTTAAAATATTCATTTTTAAATTTTATTAAATAATTGAGGAGAGAAAACACTAGTTCTGATTAAGATCAAAACTCGTAAAAAGATATTAAAAAAATATCAATGAATCTTTAAAGATAGGAACTATAAGAAGTAGAGAGGTTTAGTTTTTTCATTCAGCGCATTGAGAGCACTTAAATTAAATGTATTATCATTAAAGCAATGCTTTTCTAATTTACAAATCCATTTTCATTTTTATACTTGTGTCTTAAATAATTTCTTTTTAATTAAGTGAAAAAAATCATTTTCTCCTACATGTATACCTACTGATGATGATGTTGACTTTTTAATCTTTATTATATTTTTATTTCTTATTTAAATTTAAAGACAATTCACAGAGAACTTTCCATTTCTGATGATAGTTTTATTAGCGTTTACAATTTGCATTTTGAAGAAGAAAAAGAAGTACATAAATTAATGTTTCCCTTTGTTTACAAATTTGACGAGTCTTATCTCTAATAAGACAAGACCCCACTAATTAAGTCATAATCAACAAAAACGAGCTTAGGTAAAATCTATCAGAGATCTATCTTACTTAAGTCAAATTAAAAAAAAGGATTTTGGGAAATCGTTTATTTCTATGAAGGGCCACCGAGAGTATTTTATTGCAGGGACCCACTTATTAAATATTTATTTAAAATATATATTTAAACAAGTCTGACGAGGCTCGCAAGCACCATGTAACTTTACCATACCTTTACAGTGGCGTAGCCAGGAAATTTTCATCGAGGGGGGGGGGAGGTCAATCCACAAATCAAAATATTTATTGGGAATTTTTTTTATTAAAACAAATAGTAAATTCAAGAAATTAAAAAAAACATAATTCTTGATTAAACATATGAAATATATTTAATTACGGTTAGTTTTCCATAAGAAACGGTTTGTCATTGCCGTTACTGATCCCATGGGGGGGGGGGGGGGGTCTGACCCCCTCCTCCGTGGCTACGCCTCTGCATATTTATATAATTTTAATTCCCTTATTCGTCAACAAATAAAAACTTATATGTCTACATTCTATCTATAATAGTTATGGAATATTGCACCCCTTTAAAAATGGAATGTTTTTTAATAATTTTTTAAGGCACATATTTACTAAATAAAAGTAAAAATCTTTTAATTCGTACTTTATTTATGTATGACTAAACATTAATTAATAAATATATAATTTGTAAAGGCTTTGCAATTCTAAAGTAAAACAAATACGGTTGCATACCGAAAAGGCGATAAGGTTAGAAAAACCGGAGGGAATAATTAATCAATATAATTAATCAAAAATTTATAATAAAGCTGAAAAATAGGCTCTTTCAAATTGAGAGCTGGCTTGAAAAAAAAATAATTCTAAAAACCAAGTAAATATAAAATCGAATATTAAGTGCAAATTTAACTTTTATTCCAAAACAAGAGTAAATAGTAAATACGCGAGTTATATGATTCTGCAACTCCCTGAATGATTTCCTGTTAAAATTGTATTCCCATGAAAATATAGGTTTACGATAATTATTAGAAAGGTGAATAAATTCCCATTCTGTTTGAGAAGTAAATGATCTTTTAACTTAATCAAAGCACGATGATGAAATTAATTGAAAAAGTAAAAAAAAAAAAAGATTAAGCACGAAATGTTTATTTAAAGACTTGAAAAAAAGTAAATTCTTTGGTTTAATATAATAATAGTGGTGATCGGTGTTATTTTGTTTAAAAAACACGAAAAGAAATTCCATGAAATAAATAAAGAAAATTAAAATATCATTTTTTGTCTAATTTTATAGAGAATGAAGTCGGAAGCAGTAAAAGTGAAGCAATGGAATGGTAGTAAGGTTAAAGGGTCGTGATCTATCCAGTGCAATCACTCTCTAATCGAAGTGCTAAAATTTTCAAACATTCTTATCGTAAATCAAAGAGAGAGAGAGAGTGAGAGAGAGAAAAGTCGTGAAACAATCATCTTAAACCTACTTCTCTATCTCTTATTTTTTTAAAGATTACTATCAATCTGAGAGATTTTAATTTCAAATGATTGATAGATAAGGCAATGTTTGTTTTAACTTTACGAATATTGGATGCCTAAAAAGTAGCTTTACATAATATTTCTTTCAATTTGTAATCTTTTCCAATCAATTTCAGCATTATATTTTACTGCTAACGCCTTGTTTCTTATCCTTTTATACTACTACAATAAGTACTTTGTATAATATTGGATTATTAATATCAGTAATTAATGTGAGTAACAAATTTATTCATTTAGACTAAGCTTTAGGACAAGGGTGTCAAACTCGCGACCCGAGGCCTAGCGCTAATATCACTGCGGTCCAACACAAAATTGTAAACTTATGAAAAATTTAGAAATAATTTTAATACTTTTTATTAAAATAAGCTGACGTGTTCTGATGTGGCCATCCACTTGACTTTACCATACAACCTGGCTCCTCACTTATATTTATTATTTAATAAAATTATTTATAATCATGTAGGGGGGGGGGGTTAGTTTTTGTATTTTTAGACTCCTGGGGGCCCACTGATTATGTATGCAAAATTTGGTTCAGTTTTGTACAAGAGCCTAGATTTTCATTTTTTGACCCTAACCCCCCCGCCCCCCTTTTGGGCGGTTAGTTTTTGCATTTTTAGACTTCTGGGGGTCCACTAATTATGTATAGACAATTTAGTTTAGTTTGGTAAATGGCCAAGATTTTCATTTGGGCGGTTAGTTTTTGCATTTTTAGACTTCTGGGGTACCACTGATTATGTATACAAAATTTGGTTGAGTTTGCTTAAATGGCCTAGATTTTTAAATTTTAACCCCCTCCCCCCCCCCCCCCCCCCTTAATATTGAGTCGATATGCACCAAAATCTAATCAGCTCTTAATCTCAATGGACCAATTTCAAACTACGCGTGAAATTTGGTTTGGATACTCACACTACTTTTTGAGCTAGCTCGTCCACAAAAATTTGGTAACGCACAGACTAACAGACAAACTAACTAACTAACTGACTGACTAACTAACAGACAGACTAACTAACTAACTAACTGACTGACTAACTGACAGACAGACATTTTGACAAAATAATTATTATCTTGAAAAATATAATTTTTCCGATGTTCACTTATTAGGGCTTTATTGTAGAGCGAAATACCATGGTTTCGCTCATTTTTTTTAATCAAAATAGTTTAAACCATTTTTTAGATATTTCGAAAAAAGAAGGAAAAAACCACTTTTTTCATGCACGATTACAATACTTGACCATTCCCTGTATGGTAAAGTAAAAATTGTCACAAAATGCCATTAATGTACCTACATATATAAAGTCTTTTAAAAATACCCAATTTATTTGTTTGTTTCTCAATTTAAATCCATAGTACACGGCGTTTTTAATCTTCATTTTTGTCACTGCAGCGTTACAGCATAATCAAATTAAAATCATCATACGATGCACGTGCTTTTGCTTGATTATTATCAATATTTAAACTATTCCCTTTATTATTACCTCTATTATTACTTAGAAGAGTTGTAAGTAGTTTTAATTGTTTAATTTATCTTTATTTATTTGTTTTCAAATATATACATTCATACATAGACAATCCTTTTACTTGATTATAATATCTTGTTTTTTCTGTCTATTATTAATAATAATAATTAAACAATACGAACGCTTGTTTATTATTATTTTATTTTCTTGTCTATTGTTTACTTTTAAATGCAGTATGACTTCCACATAATATGACATCAGTATTTGTCAAAGCGGATATCATTATTGTACATTATTAACTGTTTTTTGCTTAAAAACTCTCTTTAGAATCAGTATAGTTTATGTGAAGACCGAGACAATATTATTTCTTCAAACATGGTCCAAAGATGCCAAAAGGTTGGACACCCCTGCTTTAGGATGAAAATAAAATCATATTTAAACACTAAAATGTGAAAATATTTCTTATGAATCAAACAAAACGTAATTTACTTAATAATGATGTGTGTATATAAAAATTTAAATTTAACATTTCTAATATCAATCGAAATTAAAAGAAAAGTAAAATTTTTTGGAAAATTATTATTTACATAGGAGATACAGAAAAATATTTTTACTTTTTTTTATTAAAATTTGTTTCACCTCGCACCAAGACCAGACTCTCAAAAAATTATCAATCCCAACTGTTATACTACGTCATAAGAACTTTGTATAATATTGGATTATTAATATCAGTTAATTAAGATGAGTAATAAATTTATGAATTTAGATTAAGCTTTAGGAAGAAAAGAAAATTATATTTAAACACTAAAATTTGTAAATTTTTCTTAAAAATCAAACAAAACGTTATTTAGCGACCATCCATCAGACAAACAAACTATAGGGTCCCGTCAACTTTTAAATGGAAATCTAAAAAAATGTTAAAAAGTGTATTTTTGCGCAATGGCAAAATTTTTAATCTTTTTAAAAAATGTATTCTCAAAACACTATTTTAATAAATTTTTATTTGTTCATTTGAAAATTCCCTTTGAAAGGTTTTAACAGATCTCTGATGTCCTGCAATTAATTTTGGCTTCGGGCATAGCTTTTTATATTTTTGAATATTTATGAAAACAAAAATATAAGCATTCAATATTTTTAATTAACAATCGAATAATATTAAATTTATATTTTTATGAACTAAGGTTTCTCAATCAAATATTTGAATGAAAGGGAAGTTGGAAGGTGCAGTACCTATAAGTTAAGATTAGTTATGCATTCTAGAAAGAAGAGAAGATTTATAGGATGGGATGGAGCCCAATTTTGAAAGATTAAAGGCTCGGGAAAGAAGGAAGCAGGAAGGGAGTTTGGTTCGCAGACTACATTCAAATTCAAAAGTTCACATTAACCCCATGGGTGTGCACTTGCTCACGAAAGCTTAAGGCACTGGTAAATTGACGAAGATTTATCCTGATTAGAAAGGATAAAATGAGATATAAATAGTCTTGCACTTTCACGAAAGGTAATCTCTTTCTTATAATCCCTTCAGAAAGAGCATTGAATATAAAATATAGCTACATATTGTATGTATTACAATAAAAAACTCAGATTTCATAATCTCCTTTACTGCAGCACTAAAGCAACTCTAATTGACGCCTTCGGCGATAAAGGATTCTTTTATTTGAATTTTTAATATATTTAATTGAATTATTTAACGTTTTGATACACTAAAATTTAATGAATAAACAGGAAATTATATATTCAATTATGTAAATGAATAAATACAAAATTAATTAATCCTAGAGAAACCATTTTCTATTTAATTTTCTTGTTTAGGTTTTAATGGTCAGTTTGATGAACTAAATATTTTTTTCGGGTATGACCGACCATTTATTTTATCAGTTCGATGGATTGAATTTTCTCGATATCTATTATCACGTGAAATGACTTCAGAATAAGAAACCGAAATGTCGTGAATAAACTAGAAAATTTTAACCATTTTTCTTTTTTTACCGTGGGTTGTTGGAAAACTCGAAAGAACTTTCATTTAAATTTTTACTTTTACATATGGTATATTCTCTATACTTAACATATAATGATATAAAATATAATTTAAATTCAAAAAAAATGATGTTGTTATTCGAAAAGTTCACATCACTCTGAATAAATTTTTTGAAAGATTTTAAGATTTTAAAATTTTCAAAAAAATATCGAAAATTCCAAAATCTCAAAGGCCGATTATTATCTATAATGTTAATGATATTTTTATATGTCAGACGAATCGCCCTCTCAAGAGTCGAACCCAAGCGCCAATCTAGCTATCCGGGCAGATGGCCTTTCCATAGACAAGAGATCCTCCGATATATAGTTATAAATTAAGCAAATAAATCTCACTTAGATTTACTAGAAATTAAAAAGTAAAAATCTGATGTGAACTGAATGCAAATTTCAGTATAAGAACGTATTTAATATTAATGTTTTAATGATGTGAGTTTTTTACAATTTAAAAAAATGATGTTGTTATTCGAAAAGTTCACCTCACTCTGAATATTTTTTTTTTCAAGATTCTCAGATTTTAAAATTTTCAAAAAATTCAAAATAAAAATATCATTGCATCTTAGATAAGGGCTGTCCGGCCCGTGGCCCACGGGCCGCATGCGTCCCAGCACTGCAATGACTGTGGCCTAACATAAAATCATAAACTTCATTAAAACATTGAGATTTATATGTGGAGATATATTTATTCCCTTTTTCGAAATATGAATGTACGTTTGTACAATACGTGAAGCTTTTTTCAAGAATTAAATTCACTAAAAGAAAAATTATAGGTAGGTAAGTTAAACTATTTAAGATAAAAAAAAAAAATAATGAAGTTTCGAATATTTAAAAATTAATTTTCTCATATTTTCATTTTCTAAGATATTTATTATTTCAGTAATTTATATGCTACGGCACTAACCAAGTCTATATTTATTATATCTTTCTAGTACAAGAAGACAAGGTATTGGGGATTTCTAGAACAATCACAATGGGCTAAAACTTGTCAGGACATGTGTATTAGATCTTTGCACGTTCTTACAAGTCAATGGATAGTCAGGGATTATTATATCTGTGACCCTTTAAAAAAAATTATCATTTCTCATATCCTTCTTTAATTCCATTCGATTTAAATCTGGGCTGTTCAACCCGTGCCCCAATATAAAGTCATAAAATTGCTTAAAACATTGAGATTTATATGTAGATACTGGAAAACACACAACAATTTGGCCTGATAATTTTTTTTCTCTAAAATAAGAAATCTGAAAATCTACTGTGAAGTTTTCGAAAAATAAAAGAGATAATTTTAAATTTTGAATCTGGAACTAGATTTCAAGATTCTCGAAAAAATAATCATCATTTTGGTCTATTTTCGACTCCATTTTCATTAGAAATAAATTTTCTACTTTCAAACATTCTGATGGAATGTTCTAGAACAACAATTAGATACCGATCTGAAAGAAAAATTGAATATTGTCTCTTTATTAGAATTTTATATTATTTATGTAGCCAGGAAAAATTATAAACAAATGGTAATACATAATATCACTTTTTGTAAGTATGTAGGTATGTATTTATATATACGAAAAACTATTTTTAATTATAAAATTTACGAAATGTAAAATTAGAAGCTAAAAAAATAATAAAGTTCTTATTTCTACATTATTAACTTTTTTTTTTTTTTTGAATAACAAATATCAATAGAATTATAATATTTTATCCGCGACCCGAAACATTTGTTTTTTCTTCAAATGTGGCCAGGGTAAGCCAAAAGGTCGGACATCCCCCTCTCTTAGGTAATCGAACTTTGAGATTTTGGAAATTTTTTTGAAAATCTTAGTATCTTGATATAAATTATAGTTCGATCATGATTTAATATGGCATGATTGAAATGATTTAACTATATTAATTAACTATTATAATTAAGTTTCTTTCTTAAATTATCTTTGCTTTTCTTTCTCTTTTGCACTTCGAATTAAATTTATTGTATATCTATATCCTCTTTACTTTCTTATTCTTTTAGAATTAATTAATTAATATCATAAAATATTTTAAATGAAATTATGAGTTATAACTTATAGCTAATGAATATCTTCTGGGTTGTTTAACACTTACCAAATTATAATAATAAATGGTGTATAAAATGAGTGAGAAGAAGAATGTTTCTTACCTGCAACAAAAAAAAGAAACAACATGTTATTATTAAGGTGAATATCTCGCTGCCCATTTATTAGCTAACATGCTGCGGGTTCGATCGGGGAAATTATTTATTTGCTTAATCATCTATTTTCAGGAATGTACTAAACTATGTTATTTTGTTCAGTAAAAGTTTACTTAACATCCAAGGGGCGGGGGGGGGGGGGTGGAGGTGGCAAGTAATGATATTAAATGTCAAAAGAAGATAGTAGGACCCATTTTTATCCATACTTAAAAAAAAATTGTACATTAAGTTTTAATTTTTTTTTTAAATAAACAAATCTCAAAATGAAATAATTTCTTTTCCTTTTAAATAAAGAAAAATTTATATTGTTATTTGAAGAAAAAATTTTGACATAAGATCGAATAAAACCAGCCTTATGATCAGAGGGCATTGATCTACTGGTTTACCGCGGTGATTTATATTTAAGATAATTATATTTCTACTATTTTAATCAATAATTTATTATAACAAGATACAGTAAATTCAAAATGTTTATTAATAATTTCCTTCAAATGTCAGAAGGACATAATATAACAAATTAAGCAAATGACAATCTCTTTGATTTGATTTATAAATTTTGGGCAAAAACAATTTTCTATAAAGATACAAAACTATAATACATAAGTTATCAAGTTTTACAAAAGAAGTAGATTGAATTTTTATAGATTCCTAGCCACGTTGGCCTTAGACATTGATATGGGGGACCAAATCAATCACAAAAATACTAGTATGCTCTCAAAAAGGGAGAAGTATTTACTGGATGTTGCAATTATGAAAAGAAATACAAATAAAATAAGT
Organism: Forficula auricularia; assembly: GCA_024734495.1. Classification (NCBI taxonomy): domain Eukaryota; kingdom Metazoa; phylum Arthropoda; class Insecta; order Dermaptera; family Forficulidae; genus Forficula; species Forficula auricularia. The sequence goes on along the minus strand of JALMQS010000156.1, from coordinate 490,549 downwards.
CAATATGAATGAAAAGATTCAAATAAAATGAAAGGTGCATATCTTGTTAACCAATGTTATGAATACCACCAAAACCTTGATTTAATCAAACAACTTATTCGGAAAGTTGTTGCTTCTTTTAATTCATTGGGTTTATGGGTTTAGGTTTAGGTTATGGTATTTATGGGTTTTGTAATAGAAAATGGCCAAATGATGAAATACGGAGGCTAAAAATTTAAAATATAAATATAAATTTATTCTATTTTTACGATGGATCTTGAAAAATATAATAAACAGCATGTAAAGTGCATTACTGTGTTACTAATTGCCGGGGGTAATAAATAGTCAGTCCTCGATGCTTCTCAGATTCAAAACAATATTTTCGACCATAAAAACCTCGTAGCACCGATATTTTAACTTTAAAAATACAGAGAGAAATTATCATTATCATGAAAAGTTAGAGATGTTGAATATTTTTACCACTAATCACTTTTTATCTTAGGTAAGAATACTTATAGTCTCTTTTTTTAAATTGACATAATGGGACTTGAGTCTGCAGAGAATCGTTATTGGAAGAATGGCACGATTTCATTTTTTGAATTTCAGAGAGTTGCCACTCTCTCATTTTCAATTGCTTATCTCGAAGCTGTTCCTGGGGCAGCTGATCTGGCGGTTTGCCAATTCGGCAAGACGTTTTCCAATTAAGGCTGCGACCGATGTCGCGATTTTGGTGCTCTGGGCATTTTTTCAGCTTTCGATGGCTTGGCCTGGGTGTGACCGCCTCTTTTGAGACGATGCAAAGCAGAGAGGACATGTGTGATGGCGGGTAGTCTTTGCGTAGGTCGAATAGACGAAAGGCTCTGTATGGAGTGGTTCTCAGGTCCTACATTCACTAAAAAAATCGCCCCCAGAGTCTAAAAATTTGGCCACCCCTAGGATAACCATTAAGTCCGGATTGTTTTTTTTTTTTTTGGCATTCGGATTCCCTGAAGGAGTGAATATTTGATATGTAATAAAAGTTACCCATAAGACCTCAGATTTACTAGATCATAGGTTCCCAAACTGTGCGCCGCGGGAGCCGTGGCCTCTTCACAGGTGCGCCGCAAAGTTTCATAATTAATTGAACCAAGACATTTGGTCTAACTAGACAAAAACAAAGTGAGAAGCTAAAAATTTATTTATTATTCATTTTTATCTTTTACGAGATATATATATAACCGAAAAAAATTAACTTTCCCTCGAAAAAATCTGAAAATTATGCAAAGTGGTCTGAATTTTTGATTTTCATAGAAAAATTAACTTTTAATCCTTAAAATATTTTTATCGCGTCTAATACAATAGTATTTAGAGAGAAGAAATACGGTATTTGGTTTGATATAAAACTAAAAATTTTAACTTTGACACCCTCGAAAAAATCTGAAATGTATAGAAAAGGCCCCCCCCTGTGGTCTAAATTTTTGATTTTTATATACAAAGAAAAATAAACTATTAATTCCCAAGATATTTTTATCGATTCTAATACAAGAGTATTAAGAGAGACCATATGGTATACGGTATTTGTTTTAATATACTTTTACTTAGGGCGCCATGGAAAATTTTTAATTGAAAAAAGGCGCCGCGACTCGGAAAAGTTTGGGAACCCCTGTACTAGATGACAATCTTCTGAGATTTCTTTGAAAATAAGTATATAAAGTGAAAAAAAAGTTAGGACAAATTATAAAGAGCATTTGTATTTTTATTATTGGTAGTTAATTTTTTGAATTTGGTATTTTATGGTAGGCATTTCTAAAATGGTTGAGAACCTCTGGCTTAAAAGAGAAAAGAGCATCCCAATCATAGTTGAAAGAAACAATGCCACAGTGCTTATAATCGTCATCCATGTATTTATCAGATTAACGAATCTCTGCTGGGAGACAATACCTACTACCTGAAAACATCTTAATTTGTTAAAATTAAAGCAAAAAAAAATCATTTATAACATTTTTTAACTAGTTCAAGTCGGAAACATTCCCACTCATTGAAATTTTAATATATTCAGTTTGTAGTTTATTCACCTGTCCATTTTAATAGACTTCGAGGACATGTACATGTACATACCTAGTTTAACGAATACATTTTCCGCTTATAAACGATTAAAGATTAGATCTATTATTATTTAATAGAAGTTTAATTATATATTTATGAAATCGCTAGTACTCAATTTTCATTTTCTAAACTGTGAAAGCACAAAGACAATATCGCCGACACATAAATGACAAAAGAAATACTAGAACTCATTAAATATTTCATTAATAGAATTGACGGTGACAAGTTCTTTCGAAATATTTGTACAATAATTTCATTTTGTTGAGAGTTGTTATTGAATAAGTTGTGTAAAGAGGATGGAATAAATGATCACATATGTGACGCGGATATTTATACTTGAAATTCAATTTTGATAAATCATTTCAGTTTAAGTGATTAGAAATTTAAATGAATTTCTTGAATTTATAATCTGAATGGTATGTTGTTGTATTACAATATATGTACATGAGTACAGGTTTATTAAACACCAACAGAGGCGGGATATAAGACTGATAGGAGATTCAGCATAAACTGACACTCTCGACTCCCTAACCCAAAGTAGATCTGTCTCCGGCCTTTCTCTCTTTACTTTAACATACAGGGTATGGTCAAGTATTGTAATCGTGCATGAAAAAATGTTTTTTTTTGCTTCTTTTTTTCGAAATATCTCAAAAACGGCTGAAACTATTTTGGTTAAAAAAAATTAGGCAAAACCATGGCATTTCGGTCTACAAAAAATCCCTAATAAGTGAACGTCGAAAAAATTATATTTTTCGAGATAATAATTGTTTTGTCAAAATGTCTGTTAGTCTGTTTGTGCGTTACCAAATTTTTGTGGACGAGCTAGCTCAAAAACTAGTGGGAATATCAAAACCAAATTTCACATGTAGTTTTGGTCCATTAAGATTAAGAGCTGATTAAATTTTGGTGTATATCGATATAAAATTAAGGGGGCGCACGGGGTTTAAAAATTAAAAATCTAGGCTATTTGAGCAAACTCAACCAAATTTTGTATACATAATCAGTGGACCCCCAGAAGTCTAAAAATGCAAAAACTAACCGCCCAAAATAGGGGGGGGGAGGTGTAGGATCAAAAAATGAAAATCTAAGCTCTTGTACCAAACTCAACCAAATTTTGTATACATAATCAGTCAATGCCCTCAGGAGTCTAAAATGCAAGACTTTGCCGGCCCCCCCCCCCCCTTTACATGATTATAAATAATTTTAAATATAAGTAAGGGGCCAGGTTGTATGGGAAAGTCAAGTGGATGCCCACATCAAAACACGTCAGCTTATTTTTTATAGATGGTGCCTGGAACTCCGAGCGATGCTCGGTAACTTTTTGCCTCCAAATAGCTTAAGTTTCAAATTTCAAAGCTCTGCGACTTACCGAAGACTAGATATGAACGATTAAACTATTTATTTTGCGACATGACTACTTGAATTGCTCGTTTAATATAATAAGATAAGAGTAGATTACCAAGGCTTTTGTTCTGACGAGATAAAATCAATAATCTCTCCAAAGGCTTCATTTGCGCGAAATACACGATTTTCCAAGACTCAACACCCCTACGCGCTTAAATTGGATACTAACCGAACAAACGCATTCGCCAACTCGTTTATCCCTATGACATCTAGAGACTGGAACTCTCTTACTCCGACCGTCTTCCCAGCAACATATAAACTTCAATCTTTCAAGACACGCATCCACAAACATCTTCCACTCCGACCCCTAAATCTCTTCTTATTTCCAAGATACATGGGACCACCGCGGACTACAGAGGTTGAACCTCTTTGATGCAACTTCTTCTTGTATCAGTATCATTATAAAATAAAGTAAAAAAAACTGACTGATATGTCTTGATTCAGATACCCCCAACAACGAAAGATCATAGCAAGTTCGTTCGAATACCTAAATATTTGTATTTCCAAAACAAACAACTGTTTTATAATTTGGGCTTTATAGCTTCAAGCTTCTGATTCAAAAATCTATAAAATCTATCGAATGTTTCTTTGACAGACATGTTTGTATTGATAAACAATACGGCTTTGATAATAAGTTCCAGCTTTCTAGCTTAAACCGTTTACAAAAAATTTCCCAAATAATTAAAATTTCCCCACAGCATACCAAGATGTGAAAAAGTTTTCACTTTTTCCCTCCGAAAAATTGTTGTTTGAATAATAACATCTGAAATAAATATTAAAAAATAATAATATTAAAAACTAATAAAATTTTAATTTTTCACATAATCTGAGGACTTTCAGATAATAATTTGAAAGATATATCACCAAGAACATCTTCAGAAGCGAGCGAAAAGAAGATAACAAGATCAAAAGATCAGAAGAGCACAGCAAACAAGCTGAAAATTTCTTTTTTAGAATTCCAATTTTTTCTTTAATATTTTTGAAATTTATAATAAGTATATTTTTTGAATGAACTTAATTTTTTCACTAGATTTCAATTTTCTTAATTAGCAGTGGTTATTCACTGGATGGAAAGTCATTTAATCATGCAAATGAGGTCAATTTAATTCTAATGAGAGGGAGACCTCATTTCGCGTATTAAGATTAATATCTGCAAATATTGAAAGGAAAGTGAGTGATTAGGATTTGAAATAAACAAACGAAGGATGCATCTTTTTTAATGTCTCAGAGACAAAAAACTATATACTTTTCCCTTCAACCCCATCACAGATGAATAGGAAATAAATCTTATCTACTAATAAATTGGTCATTTCAATTACCTCTGAAGAAAGTGTTTGACTTCAAAAACATCCTGAATTCTTTTCCCTTCTGTCAATCTCATAACAAACTCATTAAAATGTCTCCTTCATCCATGATGGATGCTTGTTGATGTGAATTAATTAATGTAACAACTAGATGTTTTATATACATATTTTTAAGAGGACATTATACAAATTGATGAATAAATGAATTTTGTTTTGTAAAGTAAAGTATTTAACAAGAAAGATAAGAGCAAATAAATATTATATTTAATATTGATTTACTATGACTTAAAGATTCTTGGTCACTTGTTTCACATTAAAACTTGACCAAGAATCCTTAACTCATAGTAAATCAATATTAAATATAATATTTATTTACTCTTATCTTTATTAAAGATGTTTCACCTTGCACCAACACCACAATCTCTACTAATTATTTAACAAGATTTTTGGGATTTTCTCAAAAACGGCTCTAATGATTTTTTTTGAAATTGGTGTACTTATCAAGTGTCATAAGTTATTAGTCGTGTTTAAATTTTAATCCGATTGAAATAAAGGAAGAGGGTGTAAATTACTAGTGTCTCAAAATAAATATTTTAATTGTTCATATTTCGTAGGTATACGGTAAGTCGCAGAATTTTGGGATTTGAAACTTGAGCTATCTAGAGGCTAGAAGAAGTATTTGAAGATTTTGTCTAAAAACGGAAGTACATGTATACTTGAAGATTTTTAGAATTTTGGAATTTCACCTTTTTCCGGTTGGGGAAATCCAAATTGAAGTAATTTGAATGAAGAAAACTGTTATGATGATTTCAAATAAGGTAGAAATTAATGTGAAAGTCGTGTGGTGCCCACATAATTGTTGATTTTTATTTTGTTTACTTAATGACGATATAGGTACCCAGTCATCTTTGTAGGTTAAAAACACCAAAAATCCATATAATAACCATAGTCAGTTTAATTCATAGATGATGATCAATGTTGGCTTATTTACAATCATCCAAGCCATGTTTCAAGCATCCCAGTAGATTTGATTAGCAAGAAGGCTTTTTAATTTTGGATATTGATCCCTAGATATCCATTAGAAAGGGTTAGGACATAGGAATGCTGACAAAACTTTGTATAATTTAGAACGGATGTTTTAATATCTATAACTTTTCGTATAATAAAAATTAGATAAAAAAAGTGTAAATTTTTATCCTGGATCTAATGAATTCTAATTTGGCTGACTTGTTAAAAGTTTTGTTTAATAGAAGCGATTTGTAATTGAAACTTATTACAAATGTGCAAATTTTTGAATACAAACATTTATGCTAGGTTTTAGCTCATTAGCAAATAAATGCTTCATTTGTTCAAGATCTCTCCAGATTTCTATCCAATTTTTTTCTTGACTTTATACATTTTTCATCAGCAAGTTCCGAAATATTTTCAGAAATTTAAACATTTGTCAGCAGAAGCAACTTTAACTTTTGAGTTAGCTTGGATATCCAGACCCACAGAAATAAAAATGAAGATAGAAAATGATTATTCTCCAAGTTTCATAGTTTTTTTTAATTATAAATAAGATAAAAATGACATTTTTTACCCTCCCCACAATTTGGGTGGTTAATTTTTCCATTTCTAGCTCTTTAGAGGCTCACAGATTATGTAATCAGTCTTTTGTAAAACTCCTGATGATGTGCTAAAAACCCGAAATATAGCAGGAAATGAAATAAAAATCCAAAAATATAATTAAATTTTTTTTTAATTTTTATTTTTAGTTGTGAAAGATCACTATAACCTTTTTTTACAAAAAACTCTGTTGTATATGTTTCACTATAAACCAACACCGCTTTCCTTAAATGTTATACAAAATTTGGTTGAGTTTGCTCCAAGGGTAAGAATTTGCCATTTTTCACCCTCCCCTCTTTTTGGATGGTTTTTCGAGGAATTTTTTTAAACAAAACTTGTCAGAAATCACATCCCCTACATCTTGCTCGTTATAAAATTTACGTAGAGTTAATAGTTTAGAAGTTATTTGATATTTCAATTAATTATTTATTTAACACGGAATTAAAAATATCAAAACGTTATATAGCAATAAACTTAAGTTGAAGAACGTGATCAAATATGAATTTTAATAATGGATTCCTTCATCATTTTTACGTGAATCGTGACAACTTTTCATAAGAAACAGGACATACAGGAATTTGTTGAGGTGGTTGATAACTTCGCCCGAAACGAAATAATGTGACCAAATAGTAAAGGCTTTTTAAAGAGTGATAAATCCTTCTATTTCAAACGATTTAGCCACTAAACCATTTTTTACTGGTTTAAAAGGAATAAAAGATTTAGAATATGCCTACCTCTGAAAAAATTCCAATGTGTCGTATTTATATGTCCAAGTGGGTATTAATTTATGACACAGCTTCATAGACTTGATAGAGTTTCAAATATGAACAAAATTCCCAAAATTCAATGGTGGCCAAGTTAAAAAGACCAGAAAGGTGTGTCATATCATGTATTTGATTTTGTTAAAGTATATTCTTCCTGTCTGGTGTAGGATTTTTTCGAGATTATTGAAAAATAAGCTGGCCTGTTCTGATGTGGTCATCCACTTGACTTTTACCATCACAACCTGACCCCTCACTTATATTTAATATTTAATAAAATTATTTATATTCATGTAGAAGTGGGGGTTAATTTACAATTTTTAGACTTCTGGGGTCCACTGATTATGTATACAAAATTTGGTTGAGTTTGTTACAAAGAGCCTAGATTTTCATTTTTGACCATACACCCCCCCCCATTTTGGGCGGTTAATTTTTTTGCATTTTTTTTTTTAGACTTCTGAGGGCCCACTGATTATGTATACAAAAATTTGGTTGAGTTTAGTACAAGAGCCTGAAATATCCTTTTTGACCATACACCCGGGGGGTATTTTGGGCGGTTAATTTTTGCATTTGAACTTTTAGGGGATACTGATTAGGTATACAAAATTTAGTTTGAGTTTGGTACAAGAGCCTAGATTTTCATTTTATGACCATACCTCCCTTTTGGGCGGTTAGTTTTTGCATTTTTAGACTTCTGTGGGTCCACTGATTTATGTATACAAAATTTGCTTGAGTTTTGCTCAAGCAGGCTAGATTTTTAATTTTTAACCCCGCCCCTCAATTTTGGGTCGATATGCACCAAAATCTAATCAGCTCCAATCTCAATGGACCAAAACTACGTGTGAAATTTGTTTTCGATAGTCAAACTAGTTTTTGAGCTAGCTCGTCCGCAAAAATTTGGTAACGCACAGACTAACGAACAACCAGACAGACAACCAGACAGACTAACTAACAGATATTTTGACAAAACAATTATTATCTCGAAAAATATAATTTTGTCGATTTTCACTTATTAGAGCTTTTTTGTAGACCGATATGCCCTGGTTTTGCTCAATTCAACCCCGCCTGACTGTTCATGTATCATGTAAAGAAGTCGGATAATTCCACTTTTTGTGTGTAAAATTAAATTATTTAATTGAAAAATAGCTGACGTGTTCTGATGTGGCCATCCCACTTGACTTTACCGCACAACCTGGCCCCTATTTAGAAACTATTTATAATCATGCAGGGGGGGGGGGTAGTTTTTGAATTTTTATACTTCCCGCACTGATTATGTATACAAAATTTGGTTGAGTTTGCTCAAGTAGCTAGATTTTAATTTTTAACTCCCCCCAACACCCCCGCTCCCCCCATTTGGAAGTTAGTTTTTTTCGCATTTTTAGACTTCTGGGGATCCACTGATTATGTATACAACATTTGGTTGGTTGCCGCCAATGGCCTAGATTTTTAATTTAACCCCTCCACCTTTAATTAAGTTGATAACCTTAAAATCAAACTCTTAATCTCAATGAACCGAAACTACGTGAAATTTGGTTTCGATATTCAAACTATTTTTGACTAGCTCGTCCATAAAAATTTGAAACACTGTAGACTAACGGACAACCAGACAGACAACCAGACGAACTAACTAACTCACAGACATTTTGACAAAACAATTATTATCTCGAAAAAAATTTTGATGTTCACTTATTAGGGCTTTTTGTAGACAAAATCACCATAGNNNGAGTTAATAGTTTAAGTTATTTGATAATTTCAATTAATGTGCCCCCAAGCCCCCTTTTGGGGTCAAAATATCAAAACGTTATATAGCAATAAACTTAAGTTAGAAGACATCTGATCCAAATATGAATTTTAATAATGATTCCTTCAGCCATTTTTACGTGAATCGTGAGCAACTTTTCGCAGAAACGGACATACAGGAATTTTGTTGAGGGTGTTTGATAACTTTGCTTGAAACGTGTGTGACCAAATATTAAGGCTTTTTAAGAGTGATAAATCCTTCTATTCCAAACGATTTAGCCACTAAACCATTACTATGGACAAAAAAGGAACTTAAAAGAGATTTAGAATATGCCTATCTAGAAAAAAATTCCAATGTGTGTATTCTTATGTCCAAAATTAGGTGTAGTGCTAATACAGCCATAGACGTGATAGAGTTTCAAATATGAACAAAAATTCCAAATTCAATGGTGGCCAAGTTAAAAAGTCCAAGAAAGATTGTGTCCCATATGTGTATTTGATTTTTGTGAAATATGTTCTTCCTGTCTGGTGCTTGAAGTTTTTCGAGATTATTGAAAAATAAGCTGGCCTGTTCTGATGTGGTCATTCAATTGACTTTACTATGCAACTGACTTCCCTCACTTATATTTAATGTTAATAAAATTATTTATCATTGCATGTGAAAGGGGGGGTTAATTTTGAATTTTTAGACTTCTGGGGGTCCACTGATTATGTATACAAAATTTGGTTGAGTTTTAGGTACAAGGCTAGATTTTCATTTTTTGACCATACATTTTGGACGATTAATTTTTGAATTTTTTAGACTTCTGGGGGCTAGTTCTGTATGCAGAATTTGGTTAGTTTTAGTACAAGAGCCTAGGTGTATTTTGCAGCCCATGCCGGGGGTATTTTTGGGCAGTTAATTTTGCGTTTTTTTAGACTTTTAGGGGACCACTGATTGGTATACAAAATTTGGTTTAGTTTGAGCACAAAATTTCAATTTTCCATTTTGACCATACACCCCCCCCCCTTTTGGGCGGTTAGTTTTTTTGCCATTTTTAGACTTCTGTAGTTACACTGGTTTTCATGTATACGAAATTTGCTTCGGGTTTACGCCAAACGGCCTAAATTTTTCAAATTTTTAACCGTCCCTCAATTTGGGTCGATATGCACCAAAATCTAATCGGCTCAATCTCAATGGACAAAAACTACGTGTGAAATCTGTTTTCCATAGTCAAACTAGTTTTTGAGCTAGCTCGTCCCCAAAAATTTAGTAGCATACAGACCAACGAACAACTGAGACCGACAGCCAGACATACTAACTAACAGATATTTTTTCCCGGCCAAAACAATTATTATCTCGAAAAATATAATTTTGTCGATTTTCTACATATTTAGAGCTTTTTTGTGGGCCAATGCCTGGTTTGCTCAATGAACAACCCATACAGCTGTTTCGCGTATCTTGTAAAAAAGTCGGATAATTCCACTTTTTTATTATTTGTTAAAATTAAATTATTTAATTGAAAAAATAGCTGACGTGTTCCTGATGCTGGCCATCCACTTGACTTATGCCTTCTTCATTTCAAGCCTATTATAATGCTTGCAGAAGAGGGTAGTTGGAGTGCTGTGCTTCCCTGATTATGTATACAAAATTTGGTTAGGGATTTTTGCTCAAATGGCCCTCCAATTTTAATTTTAACTCCCCCCCAACACCCTCGCTCTATTTTTGCGGGAGGTTGGCGTTTTTTGCATTTTTTAGGCTTCTGCCAGGGATCCTACTGAAGTTATGTATACAACATTTGGTTTGAGTTTGCTCAATGGCTGAATTTTTTAATTTTTTAACCCCCCTCCCACCATACAAATTGAGGTTGATATGCACCCAAAATCTAATCTGGCTCCTTTAGTCTCAATAGACAAATTTCACATTAATGAAATTTGGGTTTCGATATTCCCAAAACTATTTTTTGAAAAGGCCTAGCTCTGAAATCCCATAAAATTGGAAACCACTGTAGACTATGGACAACTGAACAGGCATGTAGACAGGGCCCAACTAACTCACAGACATTTTGACAAAACAATTATTATCTCGAAAAATTTTGATGTTCACTTATTTAGGGCTTTTTATAAAAAAAGACCGAAAATACATAGTTTTTCGCTCAATTTTTTTTTAATCAAAAAATCAATTTCATACGTTTTTAGCGAGATATTTCAAAAAAAAAGAAAAATAAGCAAACACTTTTTTAAATGCACGATTAGATAACACGACCGCGCACCCTGTATGAGTAAAAACGAAAACTTTTTCAAGACACAGTAAGGGTAAAAACTTTCCTTGAATTTTTCATTGTTCCAATTCAACCCCGCCGGCAGAATTTTCTAATTATAATATAATATTTTTGTTAAACATATCTTATATAGGCGCCGGGTTCGGGAGTTGGGGATGGTTCGGGGCCGCCAGTCCCCAGTCTCTGCTGAAGAGGGGTTGGGCCCCCCCACCCATGGACCATGTATCAGTTATGCCATTTCCATAATAAAACAGACCATTTCACTACACTATTCGCTGTTAAAATGTGTTTATTTTACATTATTATTTTAAATATATTATTCTATATCTATCTTCTTCGTTATACCTTATCTATCTACTATTATAATGTCTGTTAGTACGTTACTATAAATTTTATTATTATACATATATAAACTCAAAAACTAATTGTAGAATATCAAAACGAAATTTCACATGTAGTTGGTAGTCAAAGATTAGGCTGATTAATTTTGGTTGAAATCGAACACAAATTTTAAAGGAAGAAGAAGGGTTAAGTAAAATTATAAAATTTTCAAACTAAAAGAAGAAAAAACTGATGTAAATTCTGTAAATGATAAAATTTATAATTCAGCAGAAGACACACTTATAATAACTTTTTTATTGTCTCCTTCAATAAAGAAACAAAATATGTACTATTAAATAGACCTATATCAAAAATGAAAATTATTTTTTGGGGGATAAAAAAAAGTGGAAGGAGAGAGGATTTCAAAAATGGTACTATCAATGTAAATTCTATTTGCTTTTTAACCCTTTCATGGCCTGGGTAGAATTTAATTTTTTGCTTTAATTAGACTTTAATCGTCTATATGTTTAACATTGATATAAATTTTTTTTGGTCATCATCCCATAAATAACAGGCAGTGTGAAAGTAGCCTTTTCATCATTTTAACACCCATCTCTTCAATTTGGTAAAATAAATTATTAAAAGACAAAAAAATTAAATAATAATTTATTATCTATGAAGTTACCAAATTATTTTTGAAACAAAAGCAAGCCAAAAAGAAGAGTAAAACAATTATGATACTTATCTACAAAATAATAGTTAATAATCATAAATTACTAAATATATAAGAATACAAGAAATAAAAATAAATAAACAAAGAGTAGTACCTGAAGTCAAAATGAAAATGGAGCACACCTTAAGAGCATTAAAGCGGAAACATTCAAGTCAAGGACAACTTGATTTTAGAATGCTTTAAAAAAACTAGGCAATGTAACTAAGTCAAAAATAAGATATAAAGATATAAATAATCATACATCTGTAGGCCCCCAGAAAACTAGAAATGCAAAAACTAGCCACACAAAATATGTGGGGGAGGGGGTAACTAACCACCCAAAATGGGGGTGGGTCAGAAAATAAAAATTATAGGGCTTTGGAAAAACTAAACCAAATTTTCTATACACAATCTGTGGATCCCTAAGCAATTAGAAACTCAACAACCAACAAACCAACATGGATTGTGGTCAAAAAAAACCATCAACCCTATCCTTCCCTTTGGACTCACCTCCGATCACCATCCACCCCGCCAAGCCTGCTTCTATCATCACCTTAAGGGGGTTCGAGACTTATCTATCTGTTTGATGCTAGAAAAAATCTTTTGTATTTCTCCAGAGTGACAACGTCTGCATACAAATTTTTAATAGAAAATCGTTAATAATGAGGTTAATTTCCAATAAAATCTTTGTTTTGATAATATTAATAAAAAGAATATGGAGATAAATTTTTTCACATTATAAAAATTTTCATTTAACACAAAATCGATTTCAACAAATAGAGTTGGAATTCTACACTTGTCATATTATGATGGCAGCATTTAACTTTTTATTTTTACATTTATGAATAACTAATTAATTAGACTGTCAAATTTATTGAAAAATGTATCCATTCGATTCATAAAAGTTGAATTATTGATCTCTATAAATTTATTTGAAAATGGTATAATTTTATAGAAGTTATAGACCTTTTAAAAGCTCGGCCCATTTGCTTCCATGTTAACAGGACAATTTTAAATAAATTATTGCTCTGTAATGAGACGAACCTTGATCATCTTCAAATTTCCGGAATAAATATTTAATAAATCAATGATTAAAAATGGTAAAAATTTGAGAATTTTCTTATAAAAATGATAAACAGGTCCGAACCTCCTTAAGCTTGGCAGGGTATTTTTTTTCTTATTATATGATCGAAAATTAGTAAGTTTGCGGGCTTGGAAAATTTTTAAATTTATCAAAATTTTGCCTGATTAGAGGTATTTCCTCAATATTTAATTAATGAGCATAATCTATATCTATATATATAAAATTAAGGTTTTGTCTGCACATTGGTCCAAGTCAAATTTTGGTTGCACACGTTTCAACAAAGTTATGAACGAAAACACCCTCAACAAAATTCCTGTCTGTATGTCTGTCTGTCTGTCTGCTTGTCTGTCTGTTTCAGTGGTTTCCGCGAAAAGTTGCTCACGATTCACGTCAAAACGGCTGAAGGGATTATTACGAAATTTCATATTTGTATCAGAGGTCTTCTAACTTACGTTTTTAGCTATATAACGTTTATATATTTTGACCCCAAAAGGGGGTTTGAAATTGTGAATGAAAATTATCAAATAACTCTTAAACTGTGCTCACAAGAAATTTATAATATGAGCAAAGTTGTAGGGGATGTGATTTCTGACATCTTTTGCTTAAAAAAATTCCCAAAAAACCACCCAAAAAGGGGGAAGGAGAAAAATATATAAATTCTTGCCCTTGGAGCAAACTCAACCTTCAGAATTTTACATACATAATCTGTAGGCCTTTAGAGAGCTAGAAATGCAAAAACTAACCACCCAAAATGGGGGGCGTCCCCAAAATGGGGGGGTCAAAAAATGAAAATTCTTGCCCTTGGAGCAAAATAAACCAATTTTTGTATACATAATCTGAGGGACTCTAGAAAGCTAAATGCAAAAACTAACTACCCAAAATGGGGGGGGGGTCAAAAATGAAAATTCTTGCTCTTGGACCAAACTCAACCAAATTTAGTATACATAATCTGTGGGTCTCTAGAGAGCTAGAAATGCAAAAACTAACCACTTAAAGAAGTCCAAAAAATGAAAATTCTTGCCTTTTGGAGCAAACTCAACCAAATTTTTGTATACATAATCTGTGGGAATCTAGAGAGCTGGAAGTACAAAAACTAACACCTAAAATGGGGGGGGGGTCAAAAAATGAAAATTCTTGCTCTTGGACCAAACTCAACCAAATTTTGTTTATAATCTGTGGGTCACTAGAAATGCAAAAACTGGGTGCGGGGGTGGAGTGGGGGTGGGTTAGGGCATGGGATACGCGGGAGTGGAATGGCGGTGGGTGAGGGGAGTATGGCGGAGTAGGGGGGGGGGGGGGGCACGGTGTGGTGTAGGTTGGTGGATGGGGGTTCAGGTGAGGTGGCGTAGTGGGGTGGTACGGGGTGGGGGTCCGAGGTGGGGGGTGCAGGTTGTGTTGAAGTGGTGATGTGGGGGCGGGGGTTGGGGTGCTGGGTGGGTTTCGTGGAGTGTGGTGGGTTGGAGTGGGGTTCGTAGGTTGGGGGGCCCGAGGTGGGTGGTGTGAGGGTTGGGGTGGTGGTGTGGGGGCGGGGGTTGGGGTGCTGGGTGGGTTTCGGGGAGTGTGGTGGGTTGGAGTGGGGGGTGAGGTTTGGGTTCTGTGGTATGGGGGCGTGGGTTGGGCAGGTTCATGGTGCGGGGGAGGTAGGGGTGCTGGATGGGTCGGGGGGAGTGTAGTGTGAAGGTGGGATTCGTGGGTTGGGGTCCGGGGCGTGCCCTATGTAGAGGGCCGCCGAGCGGGCCTTGCAGCTAGTATTATATAAAATATAAAATTAAGGTTTTGTATGTACGTGCTCCAAATCACGCCAAATTTTGGTTGCACACGTTTCAAGCAAAGTTGAACGAAAACACCTCCGGCAAAATTCTCTTTCTGTATGTCTGTCTGTTCCAGTGATTTCCGCGAAAAGTTGCTCACGATTCACGTCAAAACGGCTGAAGGGATTATTACGAAATTTCATATTTGTATCGGGGTCTTCTAACTTACGTTTTTAGCTTTATAACGTTTTATTTTGATCCCAAAGGGGTTTGGGGGGGGGCGCACGAATGAAAATTATCAAATCGCTCCTAAACTATTAACTCTACGGCAAATTTTAAAACGAGCAAAGTTGTAGGGATGTGATTTCTGACACTGTTTCAAAAAATTTCCCCAAAAAACCACCCAAAAAGAGGGGGGGTCAAAATATGAAAATTCTTGCTTTTGGACCAAACTCAGCCAAATTTTATATACATAATCTGTGGCTCACTTGAAGGCTAGAAATGCAAAAACTGGGTGCGGGGTAGAATGGGGGTGGGGTGAGGAGTGAGGCGGAGTAGAGTGGGGTGGTGCGGGGTGGAGTACAGGGGCATAGCGGGGGGTGGTGCGCAGGGTTGGGGGGTGCGGGATCCGAGGTGGGTGGGGTCGGGGGTTGGGAACGGGTGCGGAGTGGGGGTGCTGGGGGTTAGTGGGTTAGGGTGTGGAATGGAGTGTTGGGGTGGTGGTGTGGGGGCGGGGGTTGGACATGGTGCGGGGTGGAGATGCGGGGGTGCTGTGTGGGTTTCGGGGGTGTGGTGGGTGGGAGTGGGGTGGATGTAGGGTTCGAGGGCTACAAGCAAGGGGTCAGGGGGGTTATATAGAAGAAGGGCCGCCGAGCCCAGCCTTGCAACTAGTTGATAATAATTAATTTTTGCATTATGAGTTTTTAATGAAATTTTCCATCTGCAAGTAGGGTATATATGTTAGATGTCGAAAAGATTTCATCTCTAGGTTTAAGCAAACTTCCATGAAAGGCTAATAGAATCGATCTGTGGTAATCTCATTTAGAAAGATTTTAGAATCTGAAAACCCAAATGCCTCTATGGGAATCGGATAAAATTTTCATAATTTATCTTATCATAACTAAGGTCGACTTTTAAACATTATATTTTCATATACTCAAGTCATTCAAAACAAGAACTAGAATCACAATTTTTTCCTTCAAATGTGGCTCGTGTAAGCCATGAGTTGGATTTTCGAAAGTTAGACGAGGGTGAACCGTGATTGGTGTACACGTCTTTGGAATTATGTGGAATTATTTTAGTATTTAAAATTTTTTGGAAATATTTGGAAAGGAAAGTGAAAGTGGAAGTAGGTGTACACGATATTTGGCCGCGATTCACCCCTCGGTCTAGATTAATAATTTTTTACACGTATTTATATACATATAGTTCAGGTTCGACTTAGAGAAAGAGTCCGGATTGCATTTTTTGGCATTTGTGTTCAATTTCCAAAGGAGTAAATACAACCTTTCTGACATTTAATAAAAAATTTCCATAACACCTTTGATTTAGTAGTTGACAGCCTCTCGTGATTTACCCCCGGCTTAGGGATATGGGATAGATAAGTGAAAGAGTTGTCATGGGATAGAGTCAATTGGTTGAAGGTGGAATGTGTCAAACAAGTATTAAGACTAAACTCTATGATGTTGAACTACAAAGCTTGTTTAATTGTGCGCAAAAAGACTTGAGTGAGAATTTTCATCTAACTTTCATGGCACAAAGGATATTCAGATTGCAAGTCATACATTTGACCGGAGGCTAGTCGATAATTTTTAAAGAGATCTAACTTCTAAAATCTACCAATAAAAAATTAAGCAAAAAATTAATAAGAAATCAATTTTCTAAAATGTTAATTGCTGTGTACAGTGTACACCTTATAACATCCTTATTAAAAATAAATAGAAAAGAAAATACACTTTATAAAATAATTGAAATATAATAATATTAATTATTATTATGTTATTAATTCATATAATTTAAAATTTCACATGATTATCATTGAGTCTCGAATTAGAAAAAGTTGTTGTTTATTTTATTTAAAAAATATCATAATAAAGAAGTGAGAGGGATTGAGAAGATAAATACTTTAAGTGAAATTGAAATTTTTATTGTTATTGTTTTTCTTTTACCATTCAGTCATGTATTATATACAAATAACAAATACATGTGTATAAAGATGCAATAGTCATTCACTTTAGATATAAGTAAATTGATTTATATTAAGATATTCGTAATAACAATATAATTATATATATATTATATATGTTATATTGTATTTTCACGGTCTGAGAAGCACATAATTACTTTTAAAAGGTTACAATCATTTTTAAAGCTCATCATCGTACCTTAGTATGAAAAGAAACTCCTAGACTCCTACTCTATTATAAAGTCGTTCTGAGCTATTAAATTACTCGAGACGCCCGTGGCAGGCGAAGGCCATGTTCAAAATTTACGATCGTACCCACTGATGAAAAAGTTTTCACTTTTTCGTTTAATTTTTATTTTATTTATTTTAAATCACTCTAATCATTTCAGATTATCATTATTTCAAGAAAACTTTTGAATAAGTCTTCAAACCTGGAAAATTTCAACTCCTTCAAGGTTTTTCATTTTTGTATTGAAATTTTTCAATTTTTATTTTATTTCATTTTTTTCCTATTATCTATTTTGAATAAATTTTTTTAAAATTTTTTAATTATATGTATTTCGCCTCTATATACAATGTTTATAAAGGAAACATTTTGAGAATATCTTCTCTATTTTGAGGCCCCATTCAAATAGGTCCATATGGACTCGCCTATAGTAACTCTTTTAATCTGCCATTACTACACAGAATAAGATTATGAAAACATTGTTATATAAATAACCCCGTCAGTGTAATTAATTAAGAAGTATCATTAACCACGGTAATCTATGGATCTGTCGGCAAAATATCTGCTCAGTCGACATTTATAACGATCTTGAAAGTTCATTAAAGCATATCTCAAAAGTTAGCTAACAGAAAAACGACATTGAAATAGATTATATAAATAGACTATTTTATTTTTACTCAAGTTGTTTTCAAACTAAGAAATTAAAAAAAGAAAATTGCAAATTCTTTGTTTACCTGGTTTGATAGTCACCTATAAGTATTCTCACACTTAAGTAAATAAGTAAATTTTGATGTTATTCAAATAGATATTAAGAAGGATTGAAGGATAAAAAAATAAAAAAAGGATTAAAAAATTCCCATCAGATATTTATTTATTCATAATTTATTTCGCGTGAATGAACTCTTAACATTCATCTCCTTAGCTATCATATACTTGACATGAGATATTTATTTAGGTATTCAAGTAATGGCATTGATAGAAAAGAATATCCTCTCTCCTTATATAAGTGAGGTTTGGGATAGTAGTAGAGTGCTCAATTCAAGAATAACAAACGATACAATGCTGAATGATGATGAGACAAAACCCGTATGCAAATGTTTAGTTTCCCACTGTCAATGATATCGTAAAATAACGCTTTCTGTCAATCAAAGATAGTGTAATCCAACTAGGCAGGAAAGAATGCTATTGTGCCTATAAGAATAAAGACTGATTGAGGAATAATTATACGTATAGCATGCACCCCGAGGGTGTGAAGTTCATGTAACCTGTCCTAATCTTGTACACTAGACTTACGAAAAGTTTTATCAATATACTTATTTAGTTTATTATTTGATTTAACGAAAGAAAAGCTTTAAATTAGAAACAAAAATGCTTTTGCCAATTTGTTTATTTGTATCTTCTTCTTCTCTAGATATTGAAATCCTTTTCATACTTGAATCTTCCAGTAACAAACATCAATCCTTCAAGGCCTACATCTACAAGTACCTAAATACCTCAAATATTCTATCTTGGATGCTCTGATTTATAAGTTTGATCCTTCTTGTATCCTTATTATTATTACCTATTACCTTCTATTATTATTTTTTAATTCTGATTCTTTTTCAAGCACAAATTTTGCCTTAGTCAAGAAAAATTTCTAATTTGTTACCAGTAAGTTCTTTAGATATACTATGTAAATTTACTAGCAAATAGCTAATACAGCCGATATTTGGAAATCAGATCGCCTGAATTTTAAATTCACTTAGAAACAATACTTTTATTAAATATCTTGAAAAAATAGGACTGGATGCTGAATTATATTTGGTATTGTTTACCCTTATAATATCCGGTATTGGTCCACTTTTTAATAAAAAAATATTTAAGAAGTTTAAAGAATTTTTAAGACAAAAAAAGATGTATAAAACAAATGACTTACAAATGCTCATTTGAGCCCCGCAAATTAATCTGAATTTCCATAAATAAACGTCCAGTAACTTGGCTTTCGATTTGTAATTATATCTCAAATCTCATTTGATCCCTGACTGAGTTCCTAAGAGCTGTATAAATGCAGAAGCGCATAATCTTACTTCCAAGTCACCTTATTAATTAAGCGACATATTTAAAACTTCATTGATCACATGAAAAAGTGATGCTTGCAACATGCCAAATGCATTAGCAGAGATAAAAGCAGCATGAAAATTATTTCTGTTATGTGGTATTTTCTATGGAACTGTAGCAAACGATAAAAGGCACGACATATTTTCAATTAAATTTTAAAAAATAGTCATTTTGAAGAAGAAATTATTTTCCAAGTTTTATAAAAAAAGGTGCACAAAAAGAGCTTGAATTTATATCTGTATTTATACTCGTGTTTGGAAGGTTTCGAATATTTTTATGAAGAATTAAGGGTAATGAAATTTATAGAATAAATGCGAATTAACCTTAGAAACCTTTGATTATAGCATCATGGCAATTCTTTTTTTACCCTACAAGAGTTCTCGGATAGCGATTTCATTAATAAAATTCTTTATTTGCATATTCGACAAGAGCTTACTTAGTAAATGGATTTTTCGATGATTGTCGATCTTGTCGTTGCTCTGTTAAAAAGCGTGGTCCCGGAGCTTGACCTAATGTTAACATTTCTATAGGTATACAAATGTGCTTTGATTTTCTACCCTTGGCTACCAGTATCATCGATCTTGTCGTCATCTTTAAAAATAATGCAGAAAACTCATTTTTACAGATTTCACTTTGTTCACTCTAATTTTGAAAATAAATTCCGTTCCTATTAAGTGAAGTGTCTGTCATTGACAGAAGAGTTTTTCGAAACAATTCCAAAGCCTTAAAATGAAAACTAGATAGATGATTCAGGTGACAGATATAAAATGTCCTCTCTGTTGGCAGCTTTCCACTTTGATTTTTTTTTCTCTTAACGTTTGTCCCTATGTTGCGGTTTTAATAATTCCATTCTCAGACATTCTCGGGAAGAGACCTGCCTGGTGCAAGTATTTTCCAATTCGTCCCAGGCATCAGGTTTTATTAGAATCGCAGGACATGACCGAACCATCGCAGACGTGCCTCACGCATTTTGTCTGCTCTTGGTGCAACACCTGAGATTTTACAGACATGCCTATTATTTATATGGTTCAGTCTAGTTCTTTCAAGTGACCACTCACGCATTCAGACCTCAATGATGTAGAGAAAATATTTTTGCTTGGAACGCATCTACACTCACTAATAATAAGCAAAATAATTAGGTATGGACAATATTGATAATGCAAGGTTATTTTATTTATGATAAGCAGTGAATTTAAAGAAAATTTAATATCAAAGTTCAAGTTGCCGATACAGACTTTAAGAAATCACGTCACGTGTCAATTAGAATTACTAAAAATTTAGCGAAATACATATATTAAATAAGTCCACACTAACGTAGAAAAGTAGCACGGATTGCTTTGGTACACTTTCCGAGAGGATTAATATGACCCTCCTGACATGGAATAAAATTAATTATATTATAGATAGCTCGGATTTAGTAGAGGACAACCTCACGTGATTTCTTTAGATAGAAAATTATTAGTTACCTTGGGAAAAGTGCCGATCAAAGAACACCCGAAGTAAAGGGAAAAATACTTTTGGCAGCCGTATTTAAAGTAAAATATTTCATAAAGATATTTCACCTTCCACCAACACCACAATCTCTACTAATTAAAATATTTCGGTTGGATTCTGTGGAACTAACCACCAAGTTTCAAATTTCTCTTGCTTGAAATTTATCATAATAATTTATCAAAAACCAAAGGTCGTAGAAAATTTGTTCTGATCACAAAACGTTTGTATTTTCAAGCCGAAGGACAGACAAGTTACGTGTTGGTCGTTATATATATTTAGAAATTCTATTTGGTCAATCAAAGAAAATTGATGAATTCTCTAACCATTGACGTAAATGTAATTCACTTCATTAATAAGATTCGTCTTTCAGCCAAATTCCAGCTGTCTAATTTAAACGGATGCCTGACGATAAATTGTCCAAATCAACATAATATGTATAGAGGGTGTTAATATTTGATAATGTTATAACTTTTTTCTTCAAACAAATGCAAGATCATCAACACCTGACTCGAATTCAATTAATTATGTAATCGGGGGCTTATTAGAAGTAAATATAACATTACATTTGAAATCTCTATATTAATTAGTGGTTAGATCGATCGACTAACAAGTACTTAGTGCTTAGGTCAGAATTTTCATCTCTTTCAAAAATTAAAAACAAAGGGAAACCAACTAGTGTTCTATTTTTAAAGGATTTTAATAATAAAAACACTTCTTATTAATTGTCAAATCTCGAAAACAAGAAAAATAATGTTTTCATACAGGGTGTCGCAAAACTCAATGATAAACTATGAACACGGAATAGGCCAATAGACATTTTTTTTTGAAAATCGTGAAAATCGGTACCCCACACTAATTATTGAGATGCTGTGACTACAAATTCCCATATTTTATAATTCTAATTTTTGTAACGCAATCCTGAATAACACTGCTATTGACTTCAAACCCAAATTAAATTATGAGTTACTATACTTTTAAAGAAAAAAATATTTTTTTTCGGATTAATGTGTTAAATGATTTTTGATCAGTTAACTTAGAATCTTTATGCCATGGGTGCCGGCAGGGGGTGCATTTGCACCCCCCTGTCATGAAAGAAAATACACAGAAAAAGATTAAGAAATAATTTTTTATTAAGTCACTGTTTGAATAAATATGCCTAACCTGTAATTATAAGGGTGCCTTTTATAAATTATATTTTATTAGTTAATAGTATCTATAGTGTGTAGATGCAGATGCACTCCCCTGAAGCCTACACACATACTTCATAATGTAAAAAAAATACCTATAGGTCGAAAACTATGACTTATTTTTTTAAATTTTAGAATCTGGACCGTCCTAAATTGGCCTATCCCCTGTTCATGGTTTATCGTTGAGTTTTGGGACGCCCTGTATAAGAACTAAACTGACTCGTTTACACTAACTGCATAGTAGATTTTTAAACTTCAGCGCCAAAATATTTACAAACTTATTTTAATCACTAATAAATTCATTAATAATGCAATGCATAGGTCCATCATCAATGTCGATCTAAAGATTGAAAGCCGATAACGTTTGGATCATAAAGTGGGAAAAGTGTAAATTTTATCTAGTACATATCTTGCTATTTTTTAAACAAATTACTCAACCATTTGTTTAAACAAGCAATAATGAAAATTTGTTTAAAGAAAACAAATTAATTATCAAAAAAGTTTTAAGGATCAATGAATTGATCAGCAATTGTTGATTTTTCCGGCTGAGAGGCAAAACACAACATGGTTTGAATATTGTTTTCCATATTTATTTTAAAATTATCTAAAATATATGTTTATGTTTATTTGCATCAAGCAGAGGACAACCTCTTTGTTTCTCTTTGTTATCTAAAATCATTCGGCAAAATGTAACTCTAGTTGTCATAGCAACAAATGAATCGGAAATAACTTTGTACTATTTGGTTTATAATTTAAGGGCAAACAGAATGAGAATTTCACTCTATTATTTTCAACACCTACTTTAAAAGTGTTAAAAAGCACCATTGATGGTTATTATTAAAAAAAACTTAGAAGAGAGTAAGGTCCTTAACACCAATCCTTCCATGAACGTTCTTTAGAATCCAGACAAATTTCTAATCTGATAAACTAATTTAACTTTTATCTCACTTCCGATTCCGCAGTTGTTCATTGTATAATCACAATTAAGATATATAGTTCCCGTAATCATTTAGATACTTCATTAAACAATTTGAATCTTATCAAAATCGTTTAATCACAAAAATAAAAAACAAAAGAAAATTAATACCAGACCAAGAGTACAAAAACAAAAAAAAACTTTCACTTGCTAACATATTCTTTTTAAACAAATTAATTTAAAATTTACATTTAAATGATGTTAATAATTTAATCTGTGAACTCGCTTATTCAGGCGATATCATTATTTAGATTTACTTTATATGGGAGACGGCCAGGTTTCTAAATAATCACTCGACACGATTTTTATTTTTATTACAGTTGTGTCCCTTTTATGCGATTCCATCCATCACATGCGATTTCAGTTATACAAGAATAGCGAACTCCCAAAAACATATGGTTCTATGCCATACGATTTCCACATAATATGATTCCCCTACCTTGATTTTAATCGGGAGAAAATTAATTTATATCAAAGAACATATAATAAATGATACTCAGATTAAATTAGTTTGAGTCGTTTTTAGGAAAAAGTCTAAAAATCAAAGGACGCCTAAAGTAAGGATGAAAAAAATGTGTACCAAATTCTAGCCAGTATTTATGGAGTGTGATTTTTTAAGTGGGATAAACTTTTTTGCCGTTATATACAAATAACATCTACGTCTAGTGAAGTTCTACATCCCTCATGAGCTTATGTGGATGAGGCTCACACATTTTTTTTATATTATGATAATATAAAACAAAAAGAACTAATACTATGAATGTTCAATTATTTAGATATGTTAACTCAATTACTCTTTATTAAAATAGCAATTATTACATTTCAATTATACAAGGTGATTCGCGGTCGATGGTAGATTAGACGTGTGGAAATGGAACATCCAGTATATTATAATAACACGTTTTTAGATCTGCCCTTTTATTATAATTATTTTTTGTTAATATTGTCCTATACCTATCTCTACCGGTTTTCGAGATAAAAAATAATTAGTGTTAAATATGGTTCAAAACATAGCCCTAATTAAACTTAAATAAATTAGTGCTCTCAATTCATGAAAAGTTGACATTTTGGTGGTAGTTTAGACAGACCCGAAGTATTTAATTTACGCCGAGTAATCGACTCCATATCATACAGGCAGTGCTAAAATTACTATTATTTCCGTTATTTATAAAAGTGGTCAAATGTAAATAAAGTTAATATACGGGGTGTTCCATTTAAAAAAATTAAGTTGCTAGGACTTTTCGATGGAAGCGGAAACGTCGCAATGCTGAAAATATTTTAGATCGATAAAACAGGTAAGAAAATCTAAGGTTTCAGAAAAATCCTGCTTTCCGTTAACATAAATTTTCAGAAAAATCCTGCCTTCCGTTAACATACCATCGACCGTGAATCACCCTGTATATATTTATTAGAGATGAGGAATAAGAAATTGATAGAATAAAGACGCAGCGTAAAAAAGAAAATTATAACGCGGAAGAAAAAGTAGTGCCCTCTCTCCCAAGGAATCTACTTTGAAACTATAGTCTAAATCACCATCGCAATAAGACCGATTTGATGAATGGACTTATTTTTTATGATCTCCCCTGCACTCTGAGATTCATACTTTATTCGAAGTTGCCTATTTTAGAGAATTGTAATGTAGTGGTTTCCCAAGGACTTTCACAGAACGTAAATGCTAAAAGTGTCCTCCTCTCTTCCATTTATTTATATATTTATTTACATCAAGCAGAGGATACACTCTTAATTCATTATTATAAAGTTTTGAAAATATTGATTAGAAAAGTTTTTTTCCAAGTGCATTTAAAGTCTATAATTTACTTGAGAAGTGAATTTTCACAGATGAAATTCATCATAATTGCCGGTAATTCGGGAAAATTATGTCAACTAATTGCTTTAAAAATTGCTTGTCTAAGTGGACCTATAAACCATCCATGATGTAAATAGAAAAAGTCGGAAAAAGTTACGGAATGTAAAAAATAAAGTTAATTAAATTTTTCTATTACGTACACGATATTTCAGTTCCTTATTTCAGATGCCGTTTTAGAGATTTAATGAATGGATTGAGAATCAATCAGGCCAGTGTATTTGCGTATCGAAATGCATGTAATGAGAAATGACCGGAGGCTGGTCAATCAATGGCTTTATTAATTCAAATATATGATGATTAGTAAATAGTACAAATTAAAGATGATCGATAAAATTCAAGGTGTTAAACAATAAAAGAAGCATAAAATTTATTCATGAAATTATATAACCAGATAAAATGTTATATATTATAGGTGTTTAATAAATATTATAAATATTATTTAATTACCTGGATATGACGCAATGACATTAGAAATAATTGATTTATCGCTTACCTGAAACAAAAAAAAAAAAAATTATTAATGTGAAAAACGAAATTTTTACAAGGAGGTATGTGAATGTTATTTCATTGAGGAAATTGGTTAAAATATTTAGAATTCATGATAGAAAGAGTAAAAAATAAATTGAGCCTAATTGGCCAAATTCCACCTGTATGTACTAGATATAGTAGTTGCATTTCTAATAAAGTTAGAGCAAAGTTTGTCAACATATTTCTTCCAAAAAACCTCTTCTGCAATTTTGTATGCCATTGGGGAATTTCAGGATTTTCTAACACAAAAATTTATTTCAAATAATCTGCTTTTAATATTGAAATATAAGGTATCATATTTTAAATTAGAGATCACTTAGGTGCCAATTCTGTTTTGCGCCCTCATTCGAAATACTGATTGCCGCCTTTATATGCACTGATCCCAAATTACTGCGGTCACATTTTTTAACCGACTTCAAAAAATGGAGGATGTTATCAATTCATCGGAATATTTTTTTTTTTTAGGATGTACCTCGATTTTTCATGTTTCAAGGTTTTTTTAGGTAGAGCGAATAATAGATAGTTTCAGCCGTTATTGAGATATTTCGAAAATACAAAGCAAAAAAAAACTTTTTAAGGCTCAATTACAATATTTGATCATGCTTTATATATTATGTAGTAATATGTAATAAGAGTGAATTTAAAAGAGGTTGTAAATGTGAATCTTTTAAAATAAGAGAAGGTTTGTAGGTGAATTCAATTCTTAATTTTAAAAATAAATTTGTTCCTTATTTCTTTTATTATTTCTTAAAAAATTATATTGAAATTTTTTCCCCTTTCAATAAAAATGAATTTAGGTTGAATTTTAGCAGGTGAGAGTATTTACAAAAATTACATGGGGTCTCGACCATCAGAGGCAAAAAATGTGATTTTATCGTTTACTAGTAGTGCGTGCAGATCTGTAGGTGGATGGATGGATGGAATTACGTATGTTACCATTTTTTTTTCATCGACAATTTTTTCACGCCGTGCAACCTTTTGAAATGAAATTGAAAACCTACCATTACTTTAACAAAATGATTAGTTTTTGGTACACATGGGCCCACAAACATTAGTACTTTATTCCAGTACTTGTTAAATTTTTTCTAAATATCTTGAAAATGACTAACCAATTCTGATAAAATTTAATATTCTAATTAAGTACCTTGAGAACTACAAAAAATGTTATAATTTAAAATTTCTGAAAACACTAATTTCTTTTAAGTTAATGAATAATCAAATAATTTATTAAATAATTCTGACTGTTAATTCTACAAATCTAAAAAATATTTTTTTATTACAATTTCTTCCTTCATGGATTAAAATAAGAAGTCTCATAATATTGAGTTGAGTCTTCTTCCAATATGATACATTTATCATATCATGTAAAAAAACCTAGACTGAAGAATTAGAATCAACTTTAATATAAATTACAAGAATGAAAGACAATATTTTATAGAATCATATTTGAAGATAGGATTTGTGTAAATATCAAAACTGTCGCCCCTGGGAAAAATATGTAGTATAGCGACAAATTTGTTTAAAACGGAAACTTGGACGAATGTGTCGTAATGGCTGTTATGAGATTTAGTTATAAATATAGGGTTTAGTCAAGAGGAAAAAAACAGCAGACATTTTTTCAAATGTGAATTAATTATTTTAGAAATAATACTATAAATTTATTACAAATAAAAAAAAATTGCCTCAGATCGAACCTATAAACCCAATTTAATTTGTAAATAGACGACGGCTTAACCACTTTTGATTACGACTGATTAGAGGAAATGGTCTGGTGTATATTTAAAACCTTACATTTTTTCATTCTTTGGATTTGGAACATTATGTTTGGATGTAAACTTTTTTTTAATTACTATAATACATTCACTTAAATATTTTTGTTGTGAAAATATCTGCTGAAGCTAGGGGAATACATTATGGTATATGTAAAGAAAATGCAACTAAAATCTTTTACGGAAGATATCGTTTGTTTCAAAAGATACAGAGATCCGAAATCCAGGAGACCGGGGACGAGGGGCGCGTTTCACTAGAGAACTGTACTCAGTACTTACTATAAGACCGCAAGTCATAAAGTTAAGCCTCTTTTTTTCAGAACTCAATTTAAAAATCAACACTTTTACGTCATCGAGACAGTTAATTTGACATATTTTTTCGAAAATAATACATAGTTACAATTTTTGGTGTGTTTATATAAGTACTTCTTACGCTAAAATACGATTATTGTGACTTTTTACCTATACATACTGTACATGATATTGGTGATCGTGGATTTCTTTGGTTGCCTATAAATGTAGTGCTCTAGAGGGTTAGTGGAGATAAAGGGTTGAAATTCCTCATATTTCTCTTATGACAGAATAGAGAGGTGAACCGCGATTGGAATTATGTGGAATTATTTTAGTATTCATTAGATAATGCCCCTTCTTCTATTGTCTTCTTCTTGGAAATTAAAGTGGAAGTGGAAGTAGGTGTACACGATATTAGGTCGCGGTTCACCCCTCGGACAGAATCAATCAATTTCAATCGGATGGGCGCAACAGTACTAAGCTTGCGAAAACTGTAAATATGACAGCAACTCACAATGAACTAAGTGCACTTTTGCTTAAATTTCGAGATCTCCTGAAACATATTGCTATAATAAAAGTGAGAGTTTGAGGGTATATATTTAGAAATTCTATCCTATTCTATTCTAATACGCCAAAAGCTAAAAGATTCACAAGATTCTCTTCTTTCAATTGAAACGAAAAGGAATTTGAAAGTGAATACTCTAAATACAAAAACCATCTTTACAATCCTACCACTTAAGGTCTGGCCATTCTCTTTTAAGGTCCACTTTCATTCCTGGGCTGTTTGTTCTATATTCTTAAAACCAGAATGAAGATAAGAATGCAAAAGGAAATAAGTTATAAGTATAGGTACATAGCCTGTACTGATAACAGAAACCAATATCCCCTATTTGATTAGTGTAGCCTTGATTTTTAACAGATGTTAAGGAATTCTATAACGGGTTTGCTCCCAATAAGATCTCTCATCGGCTTAACGAGCGAACGTTTCGACAACACTGCCGACGCCGATCAGGGAGAACACTTGCGACACGCTTAACGAGTTCGATGGAGGGAATGGAGTGAAAATAAATGACATTCTCAGAGGAGGTATTCATAAACGAAAAAGAAAAAAAAATTGAAAACTTAGTTTAATTTTCTATTTTAGGAATTAAAAATTTTGATTTAGAACATAAATATAAATGTCACCTTTTAAAGGAAGAAAATAGATTAGATAAATTTTTTGTAGAGATACTTGAAGAGATTTCTATTTTCATTATCGAGATGAGAGAATTATTATTATTATTGTTATTATTATAATAATTCTTGAATATCATTTAGAAAGCTAATTTTTTCGGGCTTCGAGTAAATAACAGAGGAAACGTGTGAAGCGGAGAGCACTTGCTTCTTGGATGGGTGAGCGCTAGAATTCTAGATATATAGTGTGAGGCTCTAAGATCAATTAAGCTGTTTCAATACTAGTAACGTAGACTGTATATCTTTAGTACAAAAGGCGGACAATTATATTTTTTTTTAATTTCATATTTATTTTCAATGCTAGTTTCACAAAAAAAAATTTATAAAATTTAGATAATAATTGTTTTATGTTTATATAGAGAAATAACTACAATTAAATGGTACGATTAATTTCAACAAGATGTTTTCTTTTCATAGTTTTAAATATTGGAGACGACGATTTTTAGAATTCTCGCTGTTTGATTGGTGATTAACAATTTAGGCCGTCAAAGCTAATTTTAAATTGAAATTTATGCCGAACTTTACCAATGATTAAATGTTTTTTCAAGTAGTTAAATTTATACACGGTGAGACTTTCGAATTTGCAGCCCTCTATCTTCAATATAATTGCAACCACTATTTCATTCAAGTATATGGTATATGGCGTGGGAGTATGAAGGAGAAGTTAGTTAAATAGGTAAATCAATTATAATTTTTATCACAAAAACTTATCCATAAAAACCAGAATTTGTTAGCTCATTAAAGTCTCCGAGCAGCTTGCATTCCAGAATTGACTGATGAAACTTAAATAATTACCTGCCTGCGAATCGCATAATAGAATACATGACATTGCCAGTAAAGGAGAAGATTACTTATAATAATAATAAAATAATTTATTTTCAATTGAAGAAGATATATTAAATAAAAATTCAATCACAAATGGAGAAAACTGAATTACCTTTCCATATCGACCGAATCTAATCCAACACAATCTAAAAGATCTATATCATAATGCCTGAGGCATCTTAATCATAATGAAGAGATCGGATTTTGTCCTATCATTCCGAGCAATCAAGCACTTGCGGAGATATGGGTTCGGAATAGGGGAGCGAGGAAAATTTATTGAACTGATCTGGTCGTGGTTGCTTTCTCTAGAACTATTCTTTTAAAATAATTTTCCCAGGACAGTGTTTCAGTTCAAAAGGAGGGGCAAATATAACAAAATATTTGCGTATATATGGTTAAAAAGCCGTTGCTAGTGGATTGAATTTTAATCGCGTTTACTCGGGTTTGATTCTAGCGCCAAATGCAAAGCGCCTTACTAAGGGCCAGTTGTATGTCGGTTGGTAAATTCTTTTTAAGCGTTGGCAAAGGGTAAAACCTTAAAATTCACCTTGATGGCCAATCGTAGTGCGTATCATCTGATTGGCCATCAGGCGGAGCACAAGATGAATTTTAAGGTTTTACCCTTTGCCAACGTTTAAAAAGAGTTTACCAACCCACATACAACTGGCCCTAAGGCAAGGTGGAGACACCCCTGTAAATAATTTTCCCAGCTAAGTCACTATGCAGTGATTACTCTACATAGTGTCAAGAAGATGGTTAAAGAACGGCCAATGCGAGTGGGACTCGTTTTTCTGTTTTTCCGGATTCCGAAGTTTTTTATCTATCAAAAAAATCTTATATTTTGTAGAAATTAAAATAATTTTCATCAAAAGAGCTCACACTAATATATTATACATACTTTGTATAAGTTTTTAAATAAAGGGCTGGACAATTAGAGAGGGGTTCTCTATGAGGCGGCTTTATAGGCTCATAGCATTCAACTAGGGAACAGGATGAGTTTCATAGGATTTTTAAAGACATCTTCAACAGTACCCACTTGGTGAAGTTTGATGTTTTTTATTATCAGCACTTTTTAAATTTGAGGAGGAGCCTCAAATTTTTTCTCAAGTTTAATGATCTGTAAATCTTCAAACTAATTACATGCCAAGTTTTAAGTTTCTAGCTTTAATAGTCAGAATTGATGAATGGAATAGAAGAGATTGATTGATAAGAAATTCACCATTAATTTTTTTCTTTTTTACTTTTTTGAGCAAAAACCGTAAAAATTAAAAAAGTTTTCTGCAATGAGTAGCAAAAAGACTCCTGTTTGATAATTAATATATATTAATTTATGCTAAACAGAATATTTATTTATCATTAATAGATCATTATTTACATATCATGCAAAAGAGACAGTCTCGGATTTATTTCTTCTACATAATTTTAAATACCATTTTCTGATATCTCTGGATGGAGATATTTTTTGTGCTACGAGAGCTATCCAAAGGAATGCAGAGCATTTTTCGTGAGCACGATCTAAGGTAAAGGTGAATGTTAAATTATGAGAAAGTGAAACCTTAAGTCAGATAATAGCATTAAAATATAATTTATATCAGAATCTATCCACTTGTTAACCATTGAACAAGTTTCTTAAGAAAATATAAATTGTAATATTTTGGTTATTTTACAATTTATTATTATTGAAATTATTAAAAAAAATGTTTCCAAAATATTTTTATTTTACAATTTTAGCCTTTAAAACTAAAAAAAATCTTATGTTATAGTAAACTCGATAGTAAAATTCTTCTGACGACTGCAATGAACATTTCATTTATTTTAACTTGAGTAAAATTTTGTAGCTGTGCATATAACAACATGTCGCTAGGATTTCGTCTCTAGGGACAAGTTTAGCAATTGGGTTCGAATCCCGAGGGGGGGGGGGGGGGGATTCCTTTAGAAATGAAAATATACTGCCTAGTATCTTATAATATCTTTGATTGGGACTTTAATTTCTTATTAATATAAAGAAAAAATGATCTTCGAACTTTAGTAGAAGAAATAATTTTGAAAAGACATAGGTCTAAAATAAGAATAATAATTTTTTTCAATATATATATAGTATAAAAATATGTTTATATTAATATATGCTGCCCTCTCATTTTATTCTGTGGTTAGTTATGCTAATAAACGATGCTCATAGCGGCTTGAATTTCTGCGGGTAACCGCATACAAAAAATAAAAATAAAAAGTAATGCTAATGTAGAGATATAAATAAATAGGATTTGCAAATATGCGACTAACGACAACTGACCAAAATGCTCATTAATCATGCGATTTTCAGGCTAAATAAGAAAATGTACTTTTTTAATTGGTATTAACGAATATTTCTTTTGGTTTATTTTGTATACTTGAGGACAACTCTCATTAAAGATCGATGTAGATTTCTTTTTTCTAAAATCAAATAAAACTAAAGTAAGACGTTTCTTTACTTGTATACTTTTTAATTTTTTCAAAATTTCAAAAAAAGGATTCAATAAATGTTTGATAAAAAACGTAATCAAAAACAAGCCTTTAAGAGTTACAAATAGTATTCATTTATAGCAAATAGTAATGCTTTTTTTAAGAGATATATTAATTATTTTTGAAAAGTGTGTATGTATAGAGCCAACCAAAATCACATCTAAATATGAGACAAAAAAATTAGAAATTTCGTTTTGAAACTTTTTTATTGATTTTTGTGATAAAATTTGGCCACAAATAGACATACACAGATAGCCAGCCATTTTTTAAAACAAATTTTTGAACTCAAGTCTCTTTGAAACGTAAAGATCAGGATTCTGTACTATTATAGTACTGCCTGATACTTCTTAGAGAAATGTAATAGTTCAAAAACATTTTTAGAGATTCTTCATATGTTCCTGATATATATAAAACTAATGGCGTCAAACTAAAATTAAATATACAGTAGGAAAGGTAGTTTATATATAGTGTCAATAAGATAATTTGCAGTGAGGGATTTTAGATGGCCAGTGTATCTCATTATAGAGATAATATGTGAAATCAATACACACTTTTTATTATATATTATATGTATATGTATAAAATATATAGTATATTGATTTCATATATTAACTCTATAATGAGGTACATTGGGCATCTTAAATCCCCCACTGCAAATTATCTTACTGACACCAGTGCCGGCTTAACCGGGGGGCTATTGGGGTCTATAGCCCCCGGCTGTAAATACGTAAAGGGCTCAAAGGTGGTAAACATTCTAATATTTATTTTTTATTTTTTGAATAAAAATTTTATATGAAGAATGAAGTATATATATTTGATATACTATTGAATTTTTTTTCTCTTGGATAGATTTATCAACGTTTTGTCAAATAATGTTTTTGATTTGATAATATTTTTGAAATAAATGGTTTCCTTATTGTAGGTAGAATATCATAGACTTATAGAGGATCGACCCATAGACAATGGAGTTCCAAAGCCTTTCGGAAAGGATAAAATTCTTGTATAAACTGCCCAAAAGATATTTACCCTTCATTACTAATTAGACCTTTTTAATTCAATAAAATGTCCAAAAACTATTTAGACCTTTCTTAACAATATAATAAAATGTAACAACTGGCTAGAGATTAAAAATCCAAAAACCCTTTTTTAATTATCCAGAGTTTAAAGGATTATTCACCCATTCTAAGAAAGCTATTTAGTTAGACCTTAAGCTTTCTTTGCGAGTTTCTTCATTATTTACAGATTTACAATCTGTGTGACTTACAAATGTGAATAGAATCGATACATTTAATTTTCTAATAAAAACTCTATATTATTTCTTTGCCTTATCAAATACTAAGCCGATTAATCGGTCTTTAGTCGTCGACTAATAGCCCACTAGAAAAGTGGCCGGATAATCGGTGTAAACGACCATAGTCGTTAGTTGGAACTGCTCTAATATTTTCTTGGACGTTATTATTTTAATAAAATTTTATTTAAAAAATATAGTCTTTATTCCCTTTTTTCTTAATGGACCCTTTATAATAAAATTTAAAACAGTTTTTTCTATTTGGTTCTTTAATATGTACTTTATGAAATAACGTAAATATTTTTTGACAAATGGGCCAAATTAGAAAAAATAGTATGATGGTCGTAATTAAATAATGGGATATTAATGACTTTAGAAGTTGCCAAAACTACAAACACAAAAATTCTATTGTCATGTTTGATACTTGAAGCTTAGACTCGAAAAAATGCTTTGATAATTTTAATAATCCAACAAATATTTGAAATATCGATACATCGTTTTCATTAGAGTGAAATCCTAAGTAGTTTTTATTAGATATAATAATTATCTAATAATTTTAACAGAATTGGATTTCATTGGAAGCCAGGCCCTAATAAGCAACACATTTTTCTAAACATGCTTGTATTTTCAGTCAGCTTTTCCATAAAATAATTTGCAAATTAATTGAAAAATTCATTTTCAAGGTCTAAATATGACCCAATAAATTGTGGGCAGCCAGCAATCAGATAAGATCAAAAGCTTATGTATATGGCTGAAAATCTTTTTATATTAATTTAATGATAAATACTATTTTTTTTTTTTTTTTTAAATTTATTTATATTTATTAAAAAATCATTTTGAAATGGAAACCTGTATTTAAAAAATAAATATTCACTCTAATCACAAACCAATGTGTCTTTCTGGAGGGATTCTTCATAACTTTATGTTTACTTATCCTAATATTAATTAATCCAGAAAATCTCTGTTTTTGTGTTTCACTAAAAAAAGTTTTTAATTGTTTATTTATTTTTAAATATAAATAATATTAAAGAATATCTACATTTCTATGAATTTATAGCTAATGATAAATAATTATTTATGTTGAGTAAATTTTAAAATAGAACTAATATTTATTAATCCCTCCGTTCAAGTAAATTATATAATTATTATTATCATAGTAAAAGGAGTGAATTTCAAACTCAGTGAAATATAGATTTAATGAAAAAAAGAACTATTATTCAATTGTTATAGGTTTATTAATTTTTTCAATTATTTTTGAAATATGAATTTTTTGTGATTCTTATTATAAGAAATTTAACTAACCATCATTTTTTAATGGCAATATTTGAAGATAATTCTAAAAGTATTTTTTCTGTTATTATGAAAATTTCAATGATGAAATATTGTAATTAGTGTTACTTGCAAAATTTAATTATCAAAATGAGCGATCTGATGAGCATTTGATAATCATCTTTTTTTTATTATTTTTTCAAGAGATTTTGGTGCCAAAATTGTTGAACTGGAAGATTTTTTGGCTCAAACCAGACACGATGAAATTAGAATTCCAATTTACCTATATTATTATTATTATCAAGACGTTTCGGCCTTCTCTAATTCTGTTATAGAAACGTTATTTTTCTATTATAATGAAAATTTGAATTGTTGAAATTATAGTATAATTATATCCCTTGCAAAACTTATTTATCGAAATAAGTGATCTGAAAAGAAATTGATAATTATCCTATACTTTAGCACTACGTACTTTAGAGCTTTTGGTAGTTAGATTGTTGATCTACAGTATGATTTTTTAAGTTAAAAAACCCACGGCAAAATTATTAATATTTAACAAATTTTCTATTAGAAAGATTTAGAATTATCATGAGGTTTCGGTATGTTGTTTTAATAAAAATAGCTAGAATCAATCAATAAGAATAAATTAAAGCGACTATCTACGGCTTTCTTGTAAAAAAATATTAAATATATAAGAAATACCTACATACAATTATTTTGAAAACAAAATTGGTAATACATTAGACGATAACCGTTTTGATAAAATCTTTTTTTTATCAATTAGAAGAATTATAAAAAAAAAGAAAAACAAGCAAAAGACACCCACTTTGATTTATTTTCATAAATTTAACAACACATACTTTTAGAAAAACCCATTTTAATTTTAAGAATTCATCACGTGAATGTTGGACTTAGCCCGAAAAAATTCCAAATAATAGTTATTTGTTTTGCTTTTACCTTTGTCAGTCCATTCTGCTGGTGAATTTTGCTCAAGACCCGACCAATCGAGTTCCAAATCCTTATACGAGGCCATTCTTTTGATAAGACAAGCAACAGGCGCACATGTATTAGAAACACCGACTAGAATGTCACTGGCTAAATGTCAAATGAAATAATCCAATCGATGAGGGCGTAGGGAACAGATTAACAAGAGGTCCTTTAGCAGATCACTGGGTGCATGTAGGTGTGCCACTACAGGTGTTGAGAGCGATGTCTATGTGTAAATATATGTGTATGTGTGCGTATGTGAGTGAACGCAGCCGAAGAGTAACTGCGGTTGATTTCAAGACAGGCGCGGAGTCTGCAGCTACGCAAGAAGAAGAAGAAGAAGAAGAAATGGAGGGGTGACGGTAACGCCAGGAAGAGAGGGGGAAGGGGCCGGGTGGTCAGCTTGGCTCGAGTCTGCATTCCCCAAGGAGGCCAATGATCCTCCGTCCATCCCCCACAACTAGGAAAGTCTATCTACCTATCCACCTACGACTACGACACTTGGGAATGCTGCAAGAATAGGTGACCAAACCTGCAGGTCGCACATCAGCTGGACTGTCATCTGCGGTCGAGACAACTTCTTCCGGATATCCGGACGAAATGGCTTCTTATTTTATAATTTGCTATAAAAATGGCATAAATATATATTAAAAGGAAACCCCAAAAAGTTTCTTAACCCTTCTCATTTTATTTTTTTTAAAGTGACTTCAAAAATCAAGAAGATTATAAATTCGACAAACTTCATCAATTTTTATAAACAATTTAAAATTAGACAAATTTTTAATTTGGTCTACTTTGCAGTTGTCGGCGCGGAAGGAAATATATGAGACCAACTTGATAACAGCCCCTACCTTATGTCAAAAACTCATTGGAATATATGCTTCCCAGAAAAAATAGTTTTTATTTAATATATCCAACATGGAAGAATTTAGAAAAATCAAATTTGACAAATAACTGATGCTACTAAAATAGTTGTTTTTTGACGATTTTTGTAACTCTATAATGTTATTACAAGGCGATGAAAAAATCAACCCCTATAATAGTTTGCAACAAAACTCTTTAATGGAATTCAATCTGCAACATTTTTATGTCTTCACTTTTTCTCATAAAACTGTTTGTTTGATCACAAAAAAATAAAATAATAAATAAATTCACAGATTGGTTTTTATTTGTTAAAAAAAAAAAAACAATTAGGCTGCTGATTTTTTCATCCCATTGTGATAATTTTTTAAGGTTACAAAAATCGTCAAAAACTACCATTTTATTTTATTAGCATCTAAAATTGTTATATTGTCCTGTATATTTATTATTTTTATTATAATAGAAATAATAAATTTAAATATACTTAATGATGACATTTTTTTAAGTATTTTCAATAATATAAAAGACCAAAATTTTAAGAGCAATTCAATGTTTTATTTTTTACAGCTATTGGAAGATCTAAAGGAATCAAGTTGAAGGTGTGACGAGATTGTTGATAGTCGTATTTTATGATTTATGATTCGTTAGTTTTTAATGGTTTTGACCTGTTTTATTCTTAAGGGGTATTACTATAGAGTATAGAGTATATAACCGCTGCAATTTGCGTAAATTTCGAGGTTACTAATTTGTACTTATTTTACATTTTATTCATAATATTATGAGGCTAAACGAAATTAACTTAATTTTTAATTTTTTCAAAATGTTACTCTAAATGGAAATGGACCTAAGTAGGTACCTTATTGTATTTTAATATTAAAAAAAAGTCTTTGTTAATAAACACACAATGAAAATATTCATCAGGCACATAGGTAAAATGAGAACTTTAAAAGAAAAATCCCTTATTGAAGTTGAACTTTGACCATTTTTGC
This sequence comes from Forficula auricularia, assembly GCA_024734495.1. NCBI lineage: Eukaryota > Metazoa > Arthropoda > Insecta > Dermaptera > Forficulidae > Forficula > Forficula auricularia. The sequence continues at coordinate 452,968 of JALMQS010000156.1, read as the reverse complement.
AAGCTTAGTCTAAACAAGGGATAGCTAAGTATAAAAGATCTTAAGTAAACAAGAAATGAATCACAGTTTAGAAAATATGTTTGATTTTGTTTTGCACTAGGAAGTAAATGAAGATTACAAAAATAAATAGATATTTTCTATGAGCTGTTGGAACCATGCACTTTGTATGCAGACACATTCCCAATTGAAGTGATTAACTAAATGAAAATAAATATATATTAGAATTTTATAAATTATAAAAATAATGTGGTTATTTATTAAAATAAAAATATTGTATATATATAATTATATATACCTATATAATGTCACATAGATAATTTGGAGGAAGGTATGAACCACCTCTGAGTAGAGGCTAGAGAATGTGCCACCGTCAAGCAAAATTTTTTATTCCGCCCCCATACCGATAATGAAAAAATATAATTTAATATGTTGATAAGTATCTAAGAATATATTTTATTAAAATTTTAAAATGTTTTGTTATAAAATAAATTATAATAAAATAGGCTGCAACAAACATATTAATGCAATCATCGCTCGAACCGTTTGGAAAAATTTGATTTACATAGGGAGGGGTGGAGGGTGGCCCTGATTTGAAAATTTTCATGTTATACAAGGTGTTTCAGAATTTGGATATTTATTTAATGTTAGTGCATATGTTTATTTTTTTACCATATACATATGAAAAAAAATTTGTAATCATTTAGTAAATTAGTAGTGTTTTAATTAGTTTATTTTAGAAATCTCAAAAAAAGCTATAACGAATTAAATAAAGCCTTATTTAGTGAAAAATGAAGAGTTTTAGTTAGAAATATTCATTATTTTTTTCAAAATGTCGTTGAATATGTGCTCTACATAAAAAATTAACAATGCCAAACAAGGTTTCCTGTTTAATTGTTTTATGTTGAATTTGAGAGCTTCAATTTTTTTTCTTGAACATTATTTTTATAAAGTTTCCTATTTAAAAAATACGTGATTTGATCTTGAAGAGAAAATATGCAACGAAAAACGCAAGGGAAATCCGTCACCAAAAATTAAAGGACATTCATTTCGCTCAATGGTCCAAACTAAGTTTTTTACAAGAAGTTAGAATAATTTATCCCTCAAAAGAATAAAGAAGTTTCAAGAATTCCAGAGCTAGCAAATTTAACGCTCCATATATTTTTCCAAAATTTTGGTTGGCAATTTCTTCTTTATTTCTCGTTATAGAAAAGATCAAGGTATAAATCATTACGTTAGAATATTTATAGAGTATATTGAATTATCTACTCCAAGAAATAAATTAAAGGAAAATAATAATCGATTCGTTTCAGTAATTCAAATTCTCATTTAATTTCAAAATTTATATTAATCGTAAATAAATTATTCAATTTTAATAATTATAATTTATATTGATAAATATACTCATGAGAAAAATGAAAGATTATTATTTAGTAATAAATAATTATTTATTATTTTGAAGTAAAATATGTGCATTATTTTCGAGAGAATAAAAATAATTTTGCTAAAGTAAGCAATTTTCAAAATCCCAAGTAGCTTATTATACAGGACCAATAACAGTTTTAGTTTAGTTGCTAGTTCGTCGAGGAAAATCTATAGGTTTTTATTTTTTTTCATTAGGCATAGTTCCAGATGTGTTGCTGAAATTGTTCAATATTATATGGCAATAAATTTTATTTATTTATTTATTTATTTACTTGAGAAAAGAAGCCGCAAGATATCATAATGCAGGTATAAGGTTACAAACACTATAAAGTAGAAAAAACATTGAAAATAAAGGTTAATTACAATTTCTAGCTGAGGGGCGAAAATTCCTTCCACTAAAATGATTGGCAAATTCCTTTTATTAGAGTTCTGTGAGATTTAATAATAAAATTTAATAT
>JALMQS010000156.1:347641-450988 GCA_024734495.1 Forficula auricularia | reverse complement strand
GATTGGCCATCCCAGTGGCTCCATTTACCATCTACCTTGGTTAGTGTTAAAAAGCATTTACTTTGCGACATACAACCGGGCCTAAAACAGGTAATTTTAAATTAAATTTAGAGTAAGTGATATTTTATTATTTATTTATTTATTTATTTTTGTTTTAAGTTATATACATCATAGTCTAAATGGAGGATTAATTGATTTGTCGTAATAAGAAATTATAAACACATAATTAGTTTATTTTATCGGTGTTAATGTTACAATAAAAATCAAGTAAAACTAATTTATACTAGAAATATACTAATTTATCTGTAGATCAAAATTCATAAACGTTCTAGATATTAATAAATTGTTTCTTATATAGTTAAGTCAAATTTCTATATTTTAATGTTAATTACAATCAATGAATGACATGTTATAAATGTTTAATATGTGTCTGAACATTAATGTATAATGTATATATGCAGTCGAGCTTAATTAAGTAATCTATCATCATTCATTCTCTCTTTGTATCAAATAAATGAACAGTAGGTAGGTAAGTAGATATGAACAAGTTCTTTTTCTTTTGAAATGAAAAGAAAAAACGAGAAGCTACATCACCATATCCAATATTCTTTATTGCTATGTTCTAAGAAATAAATTTTAAAAAAGAAATGAATGAATTTTTCGAAATGGATTCCTTTGTTTTTACTTATATGAATGAATGAATAAAAAAAAAATTTAATTGATCATTGGTCTTCTTTATCTAGGGAAGAAGTTTTCTTTTGAGCAGTAAATCGCAGCCAAAGTTCTGGGGATCTTCAAGTATTTGTTTGAAGATCCTGGAGTATTTGCATATTAAAAAAGTAAAAAATATATTGCACATTTACGTGCCTGGTTTCTTTACATCTTGGAAATCAGAAAAAGTTTGAAAATACTGAGTACATACTCTCATTTTTAAAAATTTCTCAAAATGCATATCTCACAAATAAATTCGATTTTCCATCCAACGGATATCGATATAATATATGGTACATACATCCGCACTCACTAAATGAAAAAATCGCACTTTTTGGCCTCTGAACTAGACCCTATGTAATTTTTGGCAAAACGGTCAGGTCTTAAAATTCCACCTGATTGAATACTACAAATTGTGACTTTGGTTGAGACCATAGGCTCCGTAGTTTTCACCTGAGGACTCTTTAAAATCACGCTTGGCTCGAGACCGATTACAATACCTAATTTATCTGCTTCGCATTGGGTAAAGTAAAAAAAAAACTTGGTTGAAATTTTTATTCTCGTTTCAAACATTTTTAAAAAGAATAAGAAAAAAATATTAAAAATTTATTAATTCTTACCCTTAATAAGGCCGCTGCACACGAGGCTTGTTTTAATAATTTTTTTGTCTGCTTGCTCCCAATCAAAAGCCCAGGACCAAGACCGAAAATAGACTTGTTCAAGTCCAATCTCAAGCAATCTAGGCAGCAAGACAGCCAGCAGTGACGTCATTTCGTACCCGACATGCCTCCAAATTGCAAACCAGAGCTCCCATCCCAAAAACAGGTAGAGGAATAAGCCTCGTGTGCAGCGGGCTTAAGGCTGATATTGATTGAATTCTGCTCATTCAAAAACTCCTATTCTACACGGTCGGCCAAAAAAACGTAAAATTTAGATTAAAAAAAAAAAAAAAAAACTAATAAAAATATATCTTTAATGAAATGAAATTGAATAAACTTTTAATATATTATATTTTAAACATTTCTTAATAAGTATTGAACAGTTGTTGCTATCTTACCAAGAACATTGGCTACGTATCTGTAGCTGCCCCCATCCTTGATTAACGCAACGCTTTCGCAGAATTTGTAACGCTAATCGGGATAATTTTGATGTGTTTAGTCGAAAAGACACTCAAATAATGGATTTCAAGCATATTATCAAAAGAAAAACAGGGATTATAATAAGGATATTAGATTTCATAAAAAATCGATAAATTACAAATTATCCGAATTTTGTGTTACACTTATTAAGAAAGGTTAAAAATATATCATATTAAAAGTTTATTCAATTTTATTACTTTACCATACAGGGTATGGTCAAGTATTGTAATCGTTCATGAAAAAAGTGTTTTTTTCCTTCTTTTTTTCGAAATATCTCAAAAACGGCTGAAACTATTTTGATTAAAAAAATTGAGCGAAACCATGACATTTCGCTCTACAAAAAAGCTCTGATAAGTGAACATCGAAAAATTATATTTTTTGAGATAATAATTGTTTTGTTAAAATGTCTGTTAGTTAGTTAGTCTGTGCGTTACCAAATTTTGTGGACGAGCTAGCTCAAAAACTAGTGTGAATATCGAAACCATATTTCACACGTAGTTTTGGTCCATTGAGATTAAGAGCTGATTAGATTTTGGTGCATATCGACAAAAAATTAAGGGGGGGGGAGGGGGGGGGGGTTAAAAATTAAAAATATAGGCCATTTGAGTAAACTCAACCAAATTTTGTATACATAATCAGTGGGACCCCAGAAGTCTAAAAATGTAAAAACTAACCCCCCCTACATGATTATAAATAATTTTATTAAATATTAAATATAACTGAGGGGCCAGGTTGTATGGTAAAGTCAAGTGGATGGCCACATCAGAACACGTCAGCCTATTGCATTAAAAATACATTTTATTATTTAGTTATTTAAAAAAAAAAAATCCAAGTGTTGCGTTTTTTTTTTGGCCGGCAGTCTATTTAATCCAAAGCTTTAATTCGTGAATGAGCCAGCTAAACATATAGTTAAGATCCCTTAATGATAGAGCGTAGAGTTAATTTTCCCCGAAATTAAAGATAATAGTTATTTAGATCAACAAATTATAGTAAACTATTATTTTCTTCATTAAGTAGTAGTATAAGCTATTATGTTATTACTTTATTATTTGCTCCAAATTACCAAACTATAATTTCTATGAAGAAAGAAAGGTGAGGAAGCTGTGAGTGTTGGTTGGTAATTGACAAATTGATGTCTTAATCGGCCACCAGCATGCTTGACATGGAGGCCGGTAGTTCACGTGGTCGCTGCTGAGACGGCGAAGACCACAGCAGGAGGAGATGTTCTGCATTTGTGCCCGTTTGTTCTGCCCAGGTGCTCAGGAACCGGTCGCCGTTCCCACCTTGCAGCTGTCCCCTTGCAGAGCCCCGGCTTTTCAATCAAACGTTCACGTTAATAAATAACGTGTTGCTCTCTCTGCTGTCTCTTTACCTATCTCTTGTGGAATTCGAGACTTTCAACAAATTTTTATTCAATATTCCGTAAAAACATTATAAAAACATGTTCTAAAAATTACTCTTATTACATTTATTTAACTCAGCTCTCTCTCCTGTCTATCTGTATGTCTATTTGTCTGGATAGAATCTTGTTAATGAATTTCGACTCACATCTGAATGTTATTAAAATTTTGCACAAATACGAATTTACAAAGACTATTGGAAGTGGTTCTTGGCACTTCGTAGTCTCGTGGACAAAAATATAACTAAATAATTTTTATAAAAAAAATAAAACTGACTTCAAAAAAATTAAATGCAATAATTAAAATAATAATAACTCAAAAATAAAATAAAATGCACTAAAAGGTATAAAATAATTATCTGATTTAGTTACAACTAAACAACGAAATATTAACATGAAATCACTTTTTGAAGTCGGTGCTAAAAATATACATTTTATGAATCGAACTCGACGGATCTTACTTAGTATGTTTGGCGGGTAGGCTCGCTTATATAGTTTGTTTAGCACCGACTTCAAAAAGTCGGTTTTATTTTTTTTATAAAAATAATTTTTATTTTTCTCTTTTTAGTGATGTTATTAATAGTGACTTAATATAATTCCTTGCCTGCATCTCGTAAGAGAAAGCGTCGGTCGAATGAATCAGAAAATGATAATAAAATTCAATTCATTAATATAGAAATTCTCACGAAACGTTTGCTGTTTTTAAATGAATATTTTAAGATTTTTTATAAAATATTTTATTTATTATAATTTCGATTATTTGCTCATAAGAATTGGGGATTTACGTTATTTCGTCATTGATCATATCATCAGAACTTGACCCTAAGGTATCCCCTTTCCAATAAAAAAAGAATCATCGAAATCGCTCGATAAACAAAGAATAAGTTATGCCTGAACAAACATGACAAAAATGGTCCAATTAAAATAAAAAAAAAAACGGGACCAATCGAAAACTAAACTGAACCCAATGCAAAAAAATCATCAAAATCGGTTCACAATTGGCGAAGATATCAGGTAACATAAACAAAAAAAAAAAATCAGTCGAAATGAGAACCTCCTCCTTTTTTGAAGTCGGTTAACTACTCGGGTCAACTACACAACTATCAATCATGCCCCCGGAGGATAATTTTTCAAAATTGAGATGCCTAAGGATATTTAAATAAAGACTCAATATTGCATAAGATAGTAATTGACATTCGTTTCACATAAAAATAACATTGTTAGTAAAGCTCGTAAAATCTTGGGTTTCATCACGCTGATAACCTCATCCTTTCGAAACATAGATGCCCTCAAATTCTTGTTCGTTGCTCTCGTGAGAAGTAAACTTGAATACTGCATATAAAGATAAGAGTAAATAAATATTATATGTAATATTAATTTACTATTAGTTAGGATTCTTGGTCATTTGTTTCACATTAAAATTTTAACGTGAAACAAGTGACCAAGAATCCTAACTAATAGTAAATTAATATTACATATAATATTTATTTACTCTTATCTTTATTAAAGATGTTTCACCTTGCACAAACATCACAATCTCTACTAATTATTTTGAATACTGCAGTGTAATATGGAACCCCTACTATGGGGTACATAAGGCAACCTTGGAACGGATCCAGCATACATTTTTGAGGATGGTTAATTATAAACTAGGCATAAGTATAGATAACTTGAATTATGACTATCTAATTTCACACCTGAAACTCAACACACTGGAACAACTACGTGATTACCAATTCCCTTCCTGCTTAAACGTATGTCCAAAAATTCTATCTAGGCTAAATTTTAGAATCCCATCACATAGCACGAGATCCCAAGATATGTTCGTAGTTCCACATCACTCGACCAACTTCGGTAAAACCAACTCCATTGACAGAATTCAAACACTAGCAAATAAACACTCGGCCAATCTTGGCCTTTCCATCACAACTCCTAACTAACTTAAAAAAATCATCTTAAAACCATTAACCACATTGTAAAAAACACTTCAGTGTAATAAGTTTTTTTTTATCTGATACCTATCTATTATTTTATTATATCCATATTGTTTTAATATTGTATCCTGTATATGTTTATTTTTCTGTATTGGACATCTTGTCCGTAAAACTAGCTAAACCAGCTAAATAAGTAAATAAATAAAAGCATGTATTAATAATTATGGAAGTACATGGTGATGGCGAAGGCAAAACTGAGGACGACGAGTAGCAGCCTTGTTGTATGTTGCTTGAAGTTGGTGAAATGTAGGTTTGTGAGGTGGTAAAATATTTAGTCTGTACCGTGTCAAGATGTTCTGTATATCATGTTTCTCTTCTCACGGTGGGCGAGCTCCTATACTCTCAGCTCGACCAATCGACTCGCCCAGTACTCGTAAATTTAATCGACTTTTTACTTAACCAACTGTTTACACTAGTCGAGCTGTACCTGCTTTTTTAAACTCTCCTCTTTACTTTACCGTTTACTTGACTAATGTGAACTAGGCTTTTTTTAATGAAAATGATGAGAGAAGGAGTTACACCAAAAAGGTGCAACCCCTAAAGGCCTGGGTTGGCCCCTCTATCGTGAAAAGAAGAAGAAATAATTTTATCGGCGGGGCGGGGGTATATGTACGGGTCTTAAATAGCTGAAGGTTTTAAGTCGCGGGAAAGATGGTGACAGGGAGCGAGTTCCAGTCTCTGAAGGTCATAGGGATAAAAGAGTTATCGAAAGTGCCTCTTCGATTTTTATCCAATTTGACAGCGAAGGAGTGCTGAGCGTTAGAAAACCGCGTGTTTCTCGTAAAGAGGGCATTAGGGGGGATAATTGATTTAATCTCGAATGAACAGACACCGTGATAGTATCTGTATTACAGGGCAAGGGCAGAAACGTTTCTTCGGTGAGCCAGGAAGTCGAGTGTTGGTTAGAGCCGGGTCTCCTATTAGTTTAATTGCTCGCTTCTGAATTGCATCCAATGTGGCATGAGAATGCTTGGAGGCCCCTCTCCACAGATGAAACCCATATTCGTTACAGGGGCGAATTTGAGCCTTATACAGTATAAGAAGTTGACTGGGAGTATAATAGCGTCTAGGCCTAAATAGGAGACCAAGCAGCTTTAGCAGTGGTTGAGATATGGTCATTCCATGAAAGGTCAGACCCTAGAGTTACGCCCAGCATTGAAATTTTATCCCTAAATTCTAGTGAGTTTGAGTCGAATGATATGTTTGTGAGGTTTCTGTCGACGCGCCTAGAAATAAGGCAACACTGAGTTTTCACTGCATTGAATTTAACTAAGTTTTGGGATCCTCACTTTTTAAGTCTGCCTAAAAGTCTAAATTTATTGAGGAGGCAATGTCTGCACGGTTCTTATGCGATGCAGGTTTAAAGCCACATCCTGAAAAATAAACCTAGTTACGCCAATGTAGTAAATTAATTCTGTAAAATAAGTGTGAATTTGAAATTTCCCAGCCACTAGCGTTGAGAAAAATTATATTTTTCCATTTCAATTATCGTATTTTCCTTGTTTTTTTTTCAGATTGATTGACGTGAAGCCCGCAGCCTCACCTGCTTCATTCCACGAGCCGCTACTGAAAAACATGTAGAGTTTAATCAAGCAAATAACCAGAGAGAGAGAGAGATAATTTGAATAAATGTTTATGTTAATGGTTAGTAAAATCCATTACTGTTTTGACATTTTCATCTAAGATTAGCTACTAAAATGTTTTAAAACCAATTTACGAAATTAATGAGAAAAAAAAGAATATGTGTTATTTTTTGAAAAAAAAAAAAAATATATTTATTTATTCTAAGATACCAGTAGGTAGGTAAGCTTAATAAAATTATATAATAAAAATTAAATATTTAATAGCACGCATGTTAATTTAGATCAGCCTTAATAATATAATAATATGTGTATTATATACCTATATAAAAATTAAATATTGTATATTCAATATATAATAAATAATATATATTAAAAATACTAAATAAATCCGGTCCCCTATGAGTAGTTGGCTTGTCAATTCTATATGACACGACATAATTATGTTTGTAGGTATATTTTGTATTTCTGGATAAATAAATAAAAATAAAAAAAATTTTCTGGCCCCAAGATGTTTTGTTATCTACTTTGACTGATACCATGCGGTCTTACTTTTTGTTTTGTGAGGTTTTTAATTAAGTATATTAAGACTTTTAGGGAAAATTCAATAATTTAAAAAAAGAGCTTACTATTTTTTCAACAAAATCGTTAATTTTCAAGAAGATAATTTTTTTTCATCAAAAATTATTAAATTTTTAGCCGGAATTCAATTTTTGTTTTTAATTTAATATCAAAATCCCTGCTGAAATTCTGATTCTGATCTAAATAGCTAATTTTCAATTATTTTTTGGACCTTTGTCTGTACCTAAATATATACCTATGTCCAAGGGGTGAACCGCGACCTAATATCGTGTACACCTACTTCCACTTCCACTTTCATTTGCAAGTAGAAGACAATAGATGACGGGGCATTATCTAAGGAATTCCAAAATAATTCCACATAATTCCAAAGACGGTGTACACCATAATTCCAATCGCGGTTCACCCCTCTCCTATGTCCATTCTCCCAGTGTCTTTATGTCCGTGACCCTAGAAATTATTTCATTATAACCCCCTAAACTGTCCTACGTCAAATTCTATTAGAAGCAACGTTATAGAGGATCCGCACCCTGATATTAGCGAATTTACGTTTAGAACTTTTCTTTTATTTATTTATTTATTTATTTTACTCTTTTACCAACATCTTATATTGCTAATTTGAGCATCTTCTTTTTGAAAATAATTGGAATGTTATTGGATAAAAAATACTTGGTAGGTTTCACATTAATTTTTATCCAATAATTTTAAAAAATGTTTCACCAAATACCAACACCGAATTCCTTAAAAACTATAGTTGGAATGTTTTTCAAAAAATCAGCTCGGATTCAGATAAACAAATCAATTTTAAAAGAGAAAGAATTTAATTTTTAGGACAAATTCTAAGATTTTAGTAGAAATATTATTAAATTCGATATCAGAGGGGATTCATTCTCCCAGAAGTCTAACCTAAGAACAAACATGATTTCCGGGCAATCAGCTCACACCCTCGAGACATGAATCCCCTCTGATATCGCAATTTAATAATATTTCTACTAAAATCATAGAATTTGTCCTAAAAATTAAATTCTTTATCTTATTTTACCATTTTCAAATTATCTGGCACTGTTTCCTTGTAGTGTATCCCAATTATGAGAATGATAAACCTTGAGGGCGGGGTTTCAATGACCCATGAGATGTTAAGATGATTTTTGAATTATATTTTTGGTTTCAGGAGAACCCTTAGAACTAAAGACAGCACAAATCATTTTTTCAAAAGGGCTGGTCGGTTTTTTTCTTGATAATGTAACTAATAGACATATATATTTTTAAAAAAAAACTAAAAAACACACTTCTAAAAAGTACAAAATAATGTAATAATCAAAAAGTGTGGAGCGCAGAAACGTGTACTTTTAATGACGTTTAACTTTTAATGAAGATGCGATGAATATCAGACTATAGAAAAATATGTTATTCATAATTAGGCGTTGGCCCGTGTGCTTTTAGGACGGATAATGAGATGTGTTGTCTAATTAATCCGAGAAGAACAGGTTGGACCCGAACATGGTCGTCCTCTTTGTGTAAATCAATCGACCAGAATATGCGGAGATCGAAACCTACCTACCTAACTTCCTGCAAAGGTAGCCGAGCCGAGACATTCAATGAATTTATAACTATCTATTTATTATTATTTTGATATTTATTTTGACATGTTTGGAATCTGGAATTCTTAATGGAGGGTCTACTGTTGATGCACCCCACGATATCGCATTAATTTTATTGTCTATTATTAATAAATATATAAATTATAGATTTATGACTGATTTAGAACTTGAAATTTAAATTTGTAATCCATATAATATATACCAAGTGAGTTTTTTTTCTATTTTCAAACTTAACCAAGGTTCGAATACATAACCACAGTTTAAATACCTAACTCTCGGTTTTCCTAATGAATACTCTGTTTACATATATACAATACTTCAGACGGAGATTTTTCTCTTACTTGTTCCTAACTTGTTCGGCTAGCTGTAAATTTGGAGGCATGGAGGGGGTCGAAATGACGTCACTCCGGACTGACTTAGAAGCATGCTTGCTTGATTCAAAAGATAGACCATGTTCTAAAAAAAAGTTAAGCTATTTAGTAGCAGCCAATCGGAAAGCATTATTTTATCACGTGTATGACATGGGGATTGGCAGAATACATCAGCTGATATTTTGTTACTCAATGTTCAACTCTTTACTGCAATGAATAAAGAGAATATGCCTCCAAAATTTCAAAATTGAACTCAAGAACAAATTGAAATATTAATTGATGCCTTTAAAGATGAGCAGTGTTTATATGCATTCATTGTCTGAACTGACACTTGTGCGCGCAACCTAGCAGGTCAACTTGAATTAATTTCTGAAAAAGCTCCGTGTGAACCCAACAGGCGAAAAATCAGCCTGACTGAACTAGCTTCAAATTGCAAGTAGGGCGAACAAGTTAGGAGCAAGTAGCAGAAAAAGCCTCGTGTGCACCAGCCTTTACCCATGCTTCGAATCGGATTTAAAGTAAAAATGAAATTAAAAATCGACAAAGAGAGAAGAAGTAAAAAAAACCTAGAGGGTTTTAATAATTACGCAAAGATGTTGGTTTGATAATTTCCACTAATGAATCTGGATACATATTATATTAATATCTCTTCAAGATACAGAAGGAATAAATCTGCGAGCGTTGCCAATGTCTGTCTGTCTACCTTCCCTCTGTAGAAAGGGGAGTTTCCCCGGAGATGTATAATATTTAATGAGATATTTTCCCTCGGATGTAAAAGTTGGCCCTGAGGGCCGCATCCAGGGTCGGAGGATGCTTCCGTTCTTCTCGTTAGACAGTGCCAGGGGGCTCCATCTTTATCTAATCCAACCCGTAGCATAAGACTCGATCATTATTATTATAATCACTTTAATTGCCGAAGCAACCATTGTATTTAACCAGCCGTTATTAAATTCATTTATTAAAAATGTATATGTAAATAATTTTTCATAGCAAAATATTAATACAAACATTTATTAAATATTTTTTCTAAAACATTGTCTTGATTAATATAAAAATAAAATTAATTTTTTAAAAAAATATTTTATATGTTTTACCATGGGGGATACATAAAAATATAAAACATTTGATATTTGTTTTTTTCTACTATAATAAAGACCCATTACAAAAATAACATTTTTTTACATGCTCACTGAAATATTATAACGATTTGAAGTCTATTATAATATTAAAGCTTGTAGCTTGTATATTTATTAGAAAAATTTTCAATATATGTTTTTGCGAAAATAGATGGGGTTGGGGCTTACTTTTTGTATGAATAATAATCTGAAAGTGGTCAATATTTCTATGTAGCAACAATTTAACAACATTGCTTTATAAATAAACTTGAAAATATAATAATTTTACTATTAAAAAAATATTTAAAATTGATTGTTTTCTGTTTGGATCAATTAATATAATAGTTTTTGGATTCTATATCTCTATGTTCACTGACCTCCAGGTCAAAAGGCTCAACTGATTGATTTGAAATTTGAAACATATTCTCCTGAGGGGTGAAGTAAGCGGTGTGATTCATAAATAGTGAACTTTTTGTCCCATGAAGAATTTTAGCATTTTTTTTTTCAATTCTTATCCAAGTTCTAAACGAGACCCCAATTAATTTTTGGCAAAACCGTCACGTGCTAAAATTCACCTAATTGAATACTACAATTTGTGACTTTAATTGACACCATGGGTTCCGTAGTCTTTACCTGAGGACCCTTTAAAGTCACGCTTGCCTCGAGACAGATTACAATACTTTACCCATGCTTCACATTGGATAAAGTAATAAGAAAACACTGAATATTTTCTACAAATTTAAATTTAATCTTTTTAAGACCCACAAAGAGTTTAATGTAATACAATTTATAAAATATATTTGCAATTTCTATTTAGAACGAAGGAATGGTTTGGGGGTGACGAGGGAATATGGAATTTGAATAATTATCGGAAAGAGGTTTTTTTCTTTAATTAGTTTTTTCCTCTTATTAAAAACAAGGACTAATAAGATGATCAAGGACATTCGATGGTGGAGAAGTAATCTCAGGAGTCGAAGCTCAAATACAATGTATACGTTAATTCATGTAACATAATTGGTCTAATTAGAACAAATAAAATATATAATTTATGGAATTGCGGGAAATCTGACTACTTTAAAAATATTCGTAATATATGTAGGGGGCGGGTTTCACCCCCTTCGCTCATAGGGGTGAAATAATACACTTATTTATTCTTTAAATATATATTTATTTACAAAAAGGGGGGGTAATACATTTTCGTGTCTAGGGGGTCATCGTTAAAACATTTTAAAACACATCATCTTAAAATTAACGTCGTACAATTGCTATCAACTATAAGCTAGCACATGGACAAACATGTCGTCTTAACCAACACTCGTTTTCAACTGCCTGGCTTCCAGTTGCAACTCAAATTACCCTCAGTAACAACACATACACATACATACATGCATATGAGTGGCAGCCGACACAAGTTGACATATTAATATTTATTACATGCTTTTAGCCTGAACATAAAGATCTTAGGGACAATACCCGGCTAAGAAGAAAGAGAGTGCCCTCCCACCGTGCAAGGGCAGGAAGCCAGCCACACATTTGCCAAACATATGATCTTAAACAGAAATCAATATAATTCACTAAATTAAATACTTAATTAAACAATTAATTTCCCACATATATGTGCCCTGCACGGGCTAAAGCTTGTATTTATATATTTTCTTAAGAAATTTCGACTGTAAAATTGATTATTACCTATTAACTATTTTTAAAGTTTCCCATTTTTAACCCACTTCAAAAAAGGAAGAGGTTCTCAATTCGACTGAATTTTTTGTGTTTCTATGTTACCTGATTTCTTCGTCAATTGTGAACCGATTTTGATGATTTTTTTGCATTGGGTTCAGTATAGTTTCCGATTGGTATCATATAAATTTCATTGATATTGGATCTTTTTTGTTATGTATGTTCACGCATAACTTCTTTGGTTATAAACCGAATTTAATGATTCTTTCTGCGTTTGAATCAGTATAGCTCCAAGGTAGTCAAGATACCTAACTAATTTTTTCTTCCTTTATTTTGGTTTTAAAAGCCTAGACGGAGGAGACATTTTAATGGTAGCTTCTTTCGATATTAAATTTTAATTAAATTAGCCTCACTCTAGATTACATAAAGATTATATTATGCCAAAAAACACGAATATCTAAAAACATTATTTTGAGCTATTGTTTTTTAATTGCTTCATTTAGCAATGTAGAGTTTTTTAGAACTCCCACAACTGTGCTCCCTAGAACATTTTTCAATATTTTAAAATTTTCTAAAATGTAGGTGACTATCTCCTTTATGTTATAAAATTTTCAATAAATTTAAAAATTTAAGAACACGGGAAGGATTTAATCAATTCATGTCTTTGTAAAATCCTTATAATTTTATATATACTGGGTATGTTTTTTTATCTTTAGACAGTCTTATAACTCAAAAACAGTGCATTATATGAAAAAAAGTTTCAAATAAGTTTATTTATATCGAGGGGGAAACTAAACTACGCTATTGTTTGACGATCTAGAACAAGCTTTCAAGGGTATTTAAGATCAATTTCTGTTCTGTTAATTAAATATGAACAAGCTTGAGTTGTTTACCAAAAAAGAATTTAGTCTTTGTGATATTAAGTCAATTCTTCCACGTTTTCGGTAGAGGTTGCCATTAATAGGTAAAACATCAAAAATACCACAATTTGTGACGTTAATTGAGACCATGGGTTCCGTAGTCTTTAATTGAGGACCCTTTAAAGTCACGCTTGCCGCGAGATCGATTACAATACTTTACCCATGCTTAGCATTGGATAGAGTAAAAACTAAATTCTTTTTTGGTAAACAATTCAGGCTTTTGAATTTAACTCACCATGGACTGCAATTAGCCAGTGATTTCTGATTTATAATAAAGGAATGAAGATATTTATTGATATTTCAAAGGAATTTGGATAAAGTCTAGCAACAGACATTGGCAACGCTCGCAAATTTATTCCTTCTGTATCTTGAAGAGATATTAATATATGTATCCAGAATCATTAGTGGAAATTATCAAACCCACATCTTTGCGTAATTATTAAACCCCTCTAGGGTTTTTCTTCTCTTTTTGTCGATTTTTAATTTCATTTTTTTTACGTTATCGATGTTGGGGAATTTTAATTTTTTCTTGTTAATTACTTTTTGATATGACCACCTTGATCAATTAACATCTTCTATCGATCTTCACAAGACTGTTTTGCAGGTGTTGCATTTTTGTTTGCTTTAATTTCAATCAAATTGAAATTTTATTTTTTTCTACTGGATAAAATATTGGTGGTAGAACAGATGGTGTGGACCTTCAGGGTTGCTTTCTCTCTCTCTCTCTCTTCTTTCCCTGATAGAAAATGGATTATTTTAATTTGGATTTTTACTATAAAAATAATGTATTCCGGTTTCAATAAAAAAAAAAATCAACGATCCAACTTTTTCTAAAGGATGGGGTGAAGCCTGTGTTTTGTTCGTTCACTCGATTAAAAAAAAAAAAAAAATGTTTAGTTCTATAGCAGTAACATCGAGACTGTGAACAAGTCAAATTAACAATTACTGAAATGGAAAACAATGCGATAATTCAATTTTACATTATATAATACACGAAATCCTCGAATTACGAGATTAATTATTTCTGATTTTCACGTAAGTCGAGGAAAGCACAAAATTTAGCATTTTTGGAGAAAAAAATATGTTTTAGTTTTAAAGAATAGTTGAAACTAAAATAGTTATATATATCATGTGACATTTTAACCAGAGAATGCTGTCCAAACTACATATAACTCTTCAATTTTTTAAATTTAAGTTTATCTCTCGCTTACGCATGGGGAATTTCGAAACCGGACTAAAGAGAGTTTTGAATTGGTTGAATTAAACAAAATTAGATAGAACATCAATTATTTACAACATTAGTATACCCAGTCTTTTGAAATACAGTGTAAGTTTGTCTGCTGAAAAAAAGAAACCCTATCAACAATACATAAGGGGCTGTCCATAAATTACGTCACACACTAAAGGTGTTGGGAGCATTTCAGATTTGTCACAAAATGTGACAGGGAGGCCTTAAAAATTAAGATCTTATAAATTGTGATCTCACAAAAGTCAAATTAAACTTTTTTAAAAATTTTAAAATATATTATTTAATCATAGGGTATAAAAAATAATTTTTAAGAAAAAAATAAAACCGACTTCAAAAAAATTAAATGCAACAAATAAAATACACTAAAAGGTGTAAATTATTATCTTATTTAGTTACAACTAAACGACGAAATTTGAACATCAAATTACTTTTTGAAGTCGGTGTCAAAAATATACCTTTTATGTATCGCCCTCGACGGATCTTACTTAGTACGTTTGGCGGGTACGCTCGCTTATAGGTATAGTTTGCTTGGCACCGACTTCAATAAGTAATTTCATGTTAATATTTCGTCGTTTAGTTGAAACTAAGTAAGATAATAATTATTTTATACCTTTTAGTGTATTTTATTTGTTGCATTTAATTTTTTTGAAGTCGGTTTTATTTTTATCTTCAAAATTATTTTTATTTTTCTCTTTTTAGTGATGTTATTAATAGTGATCATATCATCAGAACTTGACCAAATTAATATGGCACCATCCCTAAGATACCCCCTTTCCAATAAAAAAAGAATCATCAAAATCGGTTCATAAACAAAGAAGTTAGGCCTGAACAAACCTAACAAAAAAGGTAAGATTCTCACCTGTATCATCCGATTAGGATCATCTGACTTGTACTATCAGTTTCTAAATGAAAGACTTTTGTAATTGTCTTTCCACAATTATAAAAATCACACACACACACAAACACACATTCCCACACTTTTTTGTAAAATTCATCAATAAACGCAGAATTTTCTGTTATTTTTCAAATTTAACATTAAATTTTTTGTAACATAGTATGAAAATACTCTGGAAGTTGAAATTTTAGGAAGCGCTGCATTCATAGCATCCATGGATCGAACGTCACTGATTTATATATATGTACAGATACATTCAAGAAAATATAATTATTTATTAGACATATTATTATTATTTTGATATTGTGTAGTTTAGAACAGTCTTTAAACTTTTCAAACCAAACGTGGCTTGTAGTGAATTCATAGTTATCATAATCTTTAAAGAATTTGGTGTCGGTTCTAGGAGAAACATTTTAATAGATAATAAATAAAAATATATTTTTCTAGGTGGGTTTCACAAATTAAAAAAAATATGTTTTGAGTTTTTATCTCGATATATATTTTGGGTTATGAGCCCATCATCAAGAGTTACAAAAGAAAACTAAATATAAAATTGGAAACATATGTGTAAGTGAAGTTCATTTGAGAAGAAAGTACATGGTGGGGGGAAAGAATGCGGTATTGAGTATTGTATTTATAGACAATTGAACAAAGGGGGTTTAAGTAGGGCTTAGACTTATACCTGGACTTAGAAATAAAGGAAGGAAGAAGTAGAATAAAGGAAGGGAGGGGGGTTACGAACTCGAAAGAAACAATAGTAAAATATTAAAATAGTAATTTTGAAAATGGAAAATAATTTTTAGGTTATTTATATTATAAAATATAATCTATAATCGTATTTTTATTAACTTCTAATTGGTTATTAAGGATGTTGCTATTATTTTAAAGGGCTCTTTTAATTTCAGTGGACTCTAAAAGTTAAACCCCCTTTGTTCATTTGCTTATAAATACAATACTCAATACCGCATTCTTTCCCCCCACCATGTACTTTCTACCCAAATGAACTTCACTTACACATATGTTTCCAATTTTATATTTAGTTTTCTTTTGTAACTCCTGATGATGGGCTCATAACCCGAAATATATATCGAGATAAAAACTCATAAAAATAATTTTTAAGAAAAAAATAAAAACCGACTTCAAAAAATTAAATGCAACAAATAAAATCCACTAAAAGGTATAAAATAATTATTATCTTATTTAGTTACAACTAAACGACAAAATATTAACATGAAATTACTTTTTGAAGTCGGTACCAAACAAACTATACCTATAAGCGAGCGTACCCGCCAAACGTACTAAGTAAGATCCGTCGAGTGCGATTCATTAAAAGGTATATGTTTGGCACCAACTTCAAAAAGTAATTTCATGTTAATATTTCGTCGTTTAGTTGTAACTAAATAAGATAATAATTATTTTATACCTTTTAGTGGGTTTTATTTTTTGCATTCAATTTTTTGAAGTCGGTTTTTATTTTTTTCTTAAAAATTATTTTTATTTTTCTCTTTTTAGTGATGTTATTAATAGTGATCATATCATCAGAACTTGACCAAATTAATATGACACCATCCCTAAGACACCCCCTTTCGGATAAAAAAGAACCATCGAAATCGGTTGATAAACAAAGAGGTTAGGTCTAAACAAACCTAATAAAAAAGGTCTAATACCTATGAAAAAAAACGAAAAAAAATGGGACCAATTGCTAGCTAGACTGGACCCAATAATAAAAACTTTTCAAAATCGGTTGACAATTGGTGGAGATATGAGGTGACATAGGCACAAAAAAAAAAAAAAAATTCAGTCGAATAGAGAACCTCCTTCTTTTTTGAAGTCGGTTAAAAACATATATTTGTTTTATTTGTGAAACCCACCTAGAAAAATATATTGTTACTTATTATTTATAGTTATCAGCCTTATCACTATTTTTACGCTTAAGATTCTAAAAAAGACTTGCAGAAATAAATCACCATATATATATTGTACATTACATATGTATGTATATTCTTTCATTAAAATACATTATAATTCATATTAATTAATGGTTTTATTTATCTGCTCCAATTATTTAACTACTAAAGTGAATTATTACCGGTTTTAGCAAGTTTTCTTTTTGTTATGAACTCAAACGACCTTTTTTTGTTCTTTTCGAAAATCCGGACAGGGTCCGGTCACATTTAATCCGGATTATCGACACTCTACTGTATTTGTTGATTCATATTTTGGACGTGATAAGATGATAATGGCGAAATTCATGATAGTCGTGACAACCATTGATATATATAGAATTAGTATTTACCTGTAAATTCATCCTTTAATATATATTGTCAACCGTTTGGGGTCTGACTTAAAGAGCAGAAAAAAAAATTAATAAATCTATTATTTAACCGACTTCAAAAAAGGAGGAGGTTCTCAATTCGACTGAATTTTTTTTGTGTCTATGTTACCTCATATCTGTAGCGCAGTTGGTTAGCGCAGCCTCGGCTATAGAGGAAGACGCAGGTTCGAATCCTGCCAGATGCTAAATTTCATTTTTCCTTTTCAAAACAAAAATAATGAAATGATTTATGAACTGCAAAAAATTCGCAGGCTGAATCATGAAAATTATTCAAATTTACGCGGTTGAATTAATTTAATTAGTTACCTCATATCTTCGCCAATTGTGAACCGATTTTGATGATTTTTTTGCATTGGGTTCAGACAACTTTCCGATTGGTCCCGTTTTTTTTTCATTGCTATTGGATCTTTTTTGATATGTTTGTTTAGGCATAACTTCTTTGTTTAGGAACCGATTTTAATGAATCTTTTTTTAATGGAAAGAGGGTACCTTAGGGGTCGTACCATATTAATTTGGTCAAGTTCTGAAAATATGATCAATGACGAAATAACGTAAATTTCTTATGACCAAATAATCGAAATTATAATAAATAAAATCTTTTATAAAAAATCTTAAAACATTCATTTAAAAACCCGCAAACGTTTCGAGAGAATTTCTCTATTTATGAATTGAATTTCATTATCATTTTCTGATTCATTCGCCCGACGCTTTCTCTTACGCGTTGGATACAAGGTATTATATTAAGTCACTATTAATAACATCACTAAAAAGAGAAAAATAAAAATAATTTTTATAAAAAAAAAATAAAACTGACTTCAAAAAATTAAATGGAACAATTAAAATAATAATAACTTAAAAATCAAATAAAATACACTAAAAGGTATGAAATAATTATCTTATTTAGTTACAACTAACTGACGAAATATTAACATGAAATCACTTTTTGAAGTTGGTGCCAAACATTTTATGAATCGCACTCGACGGACCTTACTTAGTACGTTTGGCGGGTACGCTCGCTTATATAGTTTGTTTGGCACCGACTTCAAAAAGTAATTTCATGTTAATATTTCATCGTTTAGTTGTAACTAAATTAGATAATTATTTTATAACTTTTAGTGTATTTTATTTTATTTTTAAGTTATTATTATTTTATTTGTTGCATTTAATTTTTTTGAAGTCGGTTTTATTTTATTTTTTTATAATTTTGTGTTTTTGTCCCCGTTAACTAGTGCCTTTAAATTTCACTTATTGTAAATAATTAAAATGAAGTGATTGGTGTTTGTAAATCACTAAATACTCGTATGTATTCTAAAGGCTTTTGTCGTATAAAATTTTGATATAAATAAATAAATTTATCAACAAATTACTTGAAATGGATATTTTACATGAATGTATGAATGATATATTGATTTCTCAAAGTATAATTTTTATAATAAAAAAAAATAAAACCGACTTCAAAAAATTTAAATGCAACAAAATAAGAATAAAATACACTAAAAGGTATAAGATAATTTTCTAATTTAGTTACAACTAAACGACGAAATATTAACATGAAATTACTTTTTGAAGTCGGTGCCAAACAAACTATATAAGCGAGCGTACCCGCCAAACGTTCTAAGTAAGGTCCGTCGAGTGCGATTCATAAAATGTATATGTTTGGCACCGACTTCAAAAAGTAATTTCATGTTAATATTTCGTCGTTTAGTTGTAACTAAATAAGATAATTATTTTATACCTTTTAGTGCATTTTATTTTGTTTTTGAGTTATTATTATTTTATTTGTTGCATTTAATTTTTTTGAAGTCGGTTTTATTTTTTTTCGTTTTTGTTCCCCGTTAACTAGTGCCTTTAAATTTCGCTTATTGTAAATAATTAAAATGAAGTGATTGGTGTTTGTAAATCACTAAATATTCTCATGTATTCTAAAGGCTTTTGCCGTATAAAATTTTGATATAAATAAATAAATTTATCAACAAATTACTTGAAATGGTAATTTTAAATGAACGTACGAATGATATATTGATTTCTCAAAGTAAAACTAGCAACTTTTATATTATTTTTAAATTAGAAAATGTTTTATATTAAATTACATGAATATGTACATATGTCATGGGAGACCGCAAAGTTTCTCGCGTTTGTTTTCATCCCCAATTTAAATAATAAATGATTTATTCAGATTTATATAAAATTGGATATATATGTATATGAATATGATATTACAATGATTAATTGCATGTTTTCCAACCTTGACAATTTAAATCAACCATATAAAACTGAGAGTTAACAATCTCCTATTTTAATATTAATTATTAAATGTTTATAAAATAGGAAGAGCGAAAGGACCAATCGATTATGTTGATTGATGTTTTGACATTTCGATCATCTCAGTTAAAAAGTTTCTAGCGAAAGGGAGAGGCCAATAAGTCGGATTTGGAAAACAGAAAAATGCTCTCTCTATTCAACATATTGTCTCTAACAAGCAACAGATGTTATTTATCATTATCTCTACTTTATAATGCTATTAAATTGCTATCATAATATTTGCTAGAAATTGTTTACAAACGATTTATGGCAAAAGGCTGTCCTCAATGGCTTCAAGAATGTATCAAAGTAAGTCCATCTGGCCCAGTATGGCGTTTTCGATTTGAACAGACATAATGTTCCCTGATGTAGTCAATCAATTTATAATTTAAATCATAATGCCTGTTCAAACAGATTTAGATTAACTTGTGTCTATAGATAGGACAAGCTTAGAGTCAAGCTGTGCAATAGAAGAGACCCTCCCCCCTTTCAATCCATCTTTTTCGCACCCCAAGGCGATTCAAAATTTCATATTTTTTTAAGAATTATCCACTGAAATTGAAAACTCAGTGTTTTTCTTTGATTACTAAATATAGGGATCCGAAAACAATACCAGTATTTTAATAAGCTTGTGTGTACACCACATGACTTACCCCTATAGGGCCGTCCATAAATTACGTTCCAAGAATTTCAAGATTTTTAGACCCTCCCTCCCCCTGTGTCACATTCATTGTGTTCCCCCCTGTACTGTGACGTCACACTATCATTTTTATACCCTATAATTTAAAAATTCTAAAAATCTTATTTTATCAACATTTTCAGGTTGGAATAATAATAAATAACCTAAATTTTAAAAAATATATTAAACAATTTTTAAAAATTTTTAATTTGATTTTTGTGATATCACAATTTTTAAGATCTCCGGGCCCCCTTATCACTTTTTGTCAAAAATATTAGATGACCCTCCCCCCTTACTGTGTGACCAAATTTATAGATGGTCCCTATATTATAAAATCATAGATTTTAATTCGGTAATTATAAACTTATTGAAATAATTTATTATACTAAAAGCAATCCAGTAATATTTATATAAGTAGGCTTACCATACGTCCCCCAGTTTGAAGGATTGGCCCGGGCGTCCCGGTTATTGGGAAAAAAATTTTAAAGTGTCGAACATAATACACACGAAAACAAAAAGTGAGGCCTAAAAAAATGGTAATTATTCATCACGAACAACTTTGAGAAATAAATGTTAGTTTATTTTTCGACGCCATTAAAAACAACAAAGAATTCTTAAAGAAAGTTCACATTATGGATAAATATTAAAACATTTTTTTTTAATATTAAGTTATGTTCAGTTAAAAATAATTAAAAATTAGGAGCCGTCCATAAATTACGTCACACGAATTTCTAGATTTTTAATTTCCCCCCTCCCCCACCTCCTGTGTCACATTATGTCACATTTTCATTGAGCCCTCCCCCTGTATTGTGACGTCACACTAGTACTTTTATATTTCTGAACAAACAAATATCTTCAGGGAATGTTGTTTATTTTAAATTTTTTATTTTTTTTTTTTTATTTTTTTATTTTTTTTTTTTATTTTATTTTATTTTTTTTTAAAGGTTTGTTTATTTATTTGAAAAAAATTTTAGCTATCAAATAACTAAAAAGGGGTAGACATCTTAAAGATGGTTAAATTTCGATCGAAGAATTAAAAAATAATTAATTTTTGAAAAAAAAAGAAATAAAAAATATGCTTAAACACTCTATTAAAGAAGTACTTTCATCCAGACACCAGGCGCTTGGCTAAAAAAATGTTTTAGGATCGGGAGGGGGAGGGGGGGGGGGGGCAAAACATCTTTTAATAAAAAGTTTAAATTTTGTTTTTTTCTGATTTTCTGCATTTATCAACCAGAAGCTCAAAAGCTATAAAGCCAGAACCGTAATCATTTCTCAAGTTATCGTTAGTATCGGAATCCAGACCAGGGCCGGATTTAAGCATAGGTTCCCTGGCTGCAGCCCATGGACCCGCACCACAAAGGGTTGCTTATAAAGCAGTTTTCGTAGGTTAATTTAAAAAGAAAATATATTTTCCCCCGGTAGAGCCCGCGTCACGGGTCTAGACTAGAGGCCTAAGGATCCCAAATACGGCCTTAATTCAGACGGAGAGAGAAAAAAATTCTTAAAAATGAATTTTCTCGGTTTTAGTTAGTATAAGTAATTCTAAGCCGGTCGCCGGGCAATTTTTCGAAAAACACATTTTTCTTTTAATAATAAGTAATATTGTAATTTAATTGAATTGAATAATAAACTCAAAAAGAGGAAAAAGAAAAACGTATTTCAAGACTCGGTTCTCTCTACGTAAATTTAAGCAGCTAGAAACTAGGATATACCTATAGCTTTAAGTTATTCATTTCTTGGAAAATATCAATGCTTGTTAAAGCCTTTTCCATAGCCACTCGTGACAATTTCATTAAAATTTATATTAAAAAAAAAGATATTTTTTGCATTTTTGAACTGAAAGCTCTGAAGCTCGAGTCCCAAAAATCTAATCAGCGCCCGACAGTAGAAATTCTAACGTTTTAACAATAGAATAAACTTCATATGACTTCTGTCTTTGAGTTATAGTGAACTTTGAAAGTGACATCAAATCGATTTACAAATTTACACCCCAATTATAAAAAGAAAAAAATAAGGTGATTCCATCATTAACCACAAAAATAGTAATTTACTTTTAAAAAAAAAGCGACATAAAATGTCCATTCAGCAACAACATATCATTAACGAATATAAAATGTGGCCATTGGGTCAGCTTTTCTCGTATTTCAATATAATTAGCCTCTTTTAGTTAGAAAACCTTTAGGCAAAGCGACATATTTTTTTCACTAATGTTTTATTAATTATTACATATGTTAAGGAGAGCAGCCTTGATAAATGATTGAACATGGTTTTATATTTGTAAATAGTGTTTAAAGACATTAGGAAGTGATATTAAATTACAGCAACTATTTAAATTAATATCTGGGGAAAAATTATTTAATAGAGTTTTAAGCGACGCGGCCATTAGACTGTTCGATAAACGATAAGGCTTAGGAAGCTAATTTTCATATAGAAGCGTCTAAGCCCCCGCGCACAATATAATGCCTAGTTAATTAAATCACATAGATATACAATAATTAAATTAATTATTGTATAAAACGAACGGCTCACACATCTGTGAGCTAATTTGAGTTATAATGAACGTCTAATCCCGGTGCTCTCGGGAGCACAAAAGCGCGACAAATCCGCTCTCAAGGGCTAATTGGCAAGGTCCCGGAATGTCATCAGCAGATAAGACGCTGTCCCCGGGGATACCGATAAGCCCAAGACGAAGACGTGATGGTTGCTTATCCAACCAATAGCAGTTGACCAGCCCTGACAATTATTGAGAACAAAAACAGACTTTACTGTAGTATCGCAAACAACATTCATTATTAGATGTAATTGGCACTTTTTATTCTATTAATTAGCAAAGTAGGTATTTATTATTTTAGAAGATCGATTACTTAATTAAAATCGTTTTAATTTATTTTAATTACATTCTTTATTCTTACACATAGTTAATTAATATAATAGTACCCGGGACACCGAGCGATGCTAGATAATTTTTGGATTCAGTTAAAATCAATATATTAATATTATTTTTAATTTAAATTTAGGTAAAAAGGTCGATTTTTAATCGCAGTCAAAATAAAATAAAATTGAAATGAAACGTAATTTATATTTTTACCAACGTTTACACCCGCTATGGCCATATCATCAAGACGTATCATCTGCCACATAGTTTTGAATGTAATTGCAATTAAAAATAATATTAATATAGTTGATACAATTTGATGGCTGTATATGTATATAATTAAGTAATGGAGAGGGATTCAGCCAATGGGTAGCCTCTGCTGAATAAAAAACTCCCAATTATAGAAAACGTTTCGGCTTTAATTAAATAATGCCATCATCAGTTCCTAAGAGCTGAAAAAAGCGATAGAGCACACATGTAAAATTACAATAAAAAATTTTTTACAAAAAAATCCAAACTTGTTAATTACAAAATTATATCTTACAGTATTAGCGACACAATTAATTTTATAAATAAATTGTCCGCAGGCAGAGTTGTTGTGGATTTTATCATAATATATACAAAATTATATGAATTACAAAATGGTACATAAATCTTGGTGTGCTCTCACTTGATATGCGCAACGTCTCAAGTACAAATATAGCAAATTTCAATTTCATTCAATTAATAATAATAATAATTATGAGGACATTGATCTAATTAGGATCACTGACCCCTCACAAACATCTCTTAATTAAAAGATTTCTCAAAATAAGCAGAGACTACCCATTGGCTGAATCCCTCTCCATTACTTAATTATAATATTAATATATACGGAGATTCTTTCGTTGATCCTTTTAAATCCTGAAGAAGGAGGTACGTACGTTCCTTCGAATTGTCGGATTTTTTAAGAGAATGAAATTGATATTCTAATAAATTATTAAACCAATTATTTTACGTGAATTAATGTATACATTGTATTTGAGCTTCGACTTCGGAGATAACTTCCCCACCATCGACTGTCCTTGATCATCCTTTTAGTCCTTGTTTTTAATAAGAGGAAAAAACTAATTAATTAAAAAAAACTATTTTCCGATAATTATTCCAATTCCATATTAAATATCTCAATCCATCGTCATCCTTTAACTATTTTTTTTTTTTTAATTTTATTAAACCAATTATTTTACATGAATTAATGTATACATTGTATTTGAGCTTCGACTCCGGAGATTAGTTCCCCACCATCGACTGTCCTTGATCATCTTTTTAGTCCTTGTTTTTAACAAGAGGAAAAAACTAATTAAATAAAAAAACCTCTTTTCCGATAATTATTCCAATTCCATATTGAAGTCCTCCAATGTCCTTCTGTAATTAAATTTAAGATAAGATAAATTATTTTTTTTATTAAACCAATTATTTTACATTAATGTATACATTGTATTTTAGCTTCGACTCCGGAGATTACCTTCTCCACCATCGACTGTCCTTGATCATCTTTTTAGTCCTTGTTTTTAATAAGAGGAAAAAACTAATTAAATAAAAAAACCTCTTTTCCGATAATTATTCCAATTCCATATTGAAGTCCTCCAATGTCTTTAATTAAATTTTTTTTTTTTTTTTTTTTTTTTTTTTTTTTTTTTTTTTTTTTTTTTATAAATTTTATTAAACCAATTATTTTACATTAATAATGTATACATTGTATTTTGCTTCGATTTCGGAGATAACTTCTCCACCATCGAGTGTCCTTATTTATCTTTAGTCCTTGTTTTTAATAAGAGGAAAAATCAAATCTAATTAGATAAAAAAACCTCTTTTCCGATAATTATTTAAATTCCATTATTCCCCAATCAAATGGATTGGTATCCTTCTCTTCTCCTCTTTTCTTTCCCTCTTAATTAAATTTGCAAATTCTATTAAATATATAATAATATTTGTAATGATCTATTAGTAGAATTTAAAATTGAAAACCCAATTAATTATTAAAAGGAAATTGAATAAAAATGTAATTATACATTTTTATCGAGACAACCACCTGTGAATAATTATTTCAATTAACAAAAAACTTATCAAAAACAACTTAGCCGAAAATGAGACCGTGACAGATCGAATTGTCAACACAAAAAACCCCTAACTCGTGAATTTCATCCAAATATCCAAGATATTCGGCCGGTCTAATACGGTCATACACTTTCGATTTGCAACTGAATCTACGGAACACTTGTGAAATGCTTACGGAACACCAGAGCTCCGCAGAACACCGGCTGGGAATTACTGTTTTAAAGAATAATAAAAAATTAATTTTTGATTTAATAATATAATTAGAATAATTTTATTATTTGTATTAAACTAATAGCTGGTATTAAAATATGTAAATAATAAAATGGAAGAAATAAATTAAAACATTTTTAAGACTCGGTACGCTCTGGAATACATCGATCAAAAATTATAGCTTTCAATGTTTAGAGCAGAGGTTCCCAATACTGGTGGTACGCGGGAACGTTTCAGGTGGTACGCGTGAGTGATGTGAGCAACTAATCCTTAATCTATGTAGGTATATTATATCTTTGAGGCAAATAAATACAAGTGATTATATGTATTTACAGAAGATAAATTTGAAGAAAACTTTTCACTTTTTCAATACTAACCTCAATTTTTACAAATTTAAGTGATTTAAACCAGGGGTTCCCAACCGGTGTTACGCGTATAAGTTTATTTGTATGTTTTTAGACCTATGGGTAATAAATAAAACTGTAAATTAATACCATATTAAGCTTTTTAAGCATGTTATAAATAAACAAATACCTAACCATTAAATATGAAGTTTTCTCAGGAATTTAATTCAAAAAGCCTTTGAACACTTTTAGAAGAGTAAATATTATACGTTTATTAAAATATTTAGGTCTGGTGGTACGCCAAAATTTCTCAAAAAGCCAAGTGGTACGCAGGTGCAAAAAGGTTGGGAACCCCTGGTTTAGAGTATAATTTTTAATCATCTCAAATCATAAGATAACCAGTCTATATAGAAACCATTTAATTGGATCCCAAGACAATGATTTCATCTCTTTAAAAGTTTCACATCCCGAATCTTTTATTTTCACCTTTAAATAACTTTTAAAAAATTTTCCCAATAAAATCTTAAATATTTAAAGTACCTACATGAAAACAACTTTTGTTGTGTCAAGAATGAAATGGCTCTTTGAAATACAATATATATATATATTATATATCTATATAAAATATGATAATTTAATAGGAACCAGACAATCATCTTTTGTAACAAGTTTTGCATTTGTCTTATGTGGCTGGCTCGGTTCTGAAGTCTTTACGCGCGAGATCCCGAAAACAAAAGTTCCATTTGTGCAGGATCTTGGGATTGGAGTGGTTCTTCTACCAAGAGAATCTTACGTTATTTACGAATTAATGATGGCTCTTATTAAACGGGATTCTGTTCAATACCCGAGTGACTGTCGAGTCCATCCTTGAGCTGGCAAACACAAAGGGCAGAATTTGCTCGAGCTTAAAGGAATATTATTCCTAATAAACTGCCCTATAGGTGCTGTTAAGCCCTTTTCCTTCTCTCTACACTGGTTGCGAATAATAGATTTTCCCCAAGGAGCACGTTTAAAATTATAATGTTTGCAAATACAAATAATAATATTCTACATTTATATATATGGCGCGATATAATGTATGCAAAAATTAAATCCCATGTTGGATAATTTTTTGATCATTTATTCAAATGATTGAATAATTGAAATTTAATGAACACATAGTTCCTGTCAGAAATATTAATAAAACCAAATCATGTTTTAATTTGTGTAAATAGCACTGAAAATTGTCGCTATGGTTTTGTAAAATATGCAAAAACAGCGATTTTAAATTAGCGGCTTCGGGGGTTGGTTTGAGATAAGCATTTAGGTGAATTTATTCGGGGGATGGGAGGTGAAAATAGAAATATATGAAATTAAATATTATACATTTTATCTATCTACTCGAACATTATTATAATATTAATTGAACAATAAAAAAAATTAAACATCATTCTTTTTATTGGAAACAATCAAATAAATAATATTGTGTTTTCTTACTCCAGATAAACTCAAGTCATAATATAAGGCCCACGAACCAAAAGTATTTTAACAATGTTGCATCATTCGTTTCCATAGTAAATTGGTAACAGTAATAGTAGGGAATTGGATAAAATTAAAAACACATAGTTTTTTTATTAAATGGGTCAGACGTTTTGTCAATTTATTTTGGCTTCCACAGAGGACTATTTTATCAATCTTTGTTAAAAAACAACTTCTATAAGACATCATTAATCTTTCTTTAACATATTCTTGACTGAAATTAATCAACAATCTTGGAAGCGAATTTTCTTTAACAATTAAAAAAATTTTGTGGTCGTTTTTTTCAGAGATAATACAAAAAATTGTTAATTGTTAAAGAAAAGTCGCTTCCAAGATTGTTGATTAATTTCAGCCAAGAATATGTTAAAGAAAGATTAATGATGTTTTGTCTTATAGTGAAGTTGTTTTTTTACAAAGATTGATAAAGTGGTCCACTGAGAAAGCAAAAATAAATTAACGAAACGTCTGGCCTATTTAATAAAAAAACTCTGTGTTTTTAATTTTATCCAATTCCATACTATTACTGTTTCAAATTTTTTTCATTAATTATTATAAATTACAAGCCTTAGCCCGTGCACGCAGGGCACATATCAATATAATATATATAAGTATATATATATATATATATATATATATATATACTAGTGGGCCTACAATATTATTTACCCATAATATTTTTAAAGTAGGCAATAGATATCGCACAATTTCATATAATTATAATATATATTTAATTTATTGTAATTAGAAATTGCGTATATATTTTATTAATTGTATATAATATAAAACTGTTTTTGGATTTTAAAAATATTAAATTTAAATTTGTAGAAAAAATTCAATTAGAGTTTTCTTATTAGAACTTGGAATAAGAATAGCAAAAAAATGCTAAAGTTTCTCCTATAACTAAAAGTTTACTTTTTATGGATCACACCGCTTACTTGGCCCCTCAGGGGTCTATGTTTCCAATTTCAAATCAATCGGTTAAGCCGAGTAACCTGGAGGTCGGTGAACATAGAGATATATAGTAGAATCCCAAAACTATTATATTGATTTTGTAATTTATAAAATCGACAATCGACTTACGAAGTTTTTTATCAAACTATTTAAAATTGTAATACAAACCACAAAACCCGGCCTTTTGCTAAAATAACGTTTTTTTCTTTAACAAAAATATTTACCTATATTATATTTTTTTAATGTAATTTCTTATGAGAGTTTGGACGGACAATTGTTAATTATTAAACACAGGGTTATTAGGGTAGCCTAGTAAATGATTATTATTTTTATTCATAATATTTACATTGAATATTACTAATTAAGAAGAAAGGAAAATCCCTGAAATCACTTTAATATTATTTTAAGACAAATTTGCTGACCGGAACGAAACGCAAAGCATTATTTCTTTTACTAAGTACTTTATTTAAACGCCAAATCGTAGAGGAACCTCGCGAATTTACCAAATAAATTATACAGCATTTTCCATTTAATAATAATACTGGTCGATAAAAATTTCTAAACATAAATCTAACAATGGATTTCAGTATACGCTGATTATCATGCAATTTCCCGATTTTTTACAACAGGTCATAGTTTTCAGATATTAACGATCAAAAAGACGAAAAAATCCATTTTGACCTATTATCGAGTTCCAATAGATATTAAACAGCAATATTTGAAATAGAAATATTTTGTTGACGTAATAGAAAACAGCTTCCTCTTTGGTTTTCAAATTACCACTTGTTTGTAGCTCAATTAGAACTCGAGTTATAACTTAAAAAACTAAAACTTCCTGATTATAAAGGATAATAAATATAGATAAAAAACATACGGTATTGGTTTTTTGTGATAATTCGAGTTCTAATTGAGCTACAAACAAGTGATAATTTAGAAATCAAAGAGGAAGCTGTTTTCTATTACGTCAACAAAATATTTCTATTTCAAATATTGCTATTTCATATCTAATGATATCTAATGGGACTTGAAAATAGGTAAATCCTTACAAGACAATCGCGAAAACATAATCCTCAATAAATTCAGATTTAAGCATTCTTAAAAAAATGGAGATCTCACAATTTGGTAAACTTTAATGCTAGCAAAACACAATGCTGCCTAATTTCTAGGCGCGCAGATAGGAACCTTCCGGACATTTCCTTTGATTCGAGCTCATTGGAATTCCGTAATAAAATATCAATGTTAGGTGTCACCTTAGGTTCTGACCTCTCTTGGAATGACCATATTATCTCAGTAGCAAAAGCTGCAGCATGTAAGCTTGGCTTTCTTTTCCGAACCAAACGATTTTTCACCCCCACTCAACTCCTTATATTATACAAGGCTCAAATTCGCCCCTGTCTTGAATATTGCTCGCATTTGTGGAGAGGAGCCTCCAAGTATTCTCTTAATACCTTAGATGCAATTCAGAGGCGAGCTATCAGACTGATAGGCGATCCTACATTAACTGACACTCTCGACTCCCTAGCCCATCGTAGATCTGTCTCCGCCTATTACCATGGCTTTTGTTCTGACGAAATTAAATCGATAATCCCACCAAGGGCTTCATTTGAGCGAAATACACGATTTTCTAAAATTCAACACCCCTACGCGCTTAAACTAGATACTAATCGAACAAACGCATTCGCCAATTCATTTATTCCTATGACATCTAGAGACTGGAACTCTCTTCCCCCGACCGTCTTTCCAGCTACTTATAACCTTCAATCTTTCAAGACCAGCATCCACAGATACCTTCGACTGCTACCCAATCCCTAAATCTACCCTTATCTTCACGTTACAAGGGTCCACCACGGACTTCAGAGGTTGTACCTTCTTGGTGCAACTTCTTCTTGTATCAATATCATTATAAAAAAAAGGTCAAAATGGCATTTTTCGTTCGTTTGGTTTGACCGATAATATCTTCAAACTCTGTCCCATTGCAGATTGCATAATAATCAGAATATAATACTCTGCTGGAATCCATTGTTAGGTTTACGGTTAGAGGGTTTTGTCGACCAATGTTATTATTAAATCGAAAATTTTGTGAAATTTATTTGATAAATTCGCGAGGTACCTCTAAGACTTGGCTTTAAGTAAAGTACTTAATAAAAGAAATAATACATTGAGTTTCGTTCCGGTCAGCAAATTTGTCTTAAACTAATATTGAAGTCATTTTCCTTTCTTGCTAATTGGTAATATTCAATGTAAATACTATGAATATAAATAATAAACATTTAGTAACCTATTACCCTGTGTTAAATAATTAACCATTGCCATAAGAAATCACATTAAAAAATTATGATATAGTGTTATTAAAGAAAAAAAAATAGTTGTTTTTAACTCATTGACGGATTCAGTAGCAAAAGGTCGGGTTTTGTGGAGTAATTGGGTTGTATTACAATTTTAAGTGGTTTAATTAAAAAACTTAGGGACTCGATTTTATAAATTACAAAATCAATATAATAGTTTTGGGATTCTAAATCTCTATGTTCACCGACTTCCTGGTTAAACGGGTTAACCGATTGATTTGATAGTTGAAACATAGACTCCTGAGGGGTCAAGTAACTGGTGTGATTCATAAAATGTGAACTTTTAGTTCTAGAAGGAACTTTAGCATTTTTTACTTTATTTCTATTCTTATTTCAAGTTCTAAATAAGAAAACTCTAATTGAATTTTTTCTACAAATTTAAATTTAATCTTTTTAAAATCCACCAACAGTTTAATATAATACAATTTATAAAAAAACTGACTTTAAAAAAATTAAATACAACAAATAAAATAATAAGAACTCAAGGTCTCGAGAGAGGAGGGATCCAATCGACTTGATTGGGGAATAATGGAATTGAAATAATTATCGGAAAAGAGGTTTTTTTATCTAATTAGATTTTCTCCTCTTATTAAAAACAAGGACTAAATATGAATAAGGACACTCGATGGTGGAGAAGCAATCTCCGGAATCGAAGCTAAAATACAAGGTATACATTAATTAATGTAAAATAATTGGTTTAATAAAATTTATAAAAAAAAAAAAAAAAATAAGAACTCAAAAATCAAATAAAATGCACTATAAGGTATAAAATAATTATCTTATTTAGTTAACAACTAAACGATGAAATTTTTACATGAAATCACTTTTTGATGTCGGTGCTAAACATAGGTTTACATTTTATGAATCACACTCGACGGGTCATACTAATTACGTTGTGTGGGTAATGAAGACAACATCGCGTATTCTCGCTTATATAGTTAGTTATACCGTTAGCGGATTTTAAATTAACGTTTTAAGATTGTTTTTTTTTATAAAAGATATTATTTATTAAAATTTCGATTATTTCCACATATGAATTGATCATATTATTAGAACTTGACCAAATTAATATGGGACCACCCCTATGGTACCCCTTTCGAATAAAAGAAGAAAAATTATGTTATAATATATGAATATTGTTAGAGTTCGTGGCTGTGATGAAACTGTACTAGATGGAGGAGGAGGTATCAGCCAAAGATGGAATCACTGGGTTCAATAAAACACCTTTAATAAGACGTTTCGGCCTGAATTTTATTTGGCCATCTATATATCACATATGTGTTCGGCATTTTGTGTATAACTCCTAATTGACTGAAGATGGCCAAATAAAATTCAGGCCGAAACGTCTTATTAAAGGTGTTTTATTGAACCCAGTGATTCCATCTTTGACTGATACCTGCTCCTTCATCTAGTACGAAAACTATGTTATGCGTGAACATACATATCAAAAAGGGTCCAATACCAATAAAATTTACACAGGACCAATCAGAAACTATACTGAACCCAATGCAAAAAAATCGTCGAAATCGGTCCACATGGTAAAGAGAAATCTGCGCACAACACACAAAAAAAACTTCCGTTGAATTGATAACCTTTTTTTCAGTCGGTTAAAAATATATCCGCGATTCCTAATTAGAACAAATAAAATATTTATTATATTAAATTGTGGGATATCTAATGGCTGCTTTAAAAATATTACTGAAAATAATATCAGCCCATAATACTCTCCCGAAATCCATTGTTAGGTTTACGGTTATAAATTTTTGGTTTAATTTTTCTCGACCAGTGTAATGTTTTATCAATATTGCTAAAACAGCGATTAATTTTCAAATAATAAGTTTTTAAAAACCTTTTATAAATTATTTGTTAATAATTAAATTATTTCTTCTAGAAGGGATAATACGTAATAAAAAAAAGAATTGTCGAGAAGTGTGAAATATTCGAAAAAATAAAACAACGTCCGACGAATTGGCCTGGAGTTGATATAGAGAGAAACAAGAATTAAACCAGACACATCTTCTGCATGTCACACTGTGCATATAAAACTGCCTATTACTAGTGATAATAGGCTTCTTAACGACTGGCTTCTCGTCTTATATATGACGCAATTATGTTTAATGATGGATGCGCTTGCGTCCGCTATTAACGATATAAACTTGATCTTGATTAATCATTAAAAATTTCTTAAGGGAAAAAAATATTCGATGATACTCAAGAAAATCATCCTATTTGTATCAAGATGTTTTTTCCATGAATATTTTCTCTTTAATAATTTAATTAATAAGAACACAAGTATTATAATCAGTCTCCATGATTAATCGTCGTCTCGAGATTTTTTCCATTTGCCCTATACCAGGAATAAATTTACAGCAACAAATTTTTTATATACATAATACTTAATTATTATAAAAGTTAACGTAACGTGAATAATATTACTTTATTAGTAGGTATATAGCCCGGGCAAATTAGACTTCTGCTGGCCAATAAATATGCACAAGCTGCAAATAATTTTAATTTTCGGCAGGGGTTACCGTTGTCCTATTAAGATTAAACTTTTACAATCTCATTTTTTAGTCAATTGACAACTATTATGAGGGTCAGCGTCAGAGTGGTTTCTTGTGACCACCTAATGAGTATAATTCACTTTTCCACCATGTTGGAAAAAATTGCCTATCTTTTACGATCGATTGTGGCTAAACGGCTAAACCGATTTTAAATTTTAAGTACATTCTTTGACGCATAATTGTGTGTCCTTTTATTTTGGTAAGATTAAAATTTTCTGTAGGACGGATGGTTTTCGAGTTATAAAACAAAATCTGAAAAAAGTCAAAAAATTGTGTAGTTTTTAACCCCTGAAAAATTTAGCACCAGCCAGAAACCGTCGGAAACTAATAAAACTCTTATTTGGGATGCCTAACGTCGATAAGAATTATTTTCAGCTTCTGTATATTTATTGGCCAGCGCGGCCTTTTATCGGTCTGATTTACCTGAACTAATAAGAAATAAAATACAGATTACTTTAGAGCAGGGGTGTCCAACCTTTTGTCATCCTTGGGCCACATTTGAAGGAAATAAATTGTTTTGAGCCGCACATAAATTATACTGATTCTAACGTTAGTTTTTGAGCACAACACATAGCAAATAATGGACAATAATAATATCATACAGGGACTAATGTTATTTGTGGAATCCATACTACAATTCGTGTTAAACAATAGACAAAAAAATAATAATAAACAAGCAATAGTATTCTTTAATTTTAATTATTACCTAATAATAGACAGAAATAAACTGCAACGGATCGTTGCTAAACTTTATCCAAATTCATTTGAAATATTAATATGTTCTAGAGTAAAGTACTTTAAAATATAATTTTACTAAAAACTTTATTTAACCTTTTTTGTGGTCCCCAAGGTACTTAATTAGGATATTAAATTTCATCAAAATTGGTTAAGTCATTTTCAAGATATTTAGAAAAAACTAAAAAAGTACTGAAATAAAGTACTAATGTTTGTGGACCGATATGTACCAAAAACTAATCAGCGCTTCATTTTGTTAAAATACTGGTAGGTTTTCAATTTCAATTCAATCGGTGCAACGGTGTGGAAAAATTCGTGGACGAAAAAAACAATAACATACATCCATCCCCCGCACTTCCAAAAAAAAATGGCACTTTTTAGCCTCTCGACGAGATTCCAGGTAATTTTTGGCAAAACCGTCACGTGCTAAAATTCAATCTAATTGAATTCTTCAATTTGTGACCTTAATTGAGTCGATGGGTTCCGTAGTCTTTACCTGAGGACCCTTTGAAGTCGCGCTTGCCGCGAGAGCGATTACAATACTTTCCCCATGCTTCGCATTGGATAAAGTAAAAACATGATATTATAATCAACTAAAAGAAGAAAGAATGTCTATGTATGAATGAATATCTTTGAAAACAAATAAAAAATTATGAAGATGTTTATATTGACGTAATCTCCAGAAACTAATTCGACCTTTACTAGTGAGAATGGTGAGCGAAGCTGTATGTTGAATTAAAAATAACAAATAATAGTAAATTACAAAATTAGAAGCCCTCGAAATTTCAAAAATTAAATCTACAATCACTCAAGTTCTGGAAGAATAAATTAAACAATTAAAACTACTTACAACTCATCTAAATAATAATGAAATAATAATAAAGTTAATAGTTAAAATATTGATAATAATCACGTACAAACCCATGCATCGTATAATTCGATTATGCTGTATCCCTGTACTTATTGACGAAAATAAAGATTAAACATCGTGTTATATAGATTTAAATTTGTAAACACACAAAGTGGATATTTTTAAAGACTCTTTATGGTTTATGTCTATATTAATTCCATTTTGTGACAATTTTTTTAATAAAAAGTATTATTATAAAAATTAACTTTTAAAATTCAATATATTATAAATAAATTATGAAGTACATACGTAATTTTAGTAAGAACGAAGAACATGTTTGTTTATTTTCTATATCAATAATAATAAATACATTGTTGTTGCCATGGCAACCTAATTAGAATCAATTAATTAGTTAATACTTATATATTTAAAAATTTCAAAGTTTTTTAAAAGTTTGCGATTTTGTGTCGGGCCGCAGTCACCTTAGCCCTGGGCAGCATGCGGCCCGCGGGTTGGACACCCCTACTTTAGAGAGTTAAATTTTTATCATGCAATTGGCGTTTTTCTAATCTTTTAAAGAAAATGGCAAATTCTATTCTTTGATGAAAGTAAATATGTTTATTACCGACTTAATCAAAATGGCAATTTTATTGGTATTTTTAATAATAATTATGGTTAGTCAGGAATAGAGTACTATATACAGGCTTGTTTAATCCTGTCGCGAAACGCTTGCTGTTTGTGGCATCAACCCGCTAGTTTAATAGCACATCTCGTTCCTGGGAGCCCCTGATATTTAGACAACTAAATTGGCAGATCAGTTAAGGCTACGACTACCCTACAAAAAAGGAGAATCCCTGATGGAATCTCATAATTTATTATGATCTCAAATGAAGCGATCGTGTATTTCTATTGTGTATGTTTGTTATTTAATAGTGCAATATCTAAATTTTATGAATTTTTTTTCTAAAATATTTTTTATTTAAAAACTTAAAATTACATTAAATTAATTTATAATACATGATATACAAATGCGAGTATCAATTGAATCACTTTCCCAAGTCTCTATATAGTGTAATATCTTTATAGTTAAAAAGCATGTAATTATTTTGTGAGAAAATAAACTCTTAAATTAATTTAGTTCAAAAATAAAGGGGATAAAAGGAAATTCTTAAAAACTTTAGTATCAAATAAATAAAAAAAGCGAAAGACAAAAATCTTTAATTCCTATTTATGAATGACAAGGTCTAGCCCGTGCTCGCAATAACTTGCTTACAATATTATTTAGCAGTAATATTTTTAAAGTAGGCAATAGATATACTACAATTTCATATCTATATATATATATAAAATTCTTTGTCCGATACACTCACTCACTCATCATCAAAACAGCCAGAACCACTGGACATAGAAACATGAAATTTGCAGAGGATATTACATCTATGACATAGGGGCTCACTAAGAAATGAGTTTTCGAAATCCGATCCCTAAGAGGGTCAAAGGGGGCAAAGAGTGTTTTTACTGATTGTGCGATATCTCTTAAGGACGATAAAATATCTACTTGCTTTTTACTTATAAAAATACTAAATTAAAATATCTAAAAACTGATTTCAGGATTTTTTGAAATTCGACCCCTAAAGGGGCCAAAAGAGGCAAAATATCTTTGCAATGTGTTTACACTAATTATGCATTATGAATTAAGAACGATAAGATATCTACTTGATTTTTATTTAATAAAATTCTAAATACAAATATCTAAAAAGTAATTTCAGGATTTTTTGAAATTCGACTCCCAACTATCCAAAATGTGAGTGGGGGAAAAAATTAAAACTCTCTCCTATCTTGATCAAATTTTGTAGAGTTATTCTTTATTACTTTAAGAAACTATTTCTGTAAAAATCAACTATCAAAATTGACTGTATGGGGGCGAAAGGGGGGGGGGCAAAATATAGAAATGTTTAGCTTTTTTGTACATTTACTCTTTAGAAGACTGAGAGTTATTTATTTGCAAATATCTAAAAAATAATTTCAACCTCCCAAAATGTGAGTGGGGGCAAAAAATTAATACTCTCTCAAATATAGATCAAATTTTGTTATGTTAGTTTTTAAGACTATATAAAATGTATGCTGTAAAAATCAATTAGCCAAAATGAGTGCGTCGGGGCCAAAGAGGGGGCAAAATATTACAAATATATATTACAGACCTAATAATCCCATGCCGAGACGCCGCCCACCAGGACCACCTGCCCGGAGAGCCGAGCTGTAGAGGGCGTGCCGAAGGTACGCCTGGAGCAGCTCGTATGTAATATATATTTAATTTGTTCTAATTAGAAATTGCGATGTTTTTGTAGGTTTTAAAAATATTAAATTTAAATTTGTATAAAAAATTCAATTAGAGTATTCTTATTAGAACTTGGAACAAGAATAGAAAAAAAATGCTAAAGTTCCTCCAGGGACTAAAAGTTCACTTTTTATTAATCACGCCGATTACTTGACCCCTCAGGAGTCTATGTTTCAAATTTCAAGTCAATCGGTTAAG
Organism: Forficula auricularia; assembly: GCA_024734495.1. NCBI lineage: Eukaryota > Metazoa > Arthropoda > Insecta > Dermaptera > Forficulidae > Forficula > Forficula auricularia. Next base: position 413,415 of record JALMQS010000156.1, on the reverse strand, counting down.
TAGTTTAATCTGGAGGTCGGTGAACATAGTGATATAGAATCCCAAAATTATTATATTGATTTTTTTAAATAATTAAATTTAATTTTAAAGGTATTCTAGTAGATAGAGCCATAACTAGAATCGTATTTGTTCTATAATCTTGATAAAATCAATGTTTTGTGAAAGTTTCTACGTGTGTGTGTGTGTGTGTCATGATGTGTAATTATAGAGAATTGAAAGCATGCACAGCCTCAGGATTTTTGCAAGTTAAACTTAATTTTCAGAGTTGTCGATGCTTAATTTGAGCAAATAGGCTTTTTATCCGGCGGCAACTCGGACTCGCGTTTTAAGTGGATTTGGTTACCAATATGCATCTCTTAAGATGAAGAGGCATTGATGGAAAAGTAAAGGAAGGGATAATGAGATAAACTTGTCTCGGTGCTTTTCCAAGGAGCTTCCCTGCGGGGCACACCTTCTTCCTGACCACCAATAAACGGGATTCCAATCTGAGTGCTAATGTTAATCGAAATTTTATTGAGGCCTTTTGCATTCGACAGAAATACTCAAAAGTTGTAAACAAAAAGAACTTTGTTGGAAATTGTATCCATAAATCTAATTTAGAAATAATCTAAAACAAGAGTTTTGTATGTGCCCAAATACAATTTAATTCATTAGAATGTTGAAATGGTATTCGCATGTCCGATTTTTTATTCAAAATTTATCGAAATTTTCCGTGGTTTAGTAACAGACGGGTAAATGAATACATTGTCCTTCTCTCCCTTGGAATGCCCCAAAGTTTGGAAGGAACTATTTTATTTAATAGATGAATTTATTTCGTAGAAATTTTTATAAAATTTTTGAGATTGAACATATTTGTGAAAATTTCAATCATCTCTAACTCTGGCGGAGCTGATATCAAAGGTATAGTTTAGTTTAAAAAGGCGGTGAGTTAATTTATATATCTATCTACTCTTATTAAATGAGCAAAAATTGTTTGCTTATATATTTATATCTTAGTTCTATTTTGAATACGGCTCTACCGATTTTGATGAAATTCACAGGTTAGGGAGTTTTTGGGTTGACAATTCGATCTGTCACGGTCTCATCTTCGACAAAATTGTTTTTGATGGGTTTTTTCGTAGTCAAATTAATTATTCTCAGGTAGAAAAATAGCAATCTTGGGCTTTTAAAAAAGTTTTCCCTTTTACTTTTGCACCCAGATAGACAATGAGTTGGGTTAATTGATTGTTCTCAAAGGCCTTGAAGAAGTATTGTGATTGTGGTTTTTAACATATTTTATAAGGGGGTACATTGGGCGAATACTATATATATTTGTATTTTTTTTAATTTGAAAACGGCTCTCAAATAAAAATCGACATTTTTATCAGAATTTTAAATTAAAAATAATATTAAAATAAAGCTTTTACTGAAGGAAAAAGTTACCGAGCATCTCTCGGTGCCTCTAGGTACTATATATTATATTATATTTTAGGCTCAAAGAACGAAAACGCTCATTGAGCGAAAAAAACGTCCGCAACACGTTGTGGCTAACTCAAAAAGACCACAATTCGAAATTTGCGTCGTAGCTCTCATGATATTTGACCACTACGCGCTGCGGTTATTATGAAAAGCCACAACGCGTTCTCTAAGTTAGCTAATGCAACCAGGAAACGGCGGACAGGTTGTAACTTGTCAACGGGAGCATTGCAAACACCTGTCGAGTTTTTGTTCATTCTTGAATACCATTTCCGAGTGTGAACATATCTGTGCGCTAATCATGGCTAGTAAAATGAACATATTTTATGATAAATTAATGAAGACAAGTACTGATCGCAATTTTTTACCGAGTGTCGAACAATACGAAACGTTATGTCAAGAAACAAAACAGGCTCAGCTTCTTAAAAAAACAATTAATCTATATCTTAAACGATATATTTTAAAAATTGATGACTCTAAAAATTGATTGAAATTGGATCAGACAGCACATGTGATTCCAAAATCGACCCGAATTTCGTATAGTGATTTTTTTGAGTTAGCCACAACGCGTTCTGACTATTTTTATAAGTGTAAAGTGTCATAACACGAATAACGCGTTGAGGACGTTTTTTTCGCTCAATGGGCGTTTTCCTTATATTTATAAAGAAGGAATGTATGTATATGTTCTACCATATTAAAGATATAACATAAAGAGTGAAATTGCTGCTAACCAAGATACATTAAAATTTCAGAGCTGCGTAGAAAAATGGATGGGTAAGTATATTTGAAAAAGTAAAATATTTGGAGCAAAAAAAACGAATTTGTTCACTTGTGCAGTTAAATATTTTCTATTTCTAGTCACAATGCAGACTGATGGTGTGACCGTGCGTTTTCACTGATAAATAGTCAGATGAGAGAAATATATTAGATATTAGGTCAGTAAATTCTAAAATAAGTTGTGTATTTATCAACAAAAAGTGTACCTACTGACTTTTTAAAAGAAATAGAACGTGATAAGGAACTGTTATAATTTTTTTTTGCGGGGCCTGAGAAATATGGACACTAGAGTGGAACGAAAATGTCCTATTTTTATTTTTTTTTTTTATTTTGTATTTATAATAGTAGCCAAATTTTGCATTTAATGTTCATAAAGAAAGGACAAAAGTTTGGTTGTCATATTTCAATATCTTAAGATGCCGCAAAGAGTTTTAATTTAAAGAGCTTTAGTTTAAAATTTTGAAAAATTTACTTATTTTTTGAAAAATCTTTTTAAAGTTTTCTTCTCCGTCTATTTGTACAAAATTTAGTTGTAAGACAAGAAAACGATATAAAAATTATTTATATTACAAAATAGCAACTTATTGGAAAATTAGTTAATAGAGTAAAGGGTGTGTAGTTTCACAGTGAATGAAATAAAACTCAAAGAGGTTTATACAAACTCAATATATTTCGGATTATTAGTCCGAAATATATTGAGTTTGTATAAACCTCTTTGAGTTTTATTTCATTCACTGTGAAACTACACACCCTTTACTCTATTAACTAACATCATGTTCACCTAAAACCTACACCACTTTCCATAAGTAAAATATTGGAAAATCATTCTAATAATAATAAAAAATTGGACTTTTATCCCATTGTATCGTTCTTGGGGCATCTCAAGACATGCTATAATCACTGTCTCAAAAATTTGAATGCCTTTTTTACATCAATTAACATTTATTTTGTGGTATTACAATAACAATTTATTGTTTTTAGATGCAAACAAACAAAAAATAAGAATCTAGCCAAATCTGTTAATTTATGAAACTTTATCATTCTTGCGGCACATCAAGACATGCTCTAATGACTTTTATATTTTATTTTCATCTTTTCTACTACTAAACACAACTGTTACATGCTATTACAAATAAAAAAAATAAAAATTTGTATTTTTCGTTCCCCCTATTGGATAGATGCCCTAATTATAAGTCAAGTATGAATGAAACAGGCAATTTAATTAATTAGCTGATCTAGATGACCAACTAATGTTAGATTTAAATTCGGCATCTCGAATTGCCAGTAATGAAGCTGATCGGGGATATTCTTCGTAATGAAGGAGTCCCTTGAAAAGCTTATGTCTTTATTAAAATTAAATAAATTAAATTGTTCAATTATAAAATTGTTTTTCGATATGTAAATAGTGGACTGTTTAATAGAATTAATTATTAATAAATTAATTTAACTTTTAAGGACCAATCATAGATTTTAGGGAAAATATTTTTACATTGCATATCAGAAAGGCCTGTCTACTTAGGAATCGAACCCAAGCGCTAACTAGCCCGCCGGGCCGTTAGACAAACCTGATATGCAATGTAAAAATATTTTCTCTAAAATCTATGATTGGTCTTTAAAAGTTAAATTCATTTATTAATATTATAGGTCTGGGTTGATTTTTGAAATAATTTCCATCTTTTTTCAAAAAAAGACACTCAAAAAGATACTTAAATCTTTGCATTCACTATATAATTAATTATCTTTCAAAGGTCGTAGATGAATGCTAAAGGGTTATCTGGTAAAGAAAAAAAAGTTAAAACAAACCATTTTATTAATATGGAAACAAGTAAAAATTTGAAGACAAAGACAGAAGTTGGTTAATTGATTCATAAGATAAAGGTTTATTGGGTGTGGGTAGCCAAATCTCACCTCGAAAGCGTGGGGGACACCTTGGTATTATCCCTGTCGACTTAATAGCGAGCGATATATAGATGGTCACTCTTAGTGGTTTTTAATTCGGGTTATATTTCTCTAATAGGAAGTCGGCCTTTGCTGTCCGCTTATGCTCAAATTCCCAAAGCAAGGCAACGCGACAATCATTTGGTTAAGGGCACACCTTAGTCACGGGACGTTTTGGGGTAAAGAGAGGATGATAATATGGGATTTCGGACATAGGTAGATGATTCAAGTTGGTCAAATAAATATTTGAATTATCATTTGATATTTCCCGATCAATGTTTTTCTGATTTTTTTTTAAATTCCACAATGAAATATGAAAAGATAATAATCCAGAACACCCGAATACAACATTTCTGCAAGAAGCTATTTAGATAATGTAAAAAAATCTAATTAGATTATTTCTATCCGAATGATTGGGTGGTTGTTGGCTTTCTAGGGAGTTGCTTGAGAATCCAAAAAAGCCTTTTGAAATAGCAAATGGTTTCTGGTCGGGCGAGAAAGAAGAGAGAGAAACATTGGAGACGCATGTCGAGATGCCGACACCGACACGTGTTGCGGACAACACGGAAAACACATTAGAGCCCTAAGTCACAAAAAGCGACATATCCAACTTGGAAGCCGATCGATTTGCACCTCAGCTCACCTGGATCATAAAAAAAACATTGGTACTTTTTGACCACTTAAGAACCTATCACCCGGAGGATCTGATTAATGCCATCCGAGGGAATCTTCTCACTTCCGTTTTTCCAGAAATTCCGCTCTTGTTCTTTAAAATTGAACCTTTAATGAAAGCCCATATATTATTTAATAACAGTAATCTCGCCGAATGAAATTGCTCTAACAATATCAACCTATAATTCAATAATAATTTTCAAGCAAGGCGTTAAGTCTATAATTATGATTATTAGCCATACGCAGTGTTTCCACGGATAAATATATTCAAAAATACAAATAAATCAGTAGTCTAATTGACTTGGATTAATTAGTTTCCGAAGAATATTAATTATAAAAATGACTGCTTGTCAAAAGAACAAGAGTACAAAGGGGATAATAATATATGCGCCCTGATTAGTATTTGGTGTTTCGTAGAATAAAATATATGTTGAACTTTTATACATCTATATATATCTTCAGATTAAATATATTATATATGATGATAAAGAGTTAGGTTCCATAATAAGTTACATATTATCAAGAAAAGAACAGTGTCCAAATAGAATAAATATATATCTTTATAATTCACATCACATTCATAAATAATTAGTATATTATTATATATAGTTGAATACTCAATGAAAAATTATACCTACATACCCATGAAGTCAGTGGCGCACTCAGGATTTTGTTCTGCGGGGTGGAGGGCTAATACACACACATATATATGTTGTATAAATAGAAAATAGTAAATATTTACAAGCTTTAGCCTATTCCCCAGGCCACATAATATCAATATATCAGTTTTGGTACTCGTTTGCCGTTTGTACTTATTTTGAACTGAAAATATCTTGCATACAGTGGCGCAACCACGTGGGGGTGGGAGCTAAGGGGGCTGGAGATCCCCCCCCCCTCCTAGAACAAGAAAAAAAATGACAAGTTTTTAATAATAATTTAAAGGCAAGACTTTGAAATATAATATTAAATTAAAATATTTAACTTTAAAATTGTCAAAACATTATTTGTGGCATTTTACGAAAATGTATATTTTATAAATTATATCTGTGTGTGTGTGTGTATTAGCCCCTCCCAGGACAAAATCCTGGTTGCGGCACTGCTTGCATAATATGCTTTTTATAGATATCCTACAATTTCATATTAATAATATATATTTTATTTGTTCTAATTAGAAATTGAAGGTATATTTTATAAATTGTTATAAGTTTCACTTTTTCAAGTCTCGCGAAACTGTTTGCACTTTCAGAAAATTAAATCATTACTATTTAAATCTGATTATATTCATTTTCATTTCATATTTTCTTACCTAGAGTCTATTTTACATGAATTTATGCATACATTGTTTTTGAGCTTCGACTCCGGAGATTACTTCTCCACAATTGAATGTCCTTGATCATCTTTTAGTCCTTGTTTTTAATAAGAAGAAAAAACTAATTAAATAAAAAAACCTCTTTTCCGATAATTATTTCAATTCCATTATTCATTTTAATCCAATCTTACCTAGAGTCAAAAGGCCGTTTCTAGAATAATAGAAATTATTTTAAACTGTTTGTGGATTTTAAAAATATTAAATTTAAATTTGTAGAAAAAATTCAATTAGAGTTTTCTTATTACAACTTGGAATAAGAATAGAATGAAAAAAAATATAAAGTTCCTTCTTTCCTTTCCTTAGTACAAGATAATAATTAAAATATTTATATCAAAAAATAAATTTTTACTAGTTTATTACATTAAAAATTAGAGGAAAAGTGAAACTTTTTCAAGTCTCGGTAATTGGTTTTGCAGTTTAGGAAAATTAAATGATTACTATCTAAATCATCTAAATCTGATGATATTCATTTCCATTTCATATTTTCTTACCTAGAGTCAAAAGGCCGTTTCTAGAATAATAGAAATTAAAAAATTAATCTCTAAAAGTCTGAAACAGGTCTGAACTTGTATCTAGCTGGAATCCTTAGTTATAGAGAAAGAAAGATCCTTCTATAAGCGCCCTTTTTAGTAATTTTCCTGGATTAGATTCTAATGAAAAAATCGCTCACCCGCACATTTATTAAATAACGAAAAAAGTGAAAACTTATTATTACGCCCGTGAACCCGTGATAAGCAGACTAATTTTAACAAGGAAAAAAGTATTTTTGCCACACTTAGGGCCAGTTGTATGTCGGTTGGCAAACTATTTTTAAACGTTGACAAAGGGTAAAACCTTAAAATTCACCTTGGGCCCGGTGGGATGGCCAATCAGATGACAGGCACTTTCATCTGATTGGCCATCCCACCGAGCACAAGGTGAATTATAAGGTTTTACCCTTTGCCAAGGTTTAAAAAGAGTTTACCAACATACAACTGGCCCTTAGTTTCGATTGTATTATATTAAACTGTTTTTGGGTTTTAAAAAGATTAAATTTAACTTTGTAGATAAAATTCAATTAGAGTTTTCTTATTAGAAGTTGGAAAAAAATGTTCAAGTTTCCCCTGGGACTAAAAGTTCACTTTTTAAGAATCACACCGCTTATTTGACCCCTCAAGAGGCTATATTTCAAATTTCAAATCTATCGTTTAAGCTTATTAATCTAGAGGTCGATGAACATAGAGATATAGAAACCCCAAAACTATTATATTGATTTGGTAAATAAAGAAATACATTTTTGCACATGTGATCAGTGCCGGCTTAACCGGGGGGTTATTGGGGTCTATAGCCCCCGGCGGTAAATACGTAAATTAAGTATTATATGTATATTTGATATACTATTGAATTTTTTTTCCCTTGAATAGATTTATCAACGTTTTGTCAAATAATGTTTTTGATTTGATAATATTTTTGAAATAAATGGTTTCCTTATTGTAGGTAGAATTTCATAGACTTATAGAGACCCATAGACAATGTAGTTTTAAAGCCTTTCCCAAAGGATAACATTCTTGAATAAACTTCCCAAAAGATATTTACCCTTCATTACTAATTAGACCTTTTCAAATTCAAAGACTTTTTTAATTCAATAAAATGTCTAAGAAAGACGCGTGCGCTAAAATCATGTCTTATGAAACTTGTATTTTAATGTGGTATTTTTTACAAATCACTATGACACCAGTGTTACAAAGTGACAGACCATTATTACTTTTAACAATAGTGTTAAAAGCGATTTAGTTACCTTGGTAATGACAAATGGGACAACAAATTAACACTTTTGTCATATGCCAAAAAACTATTAGAAATACAAATTAAAAACTAGTGTTTGTAGAAACAATAGTGTACGATATACCTGTTAAAAGTGATTTTATTTTGTTTGAAGGTTTAGAGCACTCCGCTTTGCGTCGTGTTCAAAACTTCCTCCTCACAAAATAAAATATTACTTTTAACACATTATAAATAACTATTATGTTGGTAAAAACGATTTTTCCTTTGTCAAGAATGGCGGTTTTTAAAAGTTAGCCCCGGACGGCAAAATGTCTTAAGCCGCCACCGCATGTGATGGCGTTTTTTATATGTTTAAAAAAGACAATCTTTGCCTTTTCATGAAGATATGCTGGGTAGAGATGACAGAAAAATAAAATACAAACCCCGACTTATAAGAGTTCTTTCCTAAGGGAAATGCATATTTATCTATCTCTCACTTTCTCTTTGTTTATACATGAATATTCTCATTTGGTGCATTAATTTTAATCTTTAAAAGAAAACATCTTGTCATCGATATTCTGAAAACAGTGGTAATTAAAATCATCATTTAATCTTTTAAGTTTTTATATCGAAAGCATGATAAGGATGTTCATTAAAAAGGAATGGAAAACCTGTTATGAAATATGTAGTTCCATTTGGAAAATATTCAGCTAAAAGGCTCTATCATATAAAATATAAAAGAGTGTGTCATTTGTGCTCTCTCGCTTCCTTTTGCTGGAAACACCGTCGCTTATCTAAGATTATTAGCCGAGAGCTTGTTCCGGTCCTTGTAAACCCTGCACCGCAGTTGCGCGCCCATTAGCAAAACATATAAGTTACAATGTACCTTGTACCGCGCGTTCTATTCACAAAACGAACCCCCCTCCCCCCCCCCAACCCTTAATTAACTTCCAACTTTGGTAGCAGAATTCAATTCCCGGATAGTCCATTCTCTCTGATCGGATAATTAAAACGGCTCGGGCATCATTTGCATTTGTTGAATTGAGTTTGTATACAGAATCCGCTGACAAGCATGAATGTCCAATAGAGCTAATGAATTAGCCCAAGTTGCTGCTGCTACTTCCAGGTAGAAATTATTTATTCATTCACAACAGCAACAACAACAACCTTCGAGTTTATTAACATTTCTTTGGTCTGGTGTAAAAATTTCTTAAGGTAGTTGTTTCACCATATGGGTTTTGTTGGTATTTTTTTGAAATTTAGATAGATTATTATTTAAATACTTCTGCATCGATTGGTGGAAAAACGACATTTATGAACAATATAGTTCTGGAGAAATTAAATTCCAAAGATAGAGTTTTTCAGATTCTTATACATTGCACTATATGGGATATCGGAAAGTTTACATACATATTTAATTATAATTAAGAAACTCTTCTTATCATTGTTATAAACAACTAAACCAACATTAAACAATAACTAATACAAGAAAATTGTAATTCGTAGTTACAACACAGTTTCTCAATAACTTTTAAGGAGTTCGGTGTTGGTTCTAGGTGAAACATTTTAATATAATAATAAAACTAAGATACGAGGTAGGTTTCACAAACAGTTTCTCAGATAAAAATGAATAAATAATGAGAAATTTACACTAAAAACAAGCTGGCAACAATGCATTTATTTAACCTAAAAAGTGGGTTAACTTTAGTACTTTTTTGACTTTTTTTCACTTTAGCCATTGTCGCAACAGCTTTCAATCGCTTATTAAGAGCTTTTTGTTTTATAAATCTCCCTTTATAATGTACTTTATCTGACATTTCTATGATAAAATATATACAAGCTCGGACAGTGTTGCCAGATTTATCAAACGAAAACGGGATTGGCTAGTAGTGGTACATAAACAGTAAAAAGTTTTGGACTTATGAATTATGAATCATAAATGTCTGTTCTATATAATCTAGCATTAACTTTTTGCTAGTATTGTCACGAAACAACTACCTTAATTGAAAAAATTGCGATAATTAATATAATTTCATTTAATAAGTAAAGGATTAAATAATAAGCTAATTGTATAAAGATTTTCAACAAGTTTATATATATATATATATATAAAAAAAAGCCAAAGGCAATCACGGAAAAAAAGGAGCGTGTAATTTTGTAAGTAAACAAAATTATCATTTCAGAATTTTAACATGATAATGATAGAAATAATTATCTAGTTGAAATAGTAGTAACATTCCAAGGTTATTTAAAATTCTTACAAATTAGAGATGAGAAAAATTATTAACATTTCCATCACTCGCATCCATAAATAACAATTAATACATACACTTGACTTTACCATACAGCCTGGCCCCTAAAACTATTTATAATCATGTCGGGGGGAGGGGTTAGTTTTTGCATTTTTATATTTCTGGTGCCCCACTGATTATGTATACAAGATTTGGTTGAGTTTAGTAAATGGCCAAAATTTTCATTTTTTGACCCTACCCCCCCCCCTCCCACACACACATTTTGGGCGGTTAGTTTTTGCATTTTTAGACTTCTGGGGGTCCACTGATTATGTATACAAAATTTGGTCGAGTTTGCTCAAACGGCGTAGATTTTTAATTTTTAACCCTCCTCCACCCCCCTTAATTTTGGATCTAAATGCACTAAAATCTAATCAGCTCTTAATCTCAATGGACCAAAACTACGTGTGAAATTTGGTTTCGATATTCACACTAGTTTTTGAGCTAGCTCGTCCACAAAAATTTGGTAACGCACAGACTAACTAACTGACATTTTGACAAAACAATTATTATCTCGAAAAATATAATTTTTTCCATGATCACTTATTAGAGCTTTTTTGTAGACCGGAATGTCATACATGAGACAAGGCCCACTTTGAACATCACTGTAGCAGCCGCACTATCGAGGAGATCGTCACCGCATACAAAACTGGATGGATTGGATATTGCTTAACAATCGATTGTAGACTTTCATTTTTCGGACTTTTGACGCCTTAAATTTCTGCATTTTCCACTGTGCGGCGGCGGCGGCGGCGCAGGTATAAACTCTTTATGAGAGGATTTCAGTGACTGAGATGGGGGTTAGTGACTAGTTTAATTTTTGAAAATAAATAAATTGATTAATAAATAAATTTGAGCACATTTTCTTTTGAATTTCTTGGCACGGCCACAAATTTCAGTTGAAAATTTTGTAAATTTTAACAAATTTTAATATTTATTAGTAATGAAGCTGTTGAAGCTTTTATTTTTGTAATTAATTTGATTAAAATTTGAATTTTTACTTAAATCACACATATTAATTAATTATAATTATTTATTGAACACGAACAAAAAATACAATACAACTACGACGTTTCGATCGACTTATTCTGCGATCGTTCTCAAGTATGAGCATCCACTTCGATTTTAAGTTAACTGAAATTTTAGTAAATTTTCTTTTGTTACAAAAACTTCAGCTATAAAACTCCGAAAATATTAAACGTTTTCGCTTATTGATTTGAGTTTAGATTTAGATCCGGACTCGACGAGTTTTCAAAATTTAGGACTTGTGAGTCCTAAAAACCCGATTTTTCAGAAACCCTATTACCTAACTATAATTATTTCTTTTTCCATATGTTATGTGAAGAAAAGAAAATGAAGATTGATAACAAACAAGTGGTTCGATTATTGTAAAACTGATACTTACTTAATTAATCAAGTAAAGGGAGTGTAGTTTCACAATGAATGAAATAAAACTCAAAGAGGTTTATACAAACTGAACATATTTCGGATTAATAGTCCATCATTAGGAGTTTACAGATTAAAAACTAATAATATTTGAACATGCGATCGCAAAATATAACATCTAAATCATACATACCAATATAACACAAGAAAAACATCAACATTTAACAATAATAAATTAAAATTTAAATAAGATAAAAAATAAAATTTTGAGACAAGTCAACATAATATAAAAATAAAAATTAACAGCAAAATTCAATAGAACAAAAATAAAATTTATTAATTAACAGGAATAGTAGGGAATTAGACAAAAATTAAAAACAGAGTTTTTATTGAATGGGCCAGATGTTTCGTCGATTAATTTCGACTTCCTCAGTGGCTCATTCTATCACTCTTTGTCAAAAGACAATTCCACTACGCGACGAAACATCCTTTAATCTTTTTACTTTATCCAATGCGAAGCATGGGAGAAAGTATTGGAATCGCTCTCGCGGCAAGCGCGACTTCAAAGGGTCCTCAGGTAAAGACTACGGAACCCATGGACTCAATTAAGGTCACAAATTGAAGTATTCAATGAGATTGAATTTTAGCATGTGACGGTTTTGCCAAAAATTACCTGGGATCTCGCCGAGAGGCCAAAAAGTGCCATTTTTTCGGGAAGTGCGTGCGGATGGATGGATGTATGTGTGTGTGTTATCGTTTTTTTCGTCCACGAATTTTTCCACACCGTTGCAGCGAATGAATTGAAATTGAAAACCTACCAGTATTTTAACAAAATGAAGCGCTGATTAGTTTTTGGTACATATCGGTCCACAAACATTAGTACTTTATTTCAGTACTTTTTTAGTTTTTTCTAAATATCTTGAAAATGACTTAACCAATTTTGATGAAATTTAATATCCTAATTAAGTACCTTTGGACCCACAAAAAGGTTAAATAAAGTTTTTAGTAAAAATTATATTTTAAAATTACTTTACTCTAGAAGTTTATATTAATATTTCAAATGAATTTTGGTTAAAGTTTAGCAACGATCCGTTGCAGTTTATTTATTATTTTAACTACAATACATTGTTATGGCTTAGGCCTCAATTGCTCAAGAATCTTGAACTTTTTTACACTTGAACAATTAAAAACTTTAAATCCAAAATTCTCACAAAAAAATATGTTGTTTTTAATTTTTTTCCTTTGTCTGTTTAAAAGTAAAAACACCATATTTTTTGTGAGAATTTTGGATTTAAAGTTTTTAATTGTTCAAGTGTAAAAAAAGTTCAAGATTCTTGAGCAATTGAGGCCTAAGCCAACAATGTATTGTAGTTAAAATAATAAAAAAGATTAAAGGATGTTTCGTCGCGTAGTGGAATTGTCTTTTGACAAAGAGTGATAGAATGAGCCACTGAGGAAGTCGAAATTAATCCACGAAACATCTGGCCCATTCAATAAAAACTCTGTTTTTAATTTTTGTCCAATTCCCTGCTATTCCTGTTAATTAATTAATTATGGATACGAGTGATTTACCGTTATAAAATTTATTTTTTATCGTATTTAAATTTTAATTTATTATTGTTAAATATTGATGTTTTTCTTGTGTTATATTGGTATGTATGATTTAGATGTTATATTTTGCAATAACTTTTAAGGAGTTAGGTGTTGGTTCAAGGTGAAACATTTTAATTTAATAATAAAACTTGAGCAAGATGCGAGGTAGGTTTCATAAAAAAAGAATTCAAAACTCAATTTTGTTTTATTTCTGTTTTTGTGAAACCTACCTCGGATCTTGCTCAAGTTTTATTATTATATATATGTTAGATTCTGTCCTAAAAATTAAATTCTTTCTAGTTTAAAATTGATTTGTTAATCTGAACCCTAGCTCATTTTTGAAAAACATTCCAACTCTTTTCAAAAATAAGATGCTCAAATCTTTACTATTATATGTTATATTTTGCGATCACATGTTCAAATTTTAATAATTTTTCATCTGTAAACTCCTGATGATGGACTAATAATCCGAAATATATTGGGTTTGTATAAGCCTCTGAGTTTTATTTCATTCATTGTGAAACTACACTCCCTTTACTTTATTAATTAATATCATGTTTCACCTAAAACCTACACCACTTTCCCTAAGTAAAAATGATACTTAATTGTTAGTAAAAATCAGTTATTGTTTATTTTTTCGCGATTCTTTGTGAACCACAAGGAGTCTAAATGATCTTCCTACATTATTCCTATGAAAACATTATTATCAAAAACATATCTATTTTATACTGATTTTACAGGCCACCAGGGTGCAGCAGTGCCTGAAGCGATACATTTCAGAGAGAGGGTAACAAGGCGTGGCTAAGACCATGTGCAAAGGTGGGGGCTAGATTAATAGTACTATATACTGTTGCAGTAATTTAAAACATGTGTCATGGGAGCCTCCCACTATATGGGCATGCATGTGGGGGAGGAGTGGCCGATAAAACGACAAACAACCGTCGTAAACAAAGCGAAGTGTTGCTGATGAGCCACTGATTACCGCTCGTTACCGGCCCAAATGGCTAGCATTAAACCGCTTCTATATTTGTATCGATAGATATATTTTTATTCCCAAGATTTTTATCAAAATCGAAACATAATCCCTCGCGCATTTTATATGAGTAGGGGAAAAATGATTCGTGAACATGAGATAGTCCGGCGATTACCCGAGTACTTTATAGATGAACCCATTAAAACGAGAATGATGTTTGTAACATTTGCCCTTTTTATGGCTTTGGATGAAAATAATCGAAGGGGAGAGGGAGGGTCAAATATAAAAAGAAGGGTGGCGTGGAGAGAATATTGGGCGTTAATAAAATTTTAAAATTCAATAATTTTATTTTAATGAGTGGAGTAGGAACACTGGAGCAACTACGGGGGGGGGCTAAGGGGGCTAAGCCCCCCCCCCCAGGACTAGGAAAAAATGAACTTAAAAGTAAAAATGAAAAAATTAACAAATGATAAAAAAAATTTGGTAAATATTTTTCTATATTTTGACTATAAGACAAAATAAACTGCAACGGATCGTTGCTAAACTTTATCCAAAGTCATTTGAAATATTTATATGTTTATTCCTTATTATTAATCAGATATCAATTCCTATTTGAAGTCCATGTTGACTTAAATTCAAAAATAGTGATCGATTCTCATCTAATACTTGAGGAATAACCATTCTACATTGGATTTTAAACGTTTCGATTATTATTGGTAACCGTTCCTGAAGACATGGAGGAATCGACTTAAAATCAAAAATAATGATCGATTCTTATCTAATAAATAAATAAAGTAAAGGGTGTGTAGTTTCACAGTGAATGCAATAAAACTCAAAGAGGTTTATACAAACTCAATATATTTCGGATTATTAGTCCATCATCAGGAGTTTACAAGTAAAAACTTTTACAGTTTTTACTATACACCCTTTACTTTATTAATTAATATCATGTTTCACCTAAAACCTACACCACTTTCCCTAATTAAAATCTTATCTAATACTAGATGAATAACCTTATTGCATTCCATTTTTGATGTTTTGACTATTAATGGCAACCTCTACTGAAAACGTGGAAGAATCGACTTGAAATCAAAAAGACTAAATTCTATTATGGTAAACAACTCGGAACAAATTGACAGAACTTGATTGGGAAGTTTTGATGCATCCACCATATAGGCCGGACCTTGCACCGTCTGACTACCATTTGTTTCGGTCTCTGCAAAACTCTCTTGATAATAAAATATTGGCCAACCGAAGCGCCGCTGAAAATCACTTGGCCAAGTTTTTCGACGATTAATCACAGAAGTTCTACACCAGCGGTTCCCAACCTTTTTTTGACCAGGGACCATTTTGATTTCGTTATTATTAGCAGGGACCACAAGGTTAAAAAATAAACCCTACCACTTTAAAAATAATCTTTTTTTTTTTTTTTTTATAAATTTTATTAAACCAATTATTTTACATTAATTAATGTATACCTTGTATTTTAGCTTCGATTTCGGAGATTGCTTCTCCACCATCGAGTGTCCTTATTCATATTTAGTCCTTGTTTTTAATAAGAGGAAAAATCTAATTAGATAAAAAAAACCTCTTTTCCGATAATTATTTCAATTCCATTATTCCCCAATCAAGTCGATTGGATCATTCTATCCTACTCCGACCTTAAAAATAATCTTTAATCGAATTTGTACATATATTTTCATTTGAAATGAACTATTTGTAGGTTTTAAAATTATATTTCCTAATTTTTAACCGACTTCTTTATTATATATTTATATTCGAAATGCACTAGGTATTTGTGGGTTTTAAAATTAAATTTGATGATTTTCCTCGATTTCCATGGAATCCCCTCATCAAATTCTGACTTGGTGACAATCGGACCAACTCGAGAGAATATCCTACGCTCGCTATTTGTTATGCATCAGCGCGTGCTGATTCAAATTTTGAAATCTTTCGCGGACCATATTTTAGTTCTTATGGACCACAGGTTGGGAACCACTGTTCTACACCGATGGAATTATGAAGCTACCCAAAAAATGGCAAAAGGTCATAGATAATAATGGTCACTATGTACTTGATTAAAATTTATAAAGAAATTTTTTGTTCTAAAATTTACCAAAAAACCGCGAAGTTTTTAATATATATATATATATATATGTCCGTGTTTGTGTGTGTGTATTAGCCCCTCGCAGGATAAAATCCTGGTTGCGCCACTGGTGGAGTAGGAGGATCAAATAAATGCGTCAATTCTTTATTATAGCATGAAAAACATTACTTGCTTCATTAAACTCTGACATTCTTTTTATTAATAAATTCAATCTGGACAATAAGTCAGGCTGGGTCGCCTTTTAAGACGCAGTTAAAATGTTCACAACACAACATAGTTTACTTTTAATTTAATTTTAAAATAGCGAGAGTCTGTCGCAGGCTGGATCTTACCCCTTTTTAGAAAACAACTAACAACCCAGGGAGAGACTTGATTTAAAGCAAAGCCCAACTTCTTGCTAATTAAAAACGTAATGACGCCAACTTTCATAATCTTATTCTCGTATAATAAAGAAATTCCCTCAAAAGATAATATATTTTTAAGCCGGCCTATGCTAATCATCATTTATATATTTCCTTTGAATATATGAAAGATCTTGAAAGATTAAATTATACTAGAAGAAATATTATTCTAAATTAAAAATAGATTGACGTTCATATCATCTTTAATTAGAAGATTTAATTTCAAATAAGAATTCGTTTATTTATTAATTCAAAAAGAGTAAAACTGATGAAAAGCGTCAGAAATAATGTTATTTTTCCCGAGGCCATTTTCAGAGCAAGAATAATAATGATCTAGAGATTCTGGATGAATAACAAAAGAATCCAAAAAGATTATATTCATTTTTGACTTGGAACGTGTTTCCTATTAAAGATGATTAGCAACGAAAAGAAAGAGATGAAAGATGGGGGGTATCCTCAAATTTGAGTAGTTTTCAAATAGTTAATATTGATTGGATTTAAAACTCTTTCATTCTTTAACAGTTATTAAGGAAACTAGGTAAGATTAATTTAATATACGGGGATTTTAAGAGAGGTTACTTGCCAAGGTAAGCGGATATTAGACTTTTTATCAACAAAGAAGATTGTGTTGCCGGGATGGACTCTCGTTTTTACTTTACCATACAGGGTATAGTCAAGTATTGTAATCGTGGATGAAAAAAGTGTTTTTTCCTTATTTTTTTAGAAATATCTCAAAAATGGCTGAAACTATTTTGATTAAAAAAATTGAGCGAAATCATGGTATTTCGCTCTACAAAAAAGTCCTAATAAATAAACATCGAAAAAATTATATTTTTCGAGATAATAATTGTTTTGTCAAGATGTCTTGTTAGTCTGTTAGATTGGTTGTTAGTCTATGCGTTACCAAATTTTTGTGGACGAGCTAACTCAAAAACTAATGTGAATATCGAAACCAAATTTCACATGTAGTTTTGGTCCATTAAGATTAAGAACTGATTAGATTTTGGTGCATATCGACCCAAAATTAAGGGGATGGAGGAGGGTTAAAAATTAAAAATCTAGGCCATTTAAGCAAACTCAACCAAATTTTGTATACATAATCAGAGGGACCCCAGAAGTCTAAAAATGCAAAAGCTAACCGCACAAAATGGGGGGGTGGGGGGTATAAGGTCAAAAAATGAAAATCTTGGCCATTTACCAAACTCAACCAAATTTTGTATACATAATCAGTAGATCCCCAGAAGTCTGAAAATGCAAAAAATAACCCCCCTCCTACATGATTATAAATAATTTTATTAAATATTAAATATAAGTGAGGGGCCAGGTTGTATGGTAAAGTCAAGTGGATGGCCACATCAGAACTCGTTAGCTTATTTAAAAAAAGTTTGGAGTTCCAGTCCCTAGAATTTAATGGGCCATAGCGTTTATAAATAATTTGGAATTAGCTTATGTCCTAAAGGTTATTATCACTTTAATTTGCTCAAAATTTTTATTTCATAATAAAATCCAGCACGGAGTTCAGGGGGCTTAGTACTATGGTCAGCAAGATGCCGCCGAAAGCGGGCTTCCCAGCTGGTATATACATTTATATTAGTAATGAAGCTGTTGAAGATTTAATTTTTGTGATTAATTTGATTAAAATTTGAATTTTTAGTGAAATCACACATGATTAATTTTATTGAACACGAACAAATAATACAATAATATAACTACGACGTTTCGATCGACTTATTCTGTGATCGTTCTCAAGTATGAACATCCACTTCGATTTTTTCCATATATTTTATAAATCGAAACATCGAAAAAGAAAATAATAAAAATAAGAAATAAAATATTCTCGAGTATCTGGGTCACAATAGAATGTCATTCTAATGGAAAAAGGGAACTCTTTAATAAAAAGTTTGAGAGGCTTTAATGAACATATTTTATAGAATGTATTATATTACATCTTATTAAATAAATTCCATTCCCAGCAGGGAAAATGAGCTACACCCTACGATTAATTTCTGTATCATTTTTTCCCCTCTTTCAAATAAAATTGATTCCCTTAATTGAAAAAAAGAATTAATTTTCAATGTTGTTTTTTACACTTAATGCTTCTGACATTGTTCATCATCAGCACATTTCTCTTTTGGGAAGATGTGATCCAGTGGATGATGTTTATTGCCTTGCTTTTATTATTTATTTTTAGCGAACGTCCTGAGCTTGCGGAAGTTGCATTAGCTTGCAGACAAAAAGGAAGCTACACTTCCTGGACAAAATATAGAAGCACGATTAAGCTGCTGGTTGATGGCTGATGTCAGCCGTTGTGGCTGCTAAGTGGAGAACCAAATAAAAATGAATATCTCCCGACAAACACTCCTCGCTTAAAAGCTACCGAATATCGACAGGATGAGTTGTCCTAATAAATATTATTAATAGCCTAAAAACAAATTGAAAACAGTTGACTTTACAATTGAAAATTTAATGAAATATTTGACAATTCCTTAATTGAATGAAATTAGACTTAAATATTTTTAATATCTATCTATAATTACAGTGTTGGACAAAAAATTTCTCCTCGTAAACCTAACAATGGATTCCAGTAGAGGTTTCTACGCTGATTATCATGCAATTTCCCGATTTTTTACAACACGTCAGAGTTTTGAGATTTATATCGGTCAAAGCCATTTTGACCTATTTTCGAGTCCCATTAAATATTAAACAGTAATATTTGAAATAAAAATATTTTGTTCACCTAATAGAAAACAGCTTCCTCTTTGATTTTCAAATTACCACTTGTTTGTATCTCAATTAGAACTCGAGTTATAACTAAAATACTAAGCACGTATTTTTATCTATATTTATTATCCTTTATAATCACGTAGTTTTAGTTTTTAGTTATAACTCGAGCTTTAATTGAGATACAAACAAGTGGTAATTTGAAAATAAAAGAGGAAGCTGTTTTCTATTACGTGAACAAAATATTTTTATTTCAAATATCACTGTTTAATATTTAATAGGACTCGAAAATAGGTCAAAATGGCTTTGACCGATAATATCTCAAAACTCTGACGTGTTGTAAAAAATCGGGAAATTGCATGATAATCAGCGTAGAAACCTCTACTGAAATCCCATTAAATATTAAACAGTAATATTTGAAATCAAAATATTTTGTTGACGTAATAGAAAACAGCTTCCTCTTTGATTTTCAAACCACCACTTGTTTGTAGCTCAATTAGAACTCGAGTTATAACTAAAAAACTAAAACTACGTGATTATAAAGGATAATAAATATAGATAAAAATACAAGTGCTTAGTATTTTAGTTATAACTCGAGTTATAATTGAGCTACAAATAAGTGGTAATTTGAAAATCAAGGATGAAGCTGTTTTCTATTAGGGCCAACAAAATATTTTGAATTCAAATATTGCTGTTTAATATTTAATGGAACTCGAAAATAGGTCAAAATGGCCTTTTTCGTCATTTTACCGATAATATCTCAAAACTCTGACGTGTTGTAAAAAATCGAGAAATTGCATGATAATCACCGTATAAAACTCTACTAGAATCCATTGTTAGGTTTAGGGGAGAAATTTTTGTTTAATTTTTGTCGAGCAGTGTTATTATAATCGGCTTGAGCGATGATGCCGACTTGATTTTTTTTAATTGTAAAACCCACTATTAGTTCATGACAAATAAAATTTAATAAAATTAGGAAATTTAAACTATTTTTCTTATGTGGGTGGTTATTGGATACTTGGACTTGAAATAAATTGGAAGTTAAATTTTTAAAATGTTACTACGTTTCACAGTATATTTTTCTGCTTCCTCGGGGAATTTTTAAACTTCACCTCCACGTAATAAATAATTATAGTTCATTACTTATTACCAGGAGGTCAAGTTTAAAAATTGCCTGAGGAAGCAGAAAAATATACTGCGAAACGTAGCTACATTTTAAAAATTTAACTTCCAATTTATTTCAAGTCCAAGTATACCCAATAACCAGCCACATAAGAAAAATTTTCAACATGCACTATTGGAACCGTGCGCCACGACTTTAGCGCCTACTGGCGACGAAAATGTAAGCTTTGGGAGATGATGTATTAAACGTTCAATACAAAGAGACTCGCTTACCGCTCCAAGCTCCATAGGCTCCGTGCACTCTTTTATCTATGATATACTAGCTGACGACCGGGCCTTCGGCCCGGCGTCACCTAGCCCCTGGCGGGGAGCGTCTCGTTCATACCAATTTAATAATTGAAATTTAAAATCTTACTGTAAGTATCGAAAGAATGTGCTGAATGAAATTGATTCAAAAATAAGGAAGAATAAGGAAAGATTTATTTAACACATTGCCTAAGCACGATCACTATCTGACCAATCAGAATCGTTCTAATAATTTAACGCTTTGGCATTGGCTATGCACTGGCCAATCAGATCGTTTCCACATACATATATATCCACATACTTTTCTATTTTATATATATAGATAGATAGATAGATAGATAGATAGATACCAGTGGTTCTTAACCTATGGGTCGCGACCCAAAATTGGGTCACAAAACATAATCTTTGGGTCGTTAATCAAATATTTTACTTATTATTATAAGTTGAAAAATATATTTTGATTTATTCAATACTATAAAAAATAAAAATATGAAAAACACGCTCTTTTTCATTAAATTTTCCTTAGATCGAAAAGAACCTCCCTTTAGTTATCTTAATTGTTACAAAATAATATTACATGTGAATTAGAAAAGTCATCATTGCAAATTGAAGAAAATTTCGTCTAAAAAAAGATAATTCAATTTTTTTTGACGTGGAGGGGGGGGGGGTCGCGACATGAACATATTTATCAAATTTGGGTCGCAGCTTAAAAAGGTTAAGAACCACTGATATATACTATAATACAATATTTGCCCCAATTCTCCTAAATTATTTAAATAAATAAACACAAGAGAGAGCTTCCTTCTTCGGCTGTAGTGCGGCCTCTATATTTAAGGCACCGTCCCTATAACAACACCATTTTAAATTATTGTTTTAAAACCCACCAATAGTTCATGTCAAATAAAATTTATTAAAAAATTTAAATTAGTATTTTAGAATTGGAGATCCTGAGAGAATCAATATGGAAAAGAAGGTTTTTATTTAATTAATTTTTCTTCTTATTATTAAAAACAAGGACTAAAAAGATTATCGCATTCAAGAAGATCAAGGACAGTCGATAGTGGCGAAGTAATCACCGAAGTCGAAACCTCAAATTCAAACTTTATTTCATGTAATACCTACAATTGGTTCAATAAATTTATTATTATTTTAAAATCTATTTTCAAGGTTCTGGCCAGTAAGATGCCGAAGGCGGGCTTCACGGAGGTGGTTTGTAAATATTTAGCATATTAATTAGGTATATAAAAATTATGTTTTTACTACTTTTCGAAAAGTTTAACTACACACATTAGAGCGAAATTTTTGCAAAATTCACGAATTATTATTATTAAATAAATTTTACAAGATAAATTAAAAGATTTTATTTTCAAATTTACTATGTTTATTAGTAATAAACTGATAAAACCATCCGAATTAGATATTTTAATGAGGTAATCCCAAAAAAATAAAAACTTGTCGACTCCTAATTAAGGAGTCGAATGAGTGAATCACACTCGTATGATGATCAAAATAAACTGCAACGGATCATTACTAGACTTTATAGTCGTTTCAAATATTAAAATGATTATTCCTTTATTATTATCTATTAATCAGATATCACTGGCTCACTCTTAGATTTATAGTTATCCAGCATTTTCCATGACAGGACATGATCCGAATCCTCAAAAGTGACCTTTTAAGTAGGGATTGCAATCCAGCAAAGTGGGATCCTGCAATCCCGCGAGATCCATCATCATTTGAAGGCCTGAAGGATCCCATACCAGAGGGAGGATACGCAAGGTCGTGATTAACTAAAGAACATTCTGATTCTGATCATACCTTGCCATGGAAAATGAGGAATATCTATATATCTAAGAGTTTAATCAAAAACGTGGTCCAAGTAAAAGTTAAAGCCAACGAAATTTCCTAGACAATGAGACAGGAATCAAGTTTCTAGGATGAGTGGTCTTCATTTTTTGAAGGAAAAACTGCGTTGTTTTTTTTTGCAAATACTGCAGTTATTCAAAACTTCAACCTCATTTCGGCACGGGTTACCATTATTCAATTAAGATGAAACTTTTCCAGCCTCATTTTCTAGCGAATTTTCAACTATTATGGCGACTACACAGAATATACGGTGAAAAAATCTCTCCAGGTTTAGCTTTATGACAACCCTAATGCATATATATATATAGTACCAGTTCTACTGAACCGAAATGGATCAAATTGTTATAATTTTACAGAGCATTAATCTAATGGATATCTTTTTGATTTGATAAGGCGTTTTAGAGTAATTCAAGAAAAACTGAAAAAACCCCGAAATTTGCTCATTTTGAAGCGCACAGCGCAAATTCCACAATTCAGATTTGGGGAAAAACTTAGGATAGTAATATTGGGGCACCAATAAAGGTATTCCAGCAATAAAACCTTCACCGGAAGATGATTCCTGTAATTGCCCTTTTTTGCCTGGACTATAAAAGGAAATTGGGAAAAATTAACATATTTATAAATTTTTTCCGAGGGCATTCTCTATTTTAGTCCCCCCCCCCCCCCCTATTGTATATACATTGATGATACTATGTCAGAAACCGCCCTGCAAGTACCAACAACAACTGTACAAATTTCAACTCAATCAGATAATGGATGCGCGAACGCTTAAAAGGCGAACATAAACACAGTCATACGTCAATGTTTATATACATATAAGATGTAAAAAAAATATCGAAATCGGTCAGGTAATATTTCGATTTAAATCCGATTTCTTTAAATTAAATAAAAAAAATAAAGGTGGAGAATGAGTTGTTAATAATAATAATATTCATCTGATGTTATAAATTTTACATTCAAAACTTAATCTTTGATGCTTTGATGTAAATTAACATATAAAAAAGAGCTTTATGCTTTCGAATTTCAGGTATCCATCCGTCCATCAGTCAGATATATAAACCTGTTCGCCATCTGCTCAAAACTACTTAGACGAATTAATGATGTGATAACGTTTCCTTCTTTAGGACATTTAAATGCATATTCAGGCTACTTAGTGGATTTTTTTATTGCTTTTAAATTATCTTTCCTCATCTTAAAAAATAAATATCAATATTTAATTTTAAGTATTTGTTGATATTCAACAAATATATAATATGTATTTCGAATATAAATTAAGTGTATTTTTTTGTATTTCTTAATTTTGAAATTTGTTTTTTTTTCGAAAATTCTACTTGAGGCTTAAAAGAGCTTAAAGATTAAATTCAATTTAAAATTATAATTTACTAAGGATATCAAACATGTTATTAGATAAGTTTGATTTTAGTGTCAGAAGTGTCTAACCCAAAAAAAGGGCCAAAAATGACAATATCTATGGTAGTGGAATTTATTTGATCCCCGAGATCGTGGCAGTCCTTCTGACACTAAAATCAAACTTATCTAATACGTTAGCGGGTTTTAAATCAACGTTTAAAATTTTTTTTTTATAAAAGATTTTATATATTATAATTTCGATTATTTGCTCATAAGAATTGAATATTTCCGTTATTTCGTCATTGATTATATTATCAGAACTTGGCCAAATTAATATGGGACTACCCTTAAGGTACCCCCTTTCCAATAAAAGAAGAATCATTGAAATCGGTCGATAAACAAAGAAGTTATGGCTGAACATACATAACAAAAAAGATCCAATACCAATGAAAAAAAACGGGACCAATCGGGAATTCGACTGAACCCAATGCAAAAAAAATCATCAAAATCGGTTCACAATTGGCGAAGAAATCGAATAATATAGATACAAAAAAAAAAAAAAAAATATTCTAAAATAATAATTTTTAACAAATTTAGAATTTCGACTATTTTAATTGTGTAAAAATATCTATACTTGAAGGAGATAATAAAAGAGTGTGTCTTCTGTTGGAGAAATAAATTTTTAATATATTTATAACGAGGCTATAGTTTCGAGGACTTTGCCCTCTTCATCAGTCTACTACAATTGATTCACAGGAATTAATGTATGAAAGTGAGATTTCTTTAGTTTTTTCTTTTACTGATGAAGAGGACAAAGCCCTCAAAACTATAGTCTCGTAATAAATAAATTAAAAATTTATTTCTCCAGCAGAAGACACATTCTTTTACTGTCTCCTTCAATTTATAAAAATTCTGCTACTAAAAGAAACCTTAATATCTATACTTATAATTTTTTATCCAATAATTTTAAAAAATGTTTCACCAAGTACCAACACCAAATTCCTTAAAAACTATTATAATAAACAGCTTGCGCGATGACCGACGCGAATTTTTTTTAATTTTAAAACCCACTAATAGTAAGTAGTGAAATAAAACTTATTAAAATATAAAATTTAAATTATTATTTTATAACCCACAAATAGTTCATGACAAATAAAATATGTATTTGAGCATTTTGCATTAATCCCCTTCTTCTCACACATTACGAATTTTGGGTTTTTTTTTAATTTTAGTTCACCGAGAGGTAAGGTGTGATTTTGAAAATAAAAACATTTCAAAAATTGTTGTTTAACATCAACAAATTATATATATATTCGCCTTAGAGTGTAAACTTGCTAAATCCATTTTTTATAATATATGTCAATATTAATACCGCTCGAAAGAAAAACAGATGCAGCATCATCCAAGTAAAACTTCTACTTAAAATTACGATCGTAAGTTGTAGAAAAAAATGTGAAAAATAGTTTCTTTCCATAACAACAATATTAAATTTTGTTTTTTGTCTGTCCTGTAAAATATCCTTGTTGTGAATTAGCAGGTTTACACTCTAAGGCGACGATATATATAATCTGTGGAAGTAGAAATTCAAAATCCAACCACCACCCGAAATGGAGGGGAGGGAGACATGGTTAATATATGAAAATTCTAGACCAAAAATTGTAGTCTCCCTGTATCATAGACTCGTAAGCCAAGATTCTTAAAAAATATCGGTTTACATTCATTTGTAGGATCTGGCATTGATTTGTGGAATAGAATGTCTGTTACTACTTAGGGTTATAGTCCTCTACCCCCTATGATTAAGTCAATTATAAATTTTGTCAAGTACTAATGTCCTAGAGTTGTGAAAATTTTTATTTAGTTCTCACAATCAAAGATTACCTGAGGTAGAATGAGGTCATACCATTCTTGTTAAGGTTTTGACCAGGTTTCCTTAACAACTTATGGCAAATGTCGGGATGGCTAATGCGTCGTTTGCTCCTGTTTTTGTACGGAATTATTTTAATTACGCTTTATCTTTTGATGGAAATCTATGATCATGTTATTTGTTAATACATACATTTATTTTTCTTTTTTTTCTTTCTTGTTTGTTAATTGTCAATTTCTTGTATTGGATTTGTAATGATGTTTTATTAATTTCTATAGTTAATTTGTATTGATATTTTGTTGACCTAATCACCGAGGACTTGTGTCTCTAAGCAGATCGAGTAAAAAAGATGTATTTATTTATTTATAGACTTGGAATATTCAAGTTATATGCAGTCATTTTTCCCGAAATCAAAAATTGTATCGAAGGAGACAATAAAAGAGTGTGTCTTCTGCTGGAATTATAAATTTTATTTATTTATAACGAGACTATAGTTTCGAGGGCTTTGCCCTCTTCATCAGTCTATTACAATGTATTTACGGGAATTAATTTATGAATCATAAATTAATTCCTGTGAATCCATTGTAATAGACTGATGAAGAGGGCAAAGCCCTCGAAACTATAGTCTCGTTATAAATAAATAAAATTTATAATTCCAGCAGAAGACACACTCTTTTATTGTCTCCTTCAATATATAAAAATTCTGCTACTCTCGGCAAAAACATTCAATTTAAAAATTGTATCAAAATTTTTTTCAAATTATACTACATATTTTTGGAAGGGTCAAATTTTTTGTGGAGTGGAAAATGAAAATGATTTTTTATCATAGTGCCAGGAATCCTTGTAAAGATCTATTTAAGTTTAATTAAGTTAAATTATTTAAATTTAATTTACTTTAAAATGATGCTGTGTAAGATTCCCAAATCAGCTATTTTTGTACTTATTTGAAGTTCAGAATTGGCTTAGCTTAAAAATTCCCCAAATTCTCTCAATCTCTATTTATCAATGAGAAATAAGAATATATTTAATATATCAAGTATTTTAGTATTTTTAAAATATAATAAGGTATGAAAACATCGGAATGCGTGTCCGACTCGCACTTGGCCGGCTTATTTATATACTAAGTTACTGGAGCGATGGTTGGTTTCAAGTTAGTTATGATAATTACAAATTGAATAAAATTTATATTTTCTTCATTTAATTTATTTTAAAAATCATTTATTTATTATTCATGAGACGTAGGTACTTCATTTTGAAAAAAATAAACCAGTCCAAATGATTACTTTTATTAAAACAAGTTTGACGAATTTTTAAATTAATTTAGAAATAAATAATTAAAAATCTTTATTTATAGAAAAAATTTTCTGAATTGAAATGAATTTTTATTGAAATTTTAATTGTACCTCTAATATCATGTCTAAAAATTCCAAATTCTATAGAAATAGTTATTAATCTGAAAGACGTGTCTATTAAATAATGCATTTCTCATCAATTTATCGTCTGTTGGTCGTTTCCGGGTTATAACTTTAATTTTACGCACCAAATATCTCCTGATCCAAAAGGAAAAGACAACATCAGACACCGGATTTTCGTACCAACTACTCAAAAAAAAAAATGAAGTAAAAATAAGATTAAGTGTTTAAAAGATGAAAAGATAATGTAGAAATGATTTCGAAGATTATTTTTTGAAGAGAATTTGATTTGGCTATAAAAGCTTATTTGTATTGATATAGAAAAGAAATTAATTGTTAATTGTATAGATAATAAAAAAAATACAAATCTTTTAAAAAACAATCGTAGAAACGACTATTAAACTAGACGTTTCCGGAGAATTTCTCCCTTTATCAATGAAAATTTCAAATTTTAAATAACGAAAAAAGAAAAAAAAAGTTGCTTTCGCTAATGTTTAGAAAATAACCCTAAGAAATTAGATATTTTGATATAGACAATTATTTGACAATATGACTTTTTTAGACAATTTTTTGTATTGATATATACAAGGTGCGGCAACTTTTAGTTCGTTTTAAAAATGCAGATTAAATGTGGGAAAAATGCAACAAATATATCCAAATGATTTCTACTTTATTTTCTAAAGTACACCTTCCGATTAATCAAGGTGTATTCTCGAAAATAAGGTTAGAAATATTTGTTGTATTTTTATTTAATTTGCTGTTTTAAAACGAACTAAAAGTTGCCGCACTCTTTACACTAGAGTGGTGTTTTATTTTAGGGGAATATTTTTTTTCAGTCCAAGTTGAAAAACTGATAATTTGTACTTAAATAAAAAAAAAAATATATTCCCGCTGGAAAAAAATGCTAAGTCAATTAGGGTAAAGTAAGCCCCTCATCGAAAAATTTGATTTCCTATTTAAATAACCATAGGAAAAAAGATTTTTAGATTTAGTTAAAAAAAAAAATTTTTTTGAAAAAGTTTATTAGACTCAAGTGTTTTCGACCAATAATTCTCAAGTTACAGAGCAATTAAGTTTACCTTAATAAGCTTTTTTGTAGCAAATTGTATGCCCTACAAAAGCTTAATGGTCAATTTTTTCAACAAAAAAAATTTTAAATACTGAAAAATCAAGTAGAAACCGAATTTTTTCCCCCATATTATTTAAATGGGAAATCAAATTTTTCGATGATTTAAGGCCCTATTTAATTTGGAATTTTTTTTCAGTGGGTGATATTTTTTTTTATAAATTATCAGTTTTTCAGCTTTGACAGAAAAATAAATGTTGCCCTAAAATGAAACACCCTATTATATATATATAAGTCGATCGAAACGTCGTAGTTATATTGTATTATTTGTTCTTGTTGAATAAATAATTATAATTAATTATGCGTGATTTAAATAAAAATTCAAATTTTAATGATATTAAGAATTATAAAAATAAATTAATAACAGGAAAAAAAATATTTAAGAAAAAAATACTTTTAATTTCAGTACTTAATTACCTTGGATTATGAAAAAACAATATAATGTTTTTTAATTTGGACATGTACATTGTTTTTTATTCCATAAATGTATTCGCAAAATCAGTATATTTGCTATTTGCATAATAATAAGCCATGGCTTAAATACACCTTCCAGTAAGGTACAATAATACAAGCCGGAATGAATTCATAAACATGCATCCGAGGTTTGGACGAGGGGGGGTTTTGCCGAGAAGGGTGAGAGCCTATAGCCACGTGGCCAAAGCCATCAATCCGCCCCACCAATAAACGTACCATGAATTGGGAGCCGATGAGGGGTCATCAATTCATTAAAGCCAGTCAAAATTCAAAATAAAGGAATAAGCAGCAGACAAAAGGGCACACACGCCTGTTGCTTTATGATTCAACTCTCAATCAATTCTTCTTGGCCTCAAAGAGGGCTGTTAAAAATAAATAATGATCATTTATTATGAGACATTTCCAACTCAATGGAATAAATAAGCAAATTGCAATTTGTTTCCAAATGGATTTAACATTTAACATCATGGTTATGTTTTAAAACAACAACATCAAGTTAGTTTAATGGATGAATGATCTAAAAGTGTAATGACTTTTTCGATCCACTTTACTATAGAATTATTGTAATTCATCCATGTCTGGAAAATTTTAGAGATTTGTTTAAACGCTAAAGGAAGGTCGTTTTTTACTTTACCATACAGGGTATGGCATTTCGCTCTACAAAAAAGCCCTTATAAGTAAACATCAAAAAAATTATATTTTTCGAGATAATAATTGTTTTGTCAAAATGTCTGTTAGTCTGTTAGTCTGTGCGTTACCAAATTTTGTGGACGAGCTAGCTCAAAAACTAGTGGGAATATCGAAACCAAATTTCACACGTAGTTTTGGTCCATTGAGATTAATAGCTGATTAGATTTTGGTGCATATCGACCCAAAATAAAGGTGGGTGGAGGGGAGTTAAAAATTAAAAATCTAGGCCATTTGAGCAAACTCAACCAAATTTTGTATATATAATCAGTGGGACCCCAGAAGTCTAAAAATGCAAAAAGTAAGAGCCCAAAATGGGGTGGGGGTAGGGTGTAGGGTCAAAATATGAAAATCTTGGCTATTTACCAAACTCAACGAAATTTTGTATACATAATCATTGGACCCCCAGAAGTCTAAAAATGTAAAAATTAACCGCCCAAAATGGGGGGGGGGGTCAAAAAATGAAAATCTAGGCTCTTGTACCAAAATCAACCAAATTTTGTATAGATAATCAGTGGGCCCACAGTAATCTAAAAATGCAAAAACTAACCCCCCTACCCTACATGATTATAAATAATTTTATTAAATATTAAATATAAGGAGAGGGGCGAGGTTGTATGGTAAAGTCAAGTGGATGGCCACATCAGAACACGTCAGCTTATTTTTATTTACCTTTCTATTAGTCCAGTCAACGAACGCTCAAAAAGGGGGTATAGAAAACATTGAGGAGGGTAGAATTTCTTTCTTATGGAATGTGTTTGGGGTAGTTGGGAGGTAAAAATACTAAAAGTCCCCAGTCCTAGATTCCAGGTTTAGGGGTGGGAGGGGTTGGAAATGTCCCGTTTTTTTCGCTTTTATTTCAGAAACGGTGGGTCGAAGTGAAAAAATTACTCTTATTAAAATGAAAGCTTATAGAATTTGATATAAGATTGCGTCTATTTAATTTTTCTCTATTCCTCTTTTCAGAGGACTTTTACTGCAAAACTAAAAGCTGAGGTGCTAGAGACAAAAGTTTAACGAAAAAAAGGATTTTTTTTTTCATATACTAACGAAATTCGCGGGCGAATATCTCAAAAACCAAAAGGAATAGAGCAAAATTCAATATTGGCAATCTTGTATCAAATTTCTTAACCTTTAAATTTGACAAGAATAATATTTTCTATACGAACCACCGTTATTGAGATATACGCGAAAAACAAACAGGACATTTCCACCCCCTTCCCACCCCTAAATCCGGTAGCTAGGACTGAGGACTTTTAATATGTTTACCTCCTAGCTACCCCAAACACATTCCATAAGAAAAAATTCTACCCTCTTCAATGTTTTTTATAACTCATTCGTTGACTGGACTATTTTGATTCATAGCGTTTATTGAAATAATTCTGTCACTAAAAAATTACTTATGTCCCAAAGGTTGGTCAGAATTTATTTTGGATTAAAAAAAGATAATTTAATTTGTGAGAATTCTTCATATACGATCGAAAACGAAGGTTCTTACCTAGGAGAAAATCGATTGCTGTTTGCAGGGTTGCGTAGTCAGTAGGGGGGAAAAATCGACTCCAACTCTGACCTCTTCTGACACCTGTGATAATATTAGTTGCACTTGGAGTGACCAAAAAAGTTAAAATAAGATAATAGACGAAGGATTTGTTTAAAAAATTATACAAATTTATCTGGTTAGGTAAAATTTATCCCAGGAAAATTCATCATAGCTTTTTCTGGTGTTTTTGAAATATTATTACAATATGTTATTGTATAAAAATTAAACTCGAAATTAATGGAAATATATTTCAATGTTTTGAGGTAGAAAGCTGAAGCCTGATTCAAAAGAGAATATATACAATTGTACAACATTCTTCAATTGATTTAAAAGAAAATTTGTTACGTTCTTTGATATCAAATTTATAACTTGGAAAGTCTTATACTCCCTTGATCAAAAAGTTCCTGGAATTTATTCAGAAAATTAAAAATACAAGTTTATTCATCTAAATCTATATTGTCCCCTTCAAAGTAATCCCCATCGACTGCAACACACTTATGCCAGCGCTTGATCCAATCCTCGAAACATTTTTTATATTCGGTTTTCGGTATGTCCATCAGTGCTTCTTGCGATTTTTCCATTACTTCCTCTCGACTACTGAAATGCGTTCCCTGTAATGGTTTTTTAACTCGATTGAACAGAAAGAAGTCACAGGGAGCTAAATCAGGTGAATTCGGTGGCTGTTGGATGGGATTTGTTGCATTTTTCGTCAAAAAATTTCGAATAATGATGGCACTGTGCGTTATCATGGTGCAAAATCCATGAGTTTTCTGCCCACAATTGTGGTCTCTTTCGTCGAATTGCTTCACGCAAACGTCTCATAATGCCCAAATAATACTCTTTGTTTAATGTCTGGCCTACTGGCAAAAATTCATGATGCACTACACCGTTTTTCGATGTCGATGTTCTGCCACTGCGTTCATCATCTTCGATTGACTCACGACCACTTTTGAACCGCTCGTGCCACTGGTAAACGACCGTTTTCTTTAGAAAATCGTTGCCGAAACACTTTTCCAACATTTTCAACGTTCGCGCACCATTAAATCCGTTTTTTAAGCAAAATTTAATACAAGTTCGTTGTTGCAAATTTAAATCCATTTCTAAAATTGTAAAAAATCGCCAACACACACAGAGATAGATGTACTCTTGGCTACGTAACTTTTGCAAATGTCAAGCTATGACGCTAAGATTTAGAGGGAATACCAACAACATATGTACCAACTTAACCAAAAAAACAGAACTCAAATCGGAACGATGGGAACGCCACACGGGGGGATTATTCCGGGAACTTTTTGATCAAGGTAGTATGCAACTAAATTGTTTGTAGTATAAAATAGAACAACTACCAAAGCTAAATTTGAAGCTTGTATTAAATATCATAACGTTAAAACTAAGTTATTGACTATTATAACTTAGAGAGTTATAAATTTAATATCAAAGAACGTAACAAATTTTCTTTTAAATCAAATGAAGATCGTTGTTGATCCCTATAGCTATGATTTAAGCAGCTGCTATGGAACTTGGTACCCGTTAAGATTCCAACTCTTTTGTCGGTGAAGACGTTGGTACCGAACTTGGCCCCTTTTTCACATTTATGTTTTTGGTCAGAAACATATTTACAAGCAACTTCACACCTTACTTTTCTAAATTGATTTTTTTTTTTAATAGATCAGCATCGACGAAGCTGATGATGCAGTTATATAAATATATATTAATCAATTAAATTGCTTATTTCTTAAAATTTAGAATTATTAAATAAAAACGAATCAAAGTTGCCATTATAGCTTAATAATATAGCTATCTTAATGTAATTCTTTGAAAAAATTTTCTTTCTTGACGAAGAAAAAAAATATTTTTTCAAGATATTTTAACGAAATTAGAATTGTTAATCTCTAATTTACTAAGCAATTTAAATAAATGTATAATTTTATTAGAGAGAATTTTATTTTCTAATCGAAATCGAAAAATTACTCAAAAGGGGCCATTCATAAAATACATTCGCAACCAGGGGGGGGAGTCTAGCCTTTGTGACGCTATATTTGTTAGGGGAGTCCCAGAAAATGTGACGCAGCGTGATAAAGCCCGGTTCTAAAAAAGCGAAATTTTGTGTGACGCTTTTTATTAATGGAACCCTTTGTAATGGAGGCGACCGCGGGTCAGTTGTTAGTGTCGGGTCACTGCCCTGAAA
Source organism: Forficula auricularia (assembly GCA_024734495.1). Taxonomy (NCBI): domain Eukaryota; kingdom Metazoa; phylum Arthropoda; class Insecta; order Dermaptera; family Forficulidae; genus Forficula; species Forficula auricularia. Next base: position 380,054 of record JALMQS010000156.1, on the reverse strand, counting down.
TACGGTGGTTCGAGACCGAGTCTCGGCAGATATTTGCAGTCGCCTCCTCTTGGAAAGCAATGACAACCTACCGAGAGTATAATTGCCGAGTCACCTCTCCAAACTAGCCGTTTGGAACTGGCGTTAAAAATTAGGTCCCGTATATCTGTATAAAAACAGCTAAAACACACTCAGCACAGGTATATGTGGAGAGGAGTCAAAACGCCAGGGAGGCCTGATGGTGCCGCTCAAGCAGCTGGGAATATTAATTTTAATATTAATAAAATAAAAAATTAATTATCGATAAGAAAATGGACTGTAAGTTGTTTTTAATGGAATTTAATATAAATTTTTGGTTTACAAAATATGAATTTTTAAAATTGAATACAAGTGATTTTATTTGTTAGGAGTAAATTAAAACTATATATATAAATAAAGAAGTTAAAGTTTCAGCTAATTGCAAAAATATAAATATGCACAAAATATAAGCAAATTTTATATATATAAATAAATTATATATATAAATCAAAGTAATTAAAAGTTCAGCCAATTGCAAAATCTAAATTGCACAAAATATAAGCCAATTATATATATATAAATAAATTATATATATAAATTAGAGTAATTAAAAGTTCAGCCAATTGCAATACAAATTAAAGTATTAATATAAATTAATTCAATTTAAGATGAAGAAAATGTTCGTATGCTTCCGTTTAATTTTAGTAAAAGTTAATTAATAAACGCCAAATTGCATTTTTAGCACAAGAAATTGCTAAACATATAATATATAGCCAGGTGATCGCAGCTTGCAACACAATTTAATCTATTCTCTATTTGGTTGTAAATCAAATAAACAAATAGAAAAAAACTCAAGATCAATCAAAATTGATGAAAAAACAAATAAAAATATGCTTGCGATCTATCTGCTTTATCATGAATTTTGGGCACTTAATAATTCATATTAACGCTCTCTGCGTAGGTTCAAAAATAATTGTTGCTTATCGGTTTATCACAAACATGTGTGCAAATTTGAGGTTAAAAGAAATGATTTTCCTTATTCTGGTCATCTGGTTGGTTGTCTGATTGGGAGTCTGATTGGGAGAAACAAAATAAACAGATTAATAAACTCAATTAATCAAGGTAAAGCAAACATAGAAACATAATCCAGAGATGTAGAAAAAAAACCTTTTACCTGATTGGAAGAGAAAACAAAATGCGATTACATTGTAAAATTCAACAATTTTCCGGTATTCGAGGACTATTTTTTAAGGCAGACAGAAATAGATAAGAAAGTGAAATAATAATTGGTTGATATAATAGTAATTTTACTCACGCTATCAAATGAGTTAAGACCATTCTTAACGAGCTCAAAATAAGAACTGAGTTTAACAAAATTTCGTGTTAAGGTTAGAAAAAAAGCAATGAAAATAGAAAGAAGATAGCAATTAGTGCCTCAAAATATCGAGGCACACAGCCCCATCTATTTTCCCATTTGACACGGCGGTAATTTTGAAAACGAATATTTCGCGAGCTCTATTTGCCAGCACCACCTGATATGGCACTTAAAGAAGAACCCTTTGTAAAATTTTCTTCCTTGAAAAAGCATAAAAATATTTTTTCAAGATATTTTAATCAAATTATATTTTATCTCTACTTATAAAAAATACTCATTTAAATACATGTTTTTTTTTTATTTTCTCTCCTCTTAATGGCCTCGGAATGAATTCCATTGTAGCCAGTCTACCATGAGTCTAAAATTTTCACATCCAAATATAAATTATGCATAACAATTATAAAATTGTGTACAATCAAATATACAATGAATAAGTAATTAATTATAAACAATCAAATAGTATCACAGACAATGAAAATAATACATAATGAATAAAAATAATAAATAAATAAATAAAAAATAATAAATAAATAAATAAATAGAACAGTAAATTAATAAATAAATAATGAAAAAAATGTCACAAATAAAATTTTCACAGCCAAATATAAATTAGGTATAATAACTGTAGTTTTCATTAAATTGTATTATAGTTGATCTTATTTGCTAGGATAAACCTAATCAATGATTTGTATATTTCCACTCTCTCGAAAGACAAAAGATGCGCCAAATTCCATGGCCTTTGAACATCTAAAATCAATCACCCTCTAATCTATCTCTAAATCAAATTTTAGACAACTAAATATCAATTTTATTTACAGTGGAAGTAGGTTTGTGAAATATGATGCTACATTGTAGTTTCATTAGGTGAATAAAATAAATTAAAGAGGTTTATATTAAACTATATTTCATCAATAGAGCTGCTAATACCAGTATTAACTTGTAAACTCCTGATGATGGACTAATAATCCGAAATATATTGAGTTTGTATAAACCTCTTTGAGTTTTATTTCATTCACTGTGAAACTACACACCCTTTACTCTATTAACTAACTAAATATCATATGATTGAGACATCCCCATGATATACCATCACATGAACACTCTCCCTCATCATACAGTCCTATTTTAAAAAAATGTGCCGGATACAGCGCATGGTTTAGTCTCATTCTATTTATAGTAGAATAAAATAATCTAGGTCCAATTATTTCATGATACCATGGAATTCTGCCAACCTTACTTCTCAACAAATAAAGGTTGAAACCTTTAAGTCTTGAAGATTCTATCCATTGTCTTTGCCATTCTTTATTATTAGTACCTGGAGCACCGAGCGATGCTAACGGTAACTTTTTGCTTCAGTCAAAAGCTGTATATTTATATTATTTTTAATTTAAAATTCAGGTAAAAAGGTAAAACTTTAAAAACCGAGAAGATAGAATACTGGACTGGCTAATTGGGCATCTTCCTGAAAACAATTAAATAAAAAAAAATAATTAAAATTTCCTAATTTTAACATATAATAATATTTGTTATAAAATATTAGTGGGTTTTAAAATTAATTAAAAAGCCAATTAATAAATAAAAGATAATTGAAAAAAATGTAAACAAACTTTTTTATTGACATTTTCATCTGTCAATAATTACTTTAATTAAGAAAAAGTCAATTAAAATGAATTTTGATAAGGTCCAAACCTAGCCAGATCGCTTTCTCATCCTCAAAACTTCTTAATAGAGTTTGTTTCATCAAAATCGTTAGAGCAGTTTTCAAAATAGAAAAAAGATACAAATATATAAATATACAATTTTTGCTCGTTTATTTAATAAGAGTAGATTCATTAAATACATGTTTAATAGTTTCAAAATATAGGGGCTTAGGAGAAGATTTTGGGGACCGGGGAGGGGGTGCTGATGACTTTAGTTACGCCCCGTTTTTTATTTTTCCGAAAATTTATAGCTCTCTGTATAAATATCGGATTGGTATGTAATTTATTGTGTTATGTTTGTTTGCTTCCCGCTTCACTCGGAAGAATTATAGTTGTTATTTATAATGGTTGAGCCGTTGCAAATCTAAGAAATGTAATGTTGCTGTTACTACTACTAACTACTACATGATTGGAATTAGATCGAATCTATGTAGTTGGCAACACGCATTTTATACGGGTAATTACCAAGCTAAATCAAGCTGACACTGTCTTGCAAGAGAACATAAAAGCTAACAGATATATTGTATAATCCAGAAGTTTGACTATATAGGTACATATAATTTAAATAAATAATTATAATTTTAAAAATCCTTATAAATATAAATAATTGTTTTATTAAATAGGTAAGAAAATTTTTAAAATTAAAATGTTCAACATATCAGTTTTTATTAGGAATAAATTAAATATTATATATCTTCTGAATAATAAATATATTTTATTAATTAATTTATTTTTACTTTCACATTTATATTTTTTACAAATCATCGAGTAATTAAAATATTGTCCAACATTTCAATACTTAATTATTTCCGATAATATTATTTAGAGCTGCATGGGCGCCCGCAGATTTTTTTCTCTGGGGATGTATGCATAATTTATTTATATGTTTCAATAAACACAATAAAATTTATGGAAACAGTAATTAGGTATTAAAGAGAAGTCGCCAAATTACTGGAATGAATGGAGATAATTGTTATTTCCTTCACTAACGGGACTATAAAAAGTTGCTAAATTATATTAATAAAATAAGCTGATATGGCCATCCACATGACTGCCTTACCTACATCTAGCCCTTCTCTTATATTTATAATATTATAATTTTGCATCATTTATCATTTTATCGATAATTCATGAACAAAATCTTGTAGCAAGTTTCTTCTGTTAACTATAATTCAAATATATATATATATATACTATATGTTCAGTGAGGCTTCCGCGGATAAGTTCTAGGTCATTAGAGGTTTTTCGAGTTTCTCCGCGTGGGTTTGAGAGTTTTACTCGACGTTTTTCGGCTCTCCTTTTGGAGCCATTTTCAAGAGAGGGGGTGGGTGGTCTACGTGGTCTTAACCTTGTAGTCCAAGGTTCGTTTTGGAGGGTGTCTTCCGAGTGAATTTCTTCAGTCGGAAGGTTGGGTAGATTTGGATATTTAGGAAGTTTTGGTTGTTTTGTGGTTGAAGGTGTATTACTTACATTATGGTGGCTGACGTCTCGGCTGTTGCTGTCTTGAAAATGTTGGGCACTATCGATACGTTCACTGTCATTGTTTGTAGGCAAATGTGTGTGTATTTTTACTTTATCCAATGCGAAGCATGGGAGAAAGTATTGGAATCGTTCTCGCGGCAAGCGCGACTTCAAAGGGTCCTCAGGTAAAGACCCATGGACTCAATTAAGGTCACAAATTGAAGTATTCAATGAGATTGAATTTTAGCACGTGACGGTTTTGCCAAAAATTACCTGGGATCTCGCCGAGAGGCCAAAGAGTGCCATTTTTTTTGGAAGTGCGTGCGGATGGATGGATGGATGGATGGATGGATGTGTGTGTGTTATCGTTTTTTTCGTCCACGAATTTTTCCACACCGTTGCACCGAATGAATTGAAATTGAAAACCTACCAGTATTTTAACAAAATGAAGCGTTGATTAGTTTTAGGTACATATCGGTCCACAAACATTAGTACTTTATTTCAGTACTTTTTTAGTTTTTTCTAAATATCTTGAAAATGACTTAACCAATTTTGATGAAATTTAATATCCTAATTAAGTACCTCGGGACCCACAAAAAAGGTTAAATAAAGTTTTTAGTAAAATTATATTTTAAAGTACTTTACTCTAGAACATATTAATATTTCAAATGAATTTGGATAAAGTTTAGCAACGATCCGTTGCAGTTTATTTATGATTACAACCCCCTCCACCTTAATTTTGAGCCCATTGGCAATGTCGAGGTCAAAATTTTAAATAAGATACCATATAATATTATTCTTAATCGAATAAATTTAAATTTCATTTTCATTGAGTAAGAATGCCTACCGTAGTGCTGATTTGTCGACGGCTTGAACTGATGGGTCGAGATATCTCCACCCCAACAAACCAACCTCCCATCTTCAACTAAAAGAAAAGAAACTGACATACATAAATAAATAATAAAAAAATAAAATTTTATTATTTGGGATATCAAGGAAAAATTAATCATTCAAATTCCCTATGTTTAGATAGTAGCGAATCATTTTTGCAAACACTCAATTATTTAAGAAAAAAAGAGAGAAAAATAAATGATTAAATATTGTATATATTCACCTTCAATGGATGCATTGGACAGTCGATCTATCTCTTGACTTTTTCATCGTCTCCAGATGTTGAAAAAAACCTTTTTGACCTAGAACACTTAGAACATAAACATTAGTAGAAACCCCCCTCCCTTTACTACATCCTACTAATTTAGTCATCAAGACGTATGAAGTAAACAAAATTAATCCCTTTAAATCGCAGAAAATTCAAATCTTATTTCATACAAATCTAATTCTTGTAATTTTAATATCAGAGTAAAATTGAAATTTTTATAATTGGACTTCGAGAGAGCCTGAAGACATATATCAGTGAGAGCGAGATTTTTACTTTATCCAATGCGTATCCATGGGTAAAGTATTGTAATCGGTCTCGCGGCAAGCGCGACTTCAAAGGCTCCTCAGGTAAAAACTAAAGAACCCATAGTTTCAATTAAAGTCACAAATTGTAGTATTCATTTAGATTGAATTTTAGCTGACAGTTTTTCAAAAAATTAGATGCGTTTCGTCCAGAGGCCAAAAAGTGCGATTTTTTCAGGAAGTGCGTGCGGATGGATGTATGTTATCATTTTTTTCGACCGCAATTTTTTCCACACCGTACAATTGAAATGAAATTGAAATCTTACTATTACTTTAAGAAACTGAAGCGCTGATTAGTTTTTGGTACATATCGGGCCACAAACATTAGTACTTTATTTCACTACTTTTTTAGTTTTTTCTAAATATTTTGAAAATGACTAAACCAATTTTGATGAAATTTAATATTGTAATTAAGTACCTTGAGAACCACAAAAAAGGTCATATAAAGTTTTTTTGTAAAATTATATTTTAAAGTACTTTATCTTTGAATAAGATAGTAGGTAATTTGGATAAAGTTTAGAAACGATCCGTTGCAGTTTATTTGGAATACAGATAGAACGAGAGACCAGGGCGAGCTGAAAGAGATCCTACCTAACATTTCCACTTGGCTCATCTATAAATTATAAATATCATGTTCATATTTCAGTATGTTTACCAGCTAGGGGGGGAAGTGAAAAACCTTATTAAGCAAGTGGTTAAATAAATGAGGAAAAGAACTTTAAGTGTAACGCAGTGCATGGTCCCCGCCAATCGGCTCGTGCACCTAGCCACAAGGCAGCCGCTCTTCTTCCTTAGGCTATTCCTGAGGAAGCAAAGGACAACCTTCTGATCTTCGTTCTAGTCCATAGAGCCACCTCAAACCCGTCCTCAAAGACACATAGTCCCCAGGCTCCCATTACCACCCTGTTGTTCCATTTGAACAAGGCGTCAAGCGACGACTTTTCGGCAAGACATATAACATGCAAGCACATGCAAGATGAACCTGGACCTCGATCTTTAAAAATCAGATCGAACCTTGTCTTCCCTCGTGACTCGTTCATAGGTTGAACAAATGGGTGGCGTCGACTTTAGCTCTCTTGCGGGTCTTAAAACTAAATTGCATGTCACAAGAGAGGGAAACACATCACAAAATATCCCTAAGAGGCCTAAGACGACTCCGCATTTGCTGTCTCCTGGAAGGAAATCAAAGGGAAGAGTGCAGGTCCCCAAAACAGAAAGAGAGAACGTCATCGTTGGCATCACATATCATCCCTCCCTCCCTCTAACTACTGCATACTACATCTACTAAAACTGCGAATTTAATTTTAATAAATTTCTATCACATAAGAATTAAATTTGATAAATAGCGATGTCCATCGGTGGTCGAGGCGATGAACCCTTGAAAATCCCTGCGCAAAATTCTAATAAATTCTCAGTTTGAGAAGATCCTCCAATGGTTCCCTTGTTGCTTCACTACATCTGAAAATTCCTAATCTAGATTTTCTTTTACGTTAAAAATTGAATAATTAATATCAAATTTAGGAGGCATATGCAACCATGCCAGCACCCAAGTTGGTATGTAATCTAATCGCTTAAGTAATCTTTTAATTTTTCCCGAAAATAAATTCATTTTTTATAAATATTACATATACTGAAGATGAATGCAAAGTCTTCGAAATTATCCACAAATAAATAAAAATTACTTGTTGAAGGAGACAATAAAAAAGTGTGTCTTCTGCAGGAATTATAAATTTTATTTATTTATAACGAGACTATAGTTTCGAGGGATTTGCCCTCTTCATCAGTCTATTACAATGGATTCACAGGAAGTAATCTATGAATTTATAATTCCAGCAGAAGACACACTCTTTTATTGTCTCCTTCAATATACAAAAATTCTGCTACTCTCGGCAAAAAAAATTCAATTTAAAAATTACTTGGAACACTGAGCGTTGCTCGGTAATTTTCTTTCTTTAGTTAAAAGTGATAGTATTAGTATTATTTTTGATAATTTAGTCTGCAATAAAAAATACCTCCAACTAATTAAACCAATTTTACATGAATTAATGTATACATTGTATTTTAGCTTCGACTCCGGAGATTACTTTTCCACCATCGAGTGTCCTTGATCATCTTTTTAGTCCTTGTTTTTAATAAGAGGAAAAAACTAATTAAAGAAAAAAACCTCTTTTCCGATAATTATTCCAATTCCATTATTATCTCCTTTTCACCCAACCATCCCCAATTAATTAAATTTCCTAATTTTCATATATAATAATATTTGTTTTGAACTATTAGTGGGTTTTAAAATTAAAGATCCAATTAATTAATTAAAGGAAATTGAAAAAAATGTAATTATACATTTTATTGACATTTTTGCCTGCCAGTAATTACTTTAATAAGGAAAAAGTCAATTAAGGAGGTTCGGGACAGCCGGACAGCAGCTCTATCTGGTTGACCTACGAAAAAATCTTTTGTATTTCTGCAGAGTAACAACTTCTGCCTACTAAATTTTTTAATAAAAAAATTGTTAATAATAAGGTTAATTTCGGAAACAAATCTTTGTTTTGATAATATTAATAAAAATAATATTGAGATAAATTTTTTCTCATTATAAAAACATTTATTTAACACAAAAACGATTTCAAGAAATAGAGTTGGAATTCTACACTAGTGGTTTTGTTATATTCTGTTGGCTGCAAATAACTTTTTATTTTTACATTTGTGAATAACAATTTAACTAGACTGTCAAATCTATTGAAAAATGTATCATTCGATTCATAAAAGTTGAATTATTAATCTGTATAAATTTGTTGAAAATGGTATAATTTGTATAGAACTAATAGCCATTTTAAAAGCTCGGTCCATTTACTTCCATGTTAAAAGGACAATTTTCAATAATTTATTTCTCGGTAATGGGACAGATGATCAACTTCAAATTTCGGGAATGAATATTTAATACATCAATGAGTCGATGGTAAAAATTTGAGAATTTTCTTATAAAAATGATAAACAATCCCGAACCCCATTAAGATGAATTTTGCCAAGGTAGAGACCTATAGCCAAAAGATTTTCTCTTCCTCAAAAAAGTTTGTTTTATCAAAAATCGTTACAGCCGTTTTCAAAATAAAAAAAAATAATAATAAAAATATAAATATACAATTTTTGATCTTATAATAAGAGTAGATAGATAGATATTGATATCATGCGCGTAATTAAGGGGGGCGAGGGGGCACTGCCCTCCCCCTAGAAAACTCCTTGCCCCCCCCCCCCCCTTAGAAAATTCAAGTCAATATCTCAATAACTATTTATGGTATGAGATTAATATTATTCTTAAAAAGTCAATACAGATTGAAAAATGTAGATCCCAAAAAAAAGTATCTTCTCATATAGCCCAGTAAATAAGGGGGTTTCAGCTTATATTAATTGCAGGAAAAGATTTTTTAGGATCATTTGGTATGGTGTGGGTATGCCAAATCTAAGTTTGGGACCTCGAAAGTCTGGGGGACCACTTTTGGGCCGAAAAACCTCGAAATTTTCGGTCTTTTTCCAGTTTTTCGCTTATAACTCGAAAACAGCTCATATTTTATAAATAACTGTTCTATAGTAAATTAAAGAGGACAAATTTTCACGTCGATTAAAAAAAAGAAATGCAAAATTGGTTTAGTAGTTCGATTTTTAATGGGGATCCAAAAACAGCCCTCAGGAACACTTTTGAATATCAATAAAACTCGCACTTTTTTTGACTTTTTCCCATTTTGACCATGAAGGAGCACGTTTTCAACAATGAAGCCTCTATACATTTTAAAACTAGATTAAATTTGCTACAATTTAAACAAAGTTTCATTTTAATTGGTATTGAGGTTGAAATTTTGAAAAAAAGCAATTTTTTGCAAAAAAATCTCAGTTTTTCCTTCATAAAATGAAAACCACTCATCCTAGAAACTTGATTATTTCTATCTCATTCTCTAGAAAATTTTGTTGACTTGAACGTTTACTTGAAGCACATTTTTGTTAAAACTCTTTGATTTATATATTTCCTACATTTTCCGGATAGGATATGATCCAATCCTCATGCGTCATGGATAATGCTGGATATCAATAAATCTAAGAGTTTTATCAAAAAAGTGGTTCAACTAAAAGTTCAAGTCAATAAGATTTCCTACAGAATGAGATAGGAATCAAGTTCCTAGGATCAGTAATTTTCATTTTATTAAGGAAACTCCGATTTTTTGCAAAAAATTGCAGTTTTTCCAACAAAAATTTGGTTGGGCGGTCGCCACACCTCGCTCAACCCTGACGCAGCCACTGCTGCTGCCTCCCCCCCTCCTAGGAAAATTCCCTAACTACGCCAATGATTGATAGTTTAATAGAAGACTCAATCTTTAATTTATATCTTTTAAAGAAAATTATGTATGTTTAACAAAGATGAAACTTTTTGATTATTTGTAGGAACTGCTCGTTAAATTTGTTCTTAAAATGTTAATTCAAGTTTATGAAATTTTAAATTACATGAGCGAATTAATAATATATGCTCATGTTGTCATGTTCACTCATTTGTTACTATATTTAATTACATCTACACATTCAAATACGCTGTCAAGTAGCTAGAACGAAATTTGATCCAAAGAAAATGAAAAGCAATAATTATCCAAGTCACGAAGTGTAATGAACGTGCATGGAACGGAAGGCACCGTCTCAAGCAATTGTCAGGCCCGGGGTACTTGCGAGTGCCTCCGAGCCCTCAATGGGACTCAATGGGCTCACAAAGAATCCCTGGGGGCTTTTAGTGCGTCAGCCACCCCCGCCCCGGGGTGGATTGTAGACAGTTGCATTTAAGGGTGTTTTAATCCGACGCGTTATAACTCGGGGTTATGGAGGTCGGGGGCGCTTTCGTCATTAAAGCCATTGAGGCTGAATGCTCCCACCCCCGCCCCCCGGGGGCCTTCTCATTGAAACGCGTGGCCACCACTACCACTAGGATAGCAAAACATGTGTCACTCTTGTACCACTACTCTATCAGGCACATATACATTGTATTCATTCTTGTTTCACAGAGAATACGCATTTCCTCATATCCGTACCAATTATGCTCCCGCTATAGTATCAATGGTCACAGGGACTATATGCATAACGAATGTTTGTTCTAAAGATCATTTGAAATTAAAACAAAAGGAACAAAATGTTTAGTTATTATTATAGAGAGAAAATTTTAATAAACACTTCTATTGAAGAAATTTTCTTGATATACATGTAAATCAGGGGTGTCCAACTCGCGGCCAGCGGGCCGCATGCTGTCCAGCGCTAATATTAATGCGGACCGACACAAAATTGTAAACTTATAAAAAAAATGTCACAAAATGCCATTAATGTACCTAATTTATTTGCTTGTTTCCCCAATTTGTCGAAATTAATTAAAAGTAAAAGTTAAAATTCAGGGAAATTTGAAGAATATTTTGGCAGATCCCAAAGAATTCAACAATTTATTTCAATTTTTAAAACTAACAGGGTTTTTCTCGCAAATTTAATATATTATTATAGTTTTCGACTTATTTTTATTATTATCTGTTTTGGTAAAATTTCTTATAATATCTATATGTAAAAAATTAAGGTTTTGTCTGTACATTGGTCCAAATCACGCCAAATTTTGGTTGCACACGTTTCAAGCAAAGTTATGAACGAAAATACCCTGAACAAAATTCCTGTCTGTGTGTCTGTCTGTCTGTTTCCGTGGTTTCAGTGAAAAGTTGCTCACGTAAAAACGGCTGATGGGATTATTATGAAATTTCATATTTGCATCAGATGTCTTCTAACTTACGTTTATAGCTATATAACCTTTTGATATTTTGAACCCAAAAGGGGGTTTGGGGGGGGGGGGGTGGTGCACGAATGAAAATTATCAAATAACTCCTAAACTATTAACTCTACGGCAAAATTTTTGTGAGCAAAGTTGTAGGGGATGTGATTTCTGAGAACATTTGTTTAAAAAAAACACCCAAAAAGGGGGGGTCAAAATATGAAAATTGGAAAAAAATGGAGGGCACGGGGTGGGGTCCGGGGGATGGTGGGGTCCGGGGGTGGGGTGGTGGAGGATAGAGTGGGGTGGTTCAGGTTAGGGTCCAGAGGAGTAGTAGGGTGGTGCGGGGTGGGGGTGATGGGTGGAGTTCGGCGTGGGGGTGATGGATGGGGTTCGGGGTGGGGGGTATGAGGGTTCGTGGGTTGGGGTCCAGGGGACGTGCCCCCTGGCTAGCAAGAGGGCCACCGAAGGCGGGCCTTGCAGCTAGTTACCTATATGTATTTTTTCTTCATAGATATTTCTTGTGTGTTTTGTATATGGGATATGATTTGCCGGAGGTTTAGTTTTTCTGTTGTTCTGTTTTTGCTTTATTGTTGATTTTGATTTTTTTTTTGTTGTTTCTTTATCTTTGGTTTTTGTTTTGTTTCTCTGTTTTTCTTCATTTCTTAATGCATAGAAGAGTGAAGATAATGAAGATATAATTGAAGAGAGAAAAAAGAAGTCAGGAACTCGGTGGCACAAATGACCTTAGGAGTTGATATGCCATGTATTATGTAAAATAAAATAAAATAAACAAATTAAAAGTACATGTTTCTGCGACACTTTTTTATTAAGTATTACATTATTTTGTACTTTTTAGAAGCGTGTTTTTTAGTTTTTTTTAAATATATTTATATAATTAGAATGAAATAAAAAAATTCAGCATTCGGAAAAAATTTACAGCAACCTTTACTTTGTCCTACCTTGCAATTGTATACGAAATTTCAATTTCTATTAAAAAGGGTGAGAATTTTATTATTTTCATTTCACCGAACCCTTTTTTTGGCGAACATGAATAATACAAGCCAATTCAAAATATTGACTTTGGTAAATTAATCCTGAATTTTAATCTTAAAAATTAATAATGTCCAAATACATTTTTGCTTCTGGCTAAGATATACAAAATTGGCATCGTGTCGGCTCTTATTCAACTTTTTGAATTGTAAAATATATTTTACAATGTAGAATTTTCTCGTCAGTCAAATAGAGTGGAATCTGAAAACGCACTCAAATTTAATTGGATTTTGTTTTGTCAGTAAATTTTAATAACACTGTTGAACGTTTAATTATAAAATATTTTTTCAATGGGGAGAGCTCATCCCCCTCTTTCATCCCTCTAGGTATCCATCTCTTTTTTCGGTAATATTTTTCCCTTTCCTCGTCTCTTTTTCTCGCTGTTCGAACCGCAATTCAGTCACATTTATAGAAATATATCGACAAAAAAACATGGTGTCGGAAAATCGTTATTCTGATATATAAAAAATTGCCACTTTCCGTAATAGATGTCAGTTTGTTTTTAAATGAATAGGCCCATGCCGTTTGCCCGGTTGTTGGTAAATGTCATTAACCGATGACTGTTGGACGATTTACGAGTATCAATTACTCAATGCTAATTGGCAAACGTGTGAAAATATGCAATTTTACGATAGCCGTTCCAAAATCGGACAATAAAATGCTTTTTATGATGAAAAAGCTCAAATGCTTTATTAACCATTCATCCATTGAATTATTCACATAAAGAGTATAATCGGCACCCTCAAATCAGTTAAGTCAATATTAGACAATATATAATTTTATTATATTTTTTTTAATCAATTTAAATTTATTTCTTTTTATATATTATATTATTATTGTAACGTTCTGCCTAATGACAATATTGATTTGAAACAGTTGCGACAGGAAAATCTTGAAACTAATAGGTATTCGGTATTTTATTTATTTTTCTTAAATTGTATTTGGCGACTGTGGGTCAGTGGCTAGAGTGTCGGGCCGCTGACTCGAAGTACGCTGGTTCGAGACTGAGTCTCGGCAGATATGATATTTGCAGCCGCCTCCTCTTGGAAAGCAATGGCAACCTACCAAGAGGAGCCGAATCGTCAGGGAGACCTGATATGGCACTTAAAAGAAGAAGAAATTGTATTTATTAATTTGCATCAATCAGAAGAAAACCTCTTTGAATTGATCTTAATACGAGGATATACCGCGAGTGTCTGTTATTTTATTTTTGTAATGATTTTTTAATTATTTATTTATTAGTATTTTGTGTATTGCGCGCCCACGATTTTTTGTAAGACTTAAAAAATTGTGAGAACCACGTGCTAATTTTGACTTATACTTACTTAATTCGGCACTAAGCAGAGAACATATCTTTGATTTATTCTTATAAATCTAATAACTTTTCTACTCTTGATAATTTTTTTTTTTTGTAATTTCAAAAATTATTTAATAATTATAAGATGAACTCGTTTTCGTGTTTTCCAACTCTCAAGCTAACAGAGTCGTTGTCTTGAACCTTTTATTATTATTGGTAAGTGGTTCTTGCCACTACGCAATCTCGTGGTCAAAAATATAACTAAAGCAAACGGGTAAGCTGCACTGATATCAATCATGACGATGATAATTTTTCAAAATTGAGATGCCGAAGAATATTTAAATAAAGCACTTAATTGAAGGGGACAATAAAAGTATGTGTCTTCTGCTGGAATTATAAGTTTTTAATTTATTTATAACGAGACTATAGTTTCGAGAGCTTCGCACTCTTCATCAGTCTATTACAATTGAATCACAGGAATTAATGTATGTAAGTGAGATTTGCATACATACATTCCACAATTCCTGCGAATCAATTGTAAAAATTCTGCTACTCTCGGCAAAAAGAAACTTTCAATTTAAAGCACTTAATATTGAATTAAATAGTAATCTATTAAAAATAAACAAACTAATCATAGAAAATCATAAGATGGTGTCATCTATTAAATCCGATGGAATGGAATATTTTTAATTATATGTCAGAGGGGTTGTTTTTCACCACCTGGGGAATCGAACCCGAGTGCCAGTAACAGCAATCCGGGCCACCTGGCACACCTGCGGGATACGAACCTCTCTGACATATAATTAAAAATATTCCATTCCATCGGATTTAATAGATGACACAATCTTATGATTTTCTAGTAAATTTGAATCTATTACCATAGGCAAATTAATATCTTTCAAACTAATCATATAAATTAGGGAACGAAGAAGAGATTTTTCATATTATAGACAAAAGGATCAGCCGGGGTTCGAATTTTGTCTATAATATAAAAATCTCTTTTTCGCTCCCTAATTTAATTTAATTTATAATTGTTTTTCGAAGCAGCCTCATTGTGGTTGCGCCCTGGAGTAAAGAAGAAAATTATTTTCGACTTTTGGGTTCGCAACCGAGTGGGAGGCGTTTGGATATACTAATAATATATCTTTTTTTTTAATAATTCTCTTTATAAAATGAAAAAATGACCCGAATGTGTTAGTTTTTATTTTGACCACCAGTCAGCGCTGTTTACCAACTGGCAGATACCAATACTTGGGAGATTTGGAATCGCTGCATACAATCAGTGCGTCAAAAATCATTTTGGGTGTCTGAAAAAAAAGAAATTTTTCTAACTTTAGATTCAATTAATAAAGAACTAAGAGAATTATGGAATAAAAACACCCATTTTCTTTTTCCAAAACTCTCAAGTTTACAGAGTCTTCGTCTTGAACATTTAACTTTACCATACAGGGTATGGTCAAGTATTGTAATCGTGCATGAAAAAAGTGGGTTTTTTCCTTCTTTTTTTTCGAAATATCTCAAAAACGGCTCAAACTATTAAAAAATTGAGCAAAACCATGGCATTTCGCTCTACAAAAAAGCTCTAATAAGTTAACATCGAAAAAATTATATTTTTCGAAATAATAATTGTTTTGTCAAAATGTCTGTTAGTCTGGATGTCTGGTTGTCCGCTTGACCGGTTGTCCATTAGTCTGTGCGTTACCAAATTTTTGTGGACGAGCTAGCTCAAAAACTAGTTTGAATATCGAAACCAAATTTCACACATAGTTTTGGTCCATTGAGATTAAGAGTTGATTAGATTTTGGTGCATATCGACCCAAAATTAAGGAGGGTGGAGAGGGGGTTAAAAATTAAAAATCTAGGCCATTTGAGAAAACTCAACCAAATTTTCTATACATAATCAGTGGACCCCCAGAAGTCTAAAAATGCAAAATCTAACCGTCCAAAAGAAGGGGGGTGTAGGGTCAAAAAATGAAAATCTTGGCCATTTACCAAACTCAACCAAATTTTGTATACATAATCACAGAGGCCCTAGGAGTCTAAAAATGCAAAAACTAACCCCCCCCCCCCCCCCCTACATGATTATAAATAATTTTATTAAATATTAATGTAAGTGAGGGACCAGGTTGTATGGTAAAGTCAAGTGGATGGCCACATCAGAACGCGTCAGCTTATTTTATTATCCTTGAAGATTTAGAATCGCTGCATACAAACAATTACCTTCAATTATTATACATTTTTTCAAGAATGCTGCTTACTAACATTACAAAGTGTTTTGTCTTCAGGCCAAAGAAATTCTTTCACTATAAATTATGTTAATATGGTATTAACATTAAAAAAACGACTTGTCTTATGGTAATTTGTAAATTTTTATTTACCACTACTAAAATATTTAGTTATTAGCTGAAGGGTATTATTTGTGGTTTTATGGCATGGTCATACTAATATAAATTTGTAATATTAAATGCTCTAATTCAAACATTGAGACAAGAATATTTTATCTTGGAATTCTACTTTTTTTTTTTCTACTAAATCCCTTCAGGTACTATTCTAATTATTAAAGTGCAAATTAACTGATCCTGGCAATAAAAGATAACTAATCAAACGATATAATCGCCTCTGGCCGTTCGATTAATCCATTCCCATTAAATTCAGGAGCACTTTTGATAATAATCGAAACAATGAGAAAAGATAAAATTTTAATTAGCCCTTCCATTTAGCGATTGGTAAAAATACATACAAGCTAATGAATTTAGATAGAAAATTACAAAAATATTAACTTATTCTATAAAGAGTTAATTAATATTTTATTATAATATTCACAATCCATTTATGGTATTCAATTTAAAAATAAACAAGCAAAGCTGTAACTTAAATAAATTATAACCATTTATTATAAAAAATAATTTTTAGAAAAAAAAAAAACGACTTCAAAAAAATTAAATGCAACAAACAAAATAATAAGAACTTAAAAATCAAATAAAATTCACTATAAGGTATAAAATAATTATCTTATTTAGTTACAACTAAGCGATGAAATTGTTACATGAAATCACTTTTTGAAGTCGGTGCCAAACATATACATTTTATGAATCGCACTCGACGGATCTTACTTAGTACGTTTGACGGGTAATAAAGACAACATTGCGTAAGCTCGCATATATAGTTTGTTTGGCACCGACTTCAAAAAGTGATTTCATGTAATAATTTCATCGTTTAGTTGTAACTAAATAATAATTATTTTAAACCTTTTAGTGCATTTTTATTTGATTTTTGAGATCTTATTATTTTATTTGTTAAATTTAATTTAATATCATTATTTCAAGTTAGAAATATATAAGTTCAAATATTATTTTCACTCAATATTTGACAAAAATTCCCTACATTAGAGTCGCGATCGAATAAAATGTAGAAAACCTTCAGTTAATTTTATTTGTTGTATTTAATTTTTTGAAGTTGGTTTTTTATTCTAAAATTTATTTTTATTTTTCTCTTTTTAGTGATGTTAAGAATAGCGACTTAAGTAAGAGAAAGATTCGGGCGAAGGAATCAGAAATTGATAGAAATTGAACCAATTATTTTACATGATTTAATGTATACATTGTATTTGAGCCTCGACTCCGAAGATT
Organism: Forficula auricularia; assembly: GCA_024734495.1. NCBI lineage: Eukaryota > Metazoa > Arthropoda > Insecta > Dermaptera > Forficulidae > Forficula > Forficula auricularia. The sequence goes on along the minus strand of JALMQS010000156.1, from coordinate 362,305 downwards.
ACTTCTCCACCATCGACTGTCCTTGATCATCTTTTTAGTCCTTGTTTTTAATAAGAGGAAAAAACTAATTAAATAAAAAAACCTCTTTTCCGATAATTATTCCTAACCCCCCGTTCCTCAATCATCAGAAATTGATATTGAACCAATTATTTTACATGAATTAATGTATACATTGTATTTGAGCTTCGACTCCGGAGATTACTTCTCCCCCATCGACTGTCCTTGATCATCTTTTTAGTCCTTGTTTTTAATAAGAGGAAAAAACTAATTTTTTCTTTTCCGATAATTATTCCTAATCGCCCGTTCCTCAATCATCAGAAAATGATAAACCAATTATTTTACTTTAATGTATACATTGTATTTGAGCTTCGACTCCGGAGATTACTTCTCCACCATCGAGTGTACTTGATCATCTTTTTATCCCTTGTTTTTAATAAGGGGAAAAAACTAATTAAATAAAAAACCTCTTTTCCGATAATTATTCCAATTCCATATTTCCAATCTTCAATCCCCCCTTTTCCATCAGAAATTGATAATAAAATTCAATTCACAAATAGAGAAATTATCTCGAAACGTTAGCGGGTTTTAAATGAAAGCTTTAAGATTGTTTTTTTTTTATAAAAGATTTTATTTATTATAATTTCTATTTGCTCATATATTACGTTATTTTGTCATTGATCATATCATCAGAACTTGAACAAACTAATATGGGACCACTTCTACGGTATCCCCTTTCCAATAAATAAAGAATCATCAAAATCGGTTCTTAAACAAAGAAGTTATGCGTGAACATACATAATAAAAAAAAGGTCCAATACCAATGAAATTTACGGGACCAATCGGCAGCTATACTGAACCCAATGCAAAAAAATCATCGAAATCGGTCCACATGGTAAAGAGAAATAAATGTTCAAAGAGAAAAAAAACGACATTCCATTGAATTGATAACCTCTTCCTTTTTTTGAAGTCGGTTAAAAATACATAAATATTCATTTTCTTTACATGTGTATACTGTTTTAGCGTTTCCTATCAGAACGTTATCAAATAAACACTAGATAATATTTATGGTAACAAACTATGATAAGTAAAAGTTTATATTTACTTATATGTGTACCTCTATATACATATAATTTAAAATAATGTCAATTTTTCACTTTCTGTTGCAAAATCTCTTTTAGCATGCATTTATGTCAAGCAGTAGTAGTTAGTTTTATTTATGTGCTGAATAAATTGGCAATTGCAGATAAAAATCCAAAGGCTATTAACAGCCCAATGGTCTTAAAATGGAATAAACGGAGATTGCATTTATATCTCTTTCTATTCCTTTTCTTTTTTTTTTTTTTTTTTAATTCCAAGTTAGGAGAAGATGTTACAAATGAATATGGCCTGCCAAAATAAGAAAAGCAATACAAATCTCCACGTACTACCCGCACTGAAGTGCAAAGTTTTATTAATTATCTACTTACTAGCTGCGACGCCGGCCTTCGGCGGACCTCTTGCTAGCTAGGGGGCTTCCTTCTCTGCGATCACAGTCTACCCCACCAATCCAGGACCCCCTGAACCCTTGGGCTGTTACAAATTTTTTTTTTATTTAGGTATATGTGTTTTATAATGCAGGATTTCCCAAACTTTTCCTACAACTGAACACTTCATAAATATTGGCGAAATCATCGGTATCGGCGAATAAGAAACAGTGCCTGGAGCACCGAGCGATGCTCGGTAACTTTTTGCCTCTAAATAGCTTAAGTATCAAATTTCAAGGCTCTGCGAAGACGATATATGAATTTTTTTTACGACACTCCTAATTTACATCCCCTTCCTTTATTTCAATCGGATTAAAATCTATACACGACTAATAACTCATGATACTTGATAAGTACATACACCAATTTAAACAAAATCATTAGTGTCGTTTTTGAGAAAATAAAAAAAAAAAAAAAAAAAAAAAAACGAAAAATTTGACACAACTAATAACTCATGATACTTGATAAGTACACCAATTTTTAGCGAAATCGTTAGAAACTTTTTCAAGAATCCGATTGTATATATGTGACCTTCTCCGCGAAAAGGGACCTAATATGTGAAAATGAAGTTTTGAGAAAAAGGCATTTAAAGTTTCATAACGCATTATCACTTTGAACACACCTTCAGTTGGGCGATGCGATTTGGTATTGTTAGTTATGATTGGGTGCCGACTTTGATGACGTCATGCCTATGTGGTGACGTATTTTTTGTAAAAATAACTATAAGAAAGGAAAAGAATAAAGTGACGCTTCAGTCTTGTGCCAACTGTATAACGAGTGTTATCAATATCTCAAAAGTTGTTTCGCAATTTTGGTTCTTTTGTAATTTTGTTACTAAGCTGATGTTAATTTGAAGTAATTTTTATAATCTTATTCTACACCCTTTTAGGTACCAGAATCCTCTCTTAAGTCCAAACCCGTTTTTTGACACACTAGGTCCTTTTTCTCGGAGAAGGTCACATATATATACAAGAATTTTTTTTTTTTTTTATAAATTTTATTAAACCAATTATTTTACATTAATTAATGTATACATTGTATTTTTTGCTTCGATTCCGGAGATAACTTCTTCACCATCGAGTGTCCTTATTCATCTTTAGTCCTTGTTTTTAATAAGAGGAAAAATCTAATTAGATAAAAAAACTCTTTTCCGATAATTATTTCAATTCCATTATTCCCCAATCAAGTCGATTGGTTCTGTCCTCCCTCTCTCCATCCCTTCCCTCATTCCCCCTATACAAGATTTTTTTTTTTTTATAAATTTTATTAAATCAATTATTTTACATGAATTAATGTATACATTGTATTTTTTGCTTCGATTCCGGAGATTACTTCTCCACCATCGAGTGTCCTTATTCATCTTTAGTCCTTGTTTTTAATAAGAGGAAAAATCTAATTAGATAAAAAAAACCTCTTTTCCGATAATTATTTCAATTCCATTATTCCCCAATCAAGTCGATTGGTTGATGATCACTCCCCATCATCCCCAATTCCCGTGTCTCCTATACAAGAATTGCTCATTTAATAATATAAGAATAAGATATTACTTAGAACCACAAGTGTTCCCTAAGACCTCCAAAAAAAATTTTACCACAAAATATTCTAATTTAAAATCTTAATTAATCAAATTTAGTGAGTATTATTAGAGAAAAATCTTACTTCAAAAATTGGCCCTCTGAAAGAGATTTCTTAGTATGATTGCCTGATAAATATGATAATCATCCCCTTGATGTGGAAGCCAGATTTAACTGTTATTAAAATTATTTAGTTAATTTACAGTTGTAAAAAATTACAATGGACATGCATGATAACAACAAAATCAATCTATAAAATAAGAAACTACATATTTATAAATGAAGTTAACAAAATCAAGATTAAATGAGAACTGTTATTTGACTAGTGAAAACATCAGTTCTCAAATTACTACCGTGGGCGTGATTTCTACACAAAAATATCTCGAACATGTCGATTCAATTCCAGACATTGAATTTAATCAGTTTAATAGGCTAACTGGTTTGCTTGTTGGAAACTGTCCGAATTAAAACTCCTCTCTTTTCATGTTAGTCAAAAATTTAACCTGGCTATAATCTTTATTTCTAAAAAGAATGGGGTAAATTAGAGAAGAACCGTTTTTTTTTCTATCATAAATATGTAAATGAGAAACAAGAAATGATTGACCAAAAACGAAAGACAAGTTATTTTTTTTTTTTTTTTTGTTTTTACTGTTGATTATAAACAAAGAAAAACACTAATATTGAAATATTCCCCGATTATTTAATTATAAAAAGGAAATAAACCTATAATAGAATTTCAATAATTATATAAGGCCAAATATTTAATATATTATATAAGAATTTAATGCTCAAGAAGTGAAGGTGATGAAAAGCTGCAGTAGCGATTATTTAAGAAAATATGCTCATAAATAAAAGTAATTTATTGTTCTTTACATGAATCTGAGCATAATGACTATACTTAACTGGTCCTGAAGAATTAACATAATTGGACGAGGAGGCTAATTCGGAGAGGCAAGGTGTGCGGCCCCTTCGCCTGTAGGAGGAATGCCTGGATTAATGACCATCCGAGGAATTTTTATTCTCTACATTTTAAACAAACAAACAAACACACACATATATATATATATTGACCACCTTGCCTGTATTTAGGCAATGTTGATGAGGCAAAGACAATCCAGAAAGAACAAAGAAAGACATAAGAAAAAGTTTAAAAAAAAAAAATGCGTAAAAGTAAGAAAGAAATGTGTAAGTTATTAATGATAGATGTCTACTACCATAATTCTATAATTTTTGAATGGCAAATTTTTGTTTGAGAAAAATTAAGAAGTCAACTTAATTGAGTAGAGAGGCACAAAAATAAATAAATTAAAAATTGAAATGAAATATTATCTTCATATAGACATTTAGGATTAGTTTCGGCTGGGGATCAGAAACTAAGGCCCTATAGCATATAAACTAACTGTACCAAGGTTAGTTTGACTAATTATTGTTATCTAACGATGACACAGGATCGATCGTATGAGTTGCAATGAACCAAATAGAGGGCTGGCCAGCAGAATCATATTTTTTATATTTATTTATTTATTGTCACTGGGAACAAAGCCCATTTAGACAGCACTCAGTAAAGTGTTAGTAGTGATAGTAAGGGAGCCGGTAGAAATTTTATATGCCTGCCAGGATCGAACCCCGGCCTTCCGCTCCAACATCGTCATCGAAGGGGTGATCCGCGATTGGAATTAGGTGTACACCTCTTTGGAAGTATTTTGGAAGTACTTGGAAATATTTGAAAGTACTTGGGAATATTTGGAAGTAGGTAGTTGGAAATATTTGGAAGTACAAGTGGAGGTAGGTGTACAGCATATTAGGTCGCGGTTCACCCCTCGACCGTCATTATCGATGCGGAAGCGGGGCTAGCACGTTAGCCAGCTCGGCTAACCCGGTTCCCCTAGAACCATAGTTAATGGTCATAAAATAAGTTAGCGACCCAAAATTCCCTGCAATTTAGTTTTTTTCTTTCTTTTTTTTGGACATCACAAACTATAGCCCATTTTGGCCATTGAATGTTCCTGTGTGCATGGGCGTTCCTGATCCTATTATTCGCCCTGGTGCAAGTTAGTATTTGCCGCCCTTTCTGAAAAATACTAGAAAATAACGCCCCAGCTCAAAAACTAGTGTTAATATCAAATCGAAATTTCACATATAATAGGTGCGTGCAAAAGTTCGTGCGGAGTTTCAATAGATGGAGTTATGAGCGCCGTAACGTGTTGTCATTAATGCCTACTCCTACATATTATATATCCTTGGAAAGATAACGTCTTCAGTTTTCATTTAAAAAAAAAATCATTTGTTTTCATACAAACTGCTTCGATAAATATCAGTTTAAAAATGAATATCGATAAAGTGCATTTATGGCATGTTATGCTTTACGAGTTTCGGAAGGGAATAAACGTTGCCGCAGCCGTGAAAAACATTCAAGATGTTTTTTAGGATCAAGCACCAGCTAAACGAACTGTGGAAAAATGGTTTGCTAAATTTCGGCGAGGAGAATTTAACCTTGAAGACGATGAAGGTGATGCTCTCAGTTGGGTGAGATTGCAAGGCCTATTTTGAGCTTCTGCTGGCGAAACGATTGATTCGGACAAGTACTGTCGCCAATTAACCAATTTGAATCGAGAAATCAAAGATAAACGTCCGATTTTGTCAAATCGCAAGGGAGTCATCTTTCATCAGGACAACGCCAGACCACACGTTTCGAAGAAGACGCTGTGCAAGCTGAAGAGCCTGAAATAGGATGTCCTAACGCATTCACCATATTCTCCTGATATCGCACCATCTGACTATCACTTGTTCCGGTCATTGCAAAATTATTTAAATGGAAAAAACTTTGACTCTTTGGAGGCCTTAAAAAACGGCGTGTCTTCGTTATTTCAAATCTAAACCGCGCAGTTTTTATGATCGAGGCATCCGTATGCTGCCAGAACGTTGGAAAAAGATTATAGAAAACGATGGAGAATATATCATTGATTGAATAAATATTTTTGTTTGGCTAATATCTGTGTGACTTTTACTCACAAACTCCGCGCGAACTTTGGCACGCACCCAATAGTTTCGGTGCATTGAGATTAATAGCTGATTAGATTTTGGTTGAAATCGAACCAAAAATTAAGGGGGGCGGGGGGTTCTTTCGTAAATAATTATAAATTATTAAATTCCTCTATACCTTCCCCAAACAAATTTGGACCTGTGTTTGAGGACAATAGAGTTCCCCGCCCTTTCCCAACATATACAATGGAACAATTTGTCCCATCAAAATTTCAGAATACATTTCTCTTCTATTAGAGCTCTCTTATATTGATATTTCATCGAAAATAAATATAAATAATATTTTCTTAAAATTCTTGATATTATAACTAAATTTAATTTTCTGTACTGGACTTTACAAGTCCGCCCTTCAAGCTTGAGAGCCGTGGTGTCTTGCACCATCTGAACCACCCTGTATGCACGGCCCTGCCAGTGTGGGTGTGTGGAAGGAAGTGTGTGTAAATTAGTGTAGGGATTAGATAGGGGTCAAATATTTGCAGCGAGTCAGCCTCTGGAACCGCGTTAGCTTGATTAGAAGGAATGCTCCATAACCACTCGGCCAACCTTACCTCCACCAATTTAGTTATTTTTATCTTTAAATTGACTAATGATCAGTGACTACTTGATATACAAGTCCGGGAAATAGCGAAGAAAACAAAATTATTTTAATTTTGAAAACCTATAAATAATATATTTCACTTTATAATTATAGCCTACTTGGTTACTTTAACTATTGAATTTATAAAGAGAAACAAGAGGTTGTCCTCTGCTTGATTCAAATAAACATACACACATATATCGTCGCCTTAGAGAGTAAACCTGTTAACTCACAACAAGGAAATTTTACAGGGCAGATAAAAAACAAACAAAGTTTAATATTGTTGTTATGGAAAGAAACTATTTTTCAGATTTTTTTTTCTACAATTTACGATCGTAATTTTAAGTAGCAGTTTTACTTGGACCATGCTGCATCTTTTTTCCTTCGAACGGTATTAATATGGCATATACAATAAAAAATGGATTTAACAGGTTTACACTCTAAGGCGACGATATATTAAATATAGATATGTATAATATTTATCAAACAAACAAATAATTTTTTTTTTCAACGTCCGATCGATCAAGAAATGAAAAGCAGAGTGACAATCAAAACTGTTTTATTTGGAACATTTAGATACACCTTCCAGATATTCTCTACATAGTCGTCGCTCCGATTGAGACATTTGACTGTCCATCGAAAACGTTGAAGGACAAAGAATCTCCTGCAGCGTTTTTGGTCACCTGCCATACAGTCCGTACATGGATCCCTCCGATTTTCATTTCTTCACCTAATTCCTGCACATTGCTTTCCTCCATCAGATACCTATTTATCTTCTTCTCTTTTATGTTCTCTTTTTCCTCTCTTCTTTTTCTGTAAAAATTTATTTTTTTCCAGAAATCTGTGTAATTTTCACACTTTTGAATTTCTTCCACCCTCTTCCTGTTCTTTTTTACATGTATCTCCTTTCTTTTCTTAAGTTCTCTCTTCATACTAATGTATTATATTCTGTTTTCTTCTCTCTTATATTTCATGAACATTTGTGTTTATCCATGGGCGCCCGCAAGAGGGGAGGGCACTTGCCCCCCCCCCCCCCCTGGATTGATTGATTAAAAGAATTTTTTAGACAAAAATAGACAAAAAATTTATTAAAGAGAAAATAAAGAGAAAGTAACTAAGCTAATACTGATCTCGTTTTACTGGGTAATTATTTTTATATTTTCTATATTAATTAGTTTATGTATCACTGTATGTTGTGAGCCAAAAGTTGTTTTGAACTTAAGTATTTTTATTATGTATATTTTTTAAGTCGAATATGTTAAAGGACGTTAGTTCATTGTTTAAGAGTAGTCTACCATTATCCAGGTACAGTGTGAACTTGTCAAAATGTTGATGTTTACATTGGAAAATAGTCAAAAATGTTACTTTGAGAAAACAGTACAACTCGCACAGAAGGTGGATGTTGAACTGATTATCCCAAGACAGTGTGAAAGACAAAAGCATCGGAGTAATCCGGGAACCGTAAGTGTTGAAGAGTACTTCAGACAAACAATTTACATTCCATACTTAGATTCTCTAATTAGCTCAATGGATAGTCGATAGTGCACAATTTAACTTAGCGTTGATACATCCTTCGAAATTGGGGGGGGGGGGGTTTCCGGCCCCCTTCGCCCCCCCTTCCCGTGATTGCACCACTGTACATGCACATAAATTATTATGTATTTTTATTAATTATTATTTTCACCTTTACAAAGAAGACAAAGTTCTTGCTTGACTAATAACTGCCGAGTAGTTTTATAAATAAATAGATATTTAAATATATTTTCAATTTATATAAATGTATTCTTCTAGTGATTAATTATAAATTGCTTTTATACTTTAAAAATTGATCATTTATGAAATTGGAACATATTAGAAAGAAAACGTAAAGTAAACCTAGTTAAAAATTAAGATAAAAAGCTTTTTCAAGAGGGCTAACAGACTTGAAAATGAGAAAGTTTTTTGAATGTCTCGTACAGATTAAGAAAGAGACGAGTGGAAAAAAAAAGTTTTTTTTTATAAAAACTTAAAAGTTGGTAATATTGGAGAATCTATTCAGTTTGAGCTGAGGCAAATAATTCCCCCAGCTCCGAGTTCCTGGCTCTCTCCGACCCTTCTCGGGTTGGTTGTTGGCAGTTTTTTACTGAACAATGTCTCTCTAATCATGTTCCTTTTAGCAAGTTTTAAAAAACGGCTATGTAAAATATGTCGGCGTCATTTGGGAGTAGAGTCAATGATCACGGTCTTTTTTTCTTGCCTCTCGCGACTTGAGGCTAATTTTAAAAGTGCCTGAAAACTTTATATTTAATGGAATCTCCACCTTTTTACTGTTCATTTTTTCCGTCATTCACATTTAGGGAAAAGTTGGACATTATTCTCGCATTTAAAAATATATTAAGCTTATTGGAATTATCTCGTGGAATATGAATGTAAAATTAAGAAATTCATCTTTTAACTTCCCACACACAAATCCACCAACATAATGGATAGAAATGTAATTTTCCAAATACTCTGCGTTGTAATTATGTTAAACAAGTTGAATTTGGAGGGCGCCACTTAACATGTTTGCAAGTAAATAAACATGAGTTGTGTTCCCTCCCAGTAGATACTAATTACTAATAGTGCAGCATGGCGTCCGCCCAAGAGCTCCGCCCAGAGCGGAAGTGAACACACAGACAGACAGACCCATGCATACACCCTTCTCTTCAGCTTGTAACCAGTTCTTGTATTTCCTTATACAGTAGTTTACAACTTAATTTTTTTGATATCGATTCTTTACATATATACTTGGGATGTTGCGAAACTTTCCCAGTCAGATTGATGTTTTAGGTATCTATTTCGATTGAAACTACTGTAAATAGAAACTGTATTGAATTATTATCTTTTACAATTTTAATTTTTGTTATTTTTATTTATACAGTAGAATCCCGATATATTGTATCCTCAAGGAGACAAAGGATAAGTACGATAGATATATCGACATGCTCGCTATATCGAGATTATGTTATATCGAGGGTAAAAATTAAAAATACGATATATCGAAAGTATTAATTTATGTATAATTAAAGTTTTGAGCATCTTTTTTTTTAAATAGTTGGTAGTTTTTTCAAAAAATCAGCTCGGGTTCAGATTAACCAAGATGCAAAAAGATGCTCAAAACTTTAATTATACATTTAAATAAGAGGACTTGTATGAAAAACTTTTTTTCATTTTAAGCTAAATTTTTTAATTTCCATTATAGAAGAATGGAGTAAAGGATTTCTGTGCTTATATCATATATTGCGATTCAGAGAGAGGTTTTTGTCTCGAGGGTGTGAGCTGACTGGCCGGATAGCATGTTAGTACTCAGGTTCGACTTCTGGGGGGATGAATCTCCTCTGATATCGCAATTTAATAATATTTCTAGTAAAATCTTAGAATTTGTCCGAAAAAGATTGATTGAATTCTTTCTGTTTTAATTTATTTTTAGTTTTTTATAAATATGTATGTACATAAAAAATATTGTATTTAAATACAGTAGTATGAATTTTACATTATTTTTGATAAGATATGAATATTTTTTTTTTTTTAAATGATGATAAAGGGGGACCTTTATCAATTTGTTCCATTTTTCCAAGGGTACAAAAAGAAACTTTTTTCGAGTTTCTTTGAAAAAAGTATTATTTTCTATTACTATATAAAATACTCTACTAGAAATAAGTATAATCACTTCGAAATTCAAATATTTATTTTTTTAAAAAATTGGAAAACTGATGATAAAGGGGGACCTTTATCAAATTGTTCGATTTTTCCAAGGGTACAAAAAGAAACTTTTTTCGAGTTTCTTTGACAAAAGTATTATTTTCTATTACTATATAAAATACTCTACTAGAAATAAGTATAATCACTTCGAAATTCAAATATTTATTTTTTAAAAAAATTGGAAAACTGATGATAAAGGGGGACCTTTATCAAATTGTTCGATTTTTTCAAGGGTACAAAAAGAAACTTTTTTCGAGTTTCTTTGATAAAATTATCTATTATTTCCTATATCTATATAAAATACTCTACTAGAAATAAGTTTAATCTCCTTGAGGGGTGATCTGGACTGGTCGCCTGATTTATCCCCCTGAAACTATTTTTTATGGAGCTATCTAAAATCATTTTTCACTACCCTAAGAATTTCTCCTAATAATTTAACTAAATATATGGATGAGATCTATAATGAAAATTTAAAAATAATGAAAAGTGAATTTATTTTAATTTAGGAAACAAATCAAAGATTTTAGTAGAAATATTTTTACATTGCATATCAGAGGGTTTCGTCCCCTTGGGAATCGAACCCAAGCGCTAACTTAGCTTGCCGGGCTGTTAGCCAAACCTTTAAGACACTGGTCTTTATTTCTACTAAAATCTTTGATTTGTTTCCTAAATAAAAATAAATTCACTTTTCAATATTATATAATTGGGTTGATTTTTGAAAAATTCAATCTTTTTTCAAAAAAAGATGCTTAAATCTTTACATTAATCATTTAAAAATAATGTTCTGGGCTTGGAATTTTATCAAATAGGTAGTTTCATGCTCTGTTTTTGCCGTAATTAGTAATTTTATCGATTTAATAATTTTTTTTCTTTGCTGTTCCAGATTAGACAATCCACGAAGGCAAGACCCGGGGGCCGCGTTTTGGCCAGGCCTGGTTTAGATCAAAAAAACAATTTATTTAAAAAATATTTATGTGAGATAGGTAGACAAACCTGGTTAATCATTAAGCACGATAATGATAAGAATGTGCTTAGAACATCTGGGGAAAATGCCTACAGAAAAAACCCAATTATTTAAATAAAAATAAAAAAACAACGCAGTTGCTATGGTTACTTATAAAATTTGCTCCCAAATTTTTATCATTTCACAGCGAGAAGCCTAACCATTCTTACTTAAACAAGTTTAAATGAGCTATATTACCGATCAAATGAAAAAATTTTAAAGTTTTTTTTTTAAATTTTGGTAAAATAAGGAATTTAAAAAAAAGTACAATCTTACTTTAGAGTAAAGTACTTTAAAATATACTTTTACTAAAAACTTTATTTAACCTTTTTTGTTGTCCCCAAGGTAATTAATTAGGATTTTAAATTTCATCAAAATTGGTTAAGTCATTTTCAAGATATTTAGAAAAAACTAAAAAAGTACTGAAATAAAGTACTAATGTTTGTGGGCCGATATGTACCAAAAAAACAATCAGCGCTTCATTTTGTTAAACTAATCGTAGGTTTTCAATTTCATTCCAATCGGTGCAAAGGTGTGGAAAAAATCGTGGACGAAAAAAACGATAACATACATACATACATACATACATACATACATACATACATACATACATACATACATACATACATACATATATCCCCACGCACTTCCAAAAAAATGGCACTTTTTGGCCTCTCGACGAGACCCCATGTAATTTTTGGCAAAATCGTCACGTGCTAAAATTCAACCTAATTGAAAACTACAATTTGTGACCATAATTGAGTCCATGGGTTCCGTAGTCTTTAAATGAGGACCCTTTGAAGTCCCGCTTGGCGCGAGAGCGATTACAATACTTTACCCATGCTTCGCATTGGATAAAGTAAAAATAATTTTAGCCGCTCAACACTTGTACATGTAAATAAAGATATAAAAATAATCCCATTAATATGGTAGGTGCAGCCTAATCTTCTCTTATAAACAATCTATCACCGAAATATTGAGTTAAGTGTAATATGGGAGGCAGCGAGGGGTGAGCCGCGACCTAATATCATGTACACCTACTTCCACTTCCATTTTTATTTCCAAGTAGAAGACTATAGATGAAGGGGCATTTTCTAATGAATTCCAAAATAATTCCACATAATTCCAAAGACGTGTACACCTAATTCCAATCGCAGTTCACCCCTCGGCAGGCTGGGGGGTCAGGGGAGTCATTTAGTGCTCAGAGTATCTAAAATCCTTTATCTATTCCTTAAGGTAGTTGTATCGAGACAATACTAGCAAAAAGTTTATGCTAGAATATATAGAACAGACAATAAGGATTCATAATTCATAACCCCAAAACTTTTTGCTGTTTATGTACCGATTCTAGCCAATCCCGTGCTCGTTTGACAAATCTGGCAACATTGTAAGAGCATGAATATATTTTATCATAGAAATTTCAGATAAAGTTCATTATAAAGGGAGATTTAAAAAACAAAAAGTTCTTAATAAGCGATTGAAAGCTGTTGTAACAATAGCTGAAGCGAAAAAACGTCAAAAAATTTACTAAAGCTAACCCACTTTTAAGGTTAAATAAATGCTTTGTTGCCAGATTGTTTTTAGTGTAAATTTTCCATTATACATTTTTCATTATTTATTCATTATTATCTCAAAAACTGTTTTGTAACTATGAATCAAAATTGTCTTAAAATATGTATTAGTTATTGTTTAATGTTGGTTTAGTTTGTTATAAAAATGGTAAGAAGGGTTTCTTAATTATAATTAAATATGTATGTAAATTTTCCGATATCCCGTATAGTGCAATGTATAAGAGTCTGAAAAACTCTTTATTTGAAAATTAATATCTCTGGAACTATATTGTTCATAAATTTAGTTTTGCCTCCAATCGATGCAGAAGTATTTAAATAATAATCTATCTAAATTTCAAAAAAATCCTAATAAAACCCATTTGATGGAACAACTACCTTAATAAGATATTTAAAATTTCCAGCTATTTTTTAGTCCCTTTGATACAACTTAACATAAATTATGTACAAAGAATAAATAAATCGAAAATAATTTTGAACAGTTTTAGGATTTTTTCAAAATCAGAAACTAAATGCGCTATTTAAATTGTAAAGATTTTATTAGAGATCTTTTAAATCATAAATCTAAGCGATTTATAACATGAGAATTAATTGGAAGAGAACTTCTTGTAATAATGTTCATAACTATTTAGATCATTAGGGTAATATTTTAAATTCAAATATACATAAAATGTAAAAGAGTTTTCGGAGTCGCCTTGGGTGGTCCGTTAAGGGCTCCATAAAAGTCAATTATTATCACTGTAAGAATTTGATAGGATCAGAAAAAGTGAACGCTTTGACCGGTTTTATTGCTAGTTGACATGAAACTTAACATAGTCAATAAAAACCGACCAGCGCTGCAGCGGCCTGGCGGTACAATAAAGGCATTAGGAAAAGTATGGTGGACCCATCATTACCTACTAACTATAACTTTTTATGATTATTTCATAGAAATGTTTAGGGGAAAAGGAAAGTAATTTTTCATCGTAAAATCTTAGGGGGGGGAGGGGGAGTATTCCGTAAATTAATAGTTGCTTAGATGCAATTAAGGAGCCTTGTTGCTCTTTCCTTGATAATGTTACAAACATCCTCTATCAAGATATAATAAAAGCTATATAATAAATAATGTAATACCTCACTATACTTTAGATCGTTTATAGAATGACAACAGCTTTTAAATAGAAAATACGATAATACATTTCCAGTGAATATTGACATTTAATAAAATACTGTGTATCAGTGGCGGGAAGTAGTTTTTTCAACCAGGATTTTACTCTTGAATAATTTTTAAGAAAAAAATAAAACCGACTTCAAAAAATTAAATGCAACAAATAAAATACACTAAAAGGTATAAAATAATTGCTTATCTTATTTAGTTACAAATAAAACGACGAAATATTAACATGAAATTACTTTTTCAAGTCGGTGCCAACCTGCCAAGAGTATAATTGCCTAGTAACTCCTCCAAATTAGCCGTTCGGAACCGGCGTTAAAAAGTAGGTTCCGTATATCGTGTAAAACAACTAAAACACACCAGTAACAGGTATATGTGGAGAGGAGCTTATTACTCCGTTTCGGTATGGTACTCGAAGAAGAAGAAGTCAGTGCCAAACATATACCTTTTATGAATCGCACTCGACGGATCTTACTAGTACGTTTGAAGGTAGCGTTGTTTGCG
>JALMQS010000156.1:317877-340928 GCA_024734495.1 Forficula auricularia | reverse complement strand
TCGTAGGTTGAGGGTCCAGGGGCGTACCTGAATCTAAAGAATTTAAAAGTACAAATTTTCCAAGTGTTTTTGATTTATCAAATCAAGAAAATTTTCGAATGCTTTTTTGCCATTTTGAGGCAATAAAATGGAAAAACACTCTTCAATGAATATATATGTAATATATTGTATGTGAATAAATAGTGAAATAACAAGGGAAATGTAAGAAGCAACACTCCCTTTTTAAATGGGAAAAACAAATTGCTTGGAAGATTGTTTTATCTGGGATCTGGAGGAAGTTGGGGATTGGTCTTTGCGTTACGCTTACTCTTGCCGGGCCATTAAGACCATTTTGATTTATTCCGGAATCTAGAGAAGAAAATTACACATGTAACTCAATATAATAAATGATTCGACAAATGAAGGGAAGTGGATTTCATTTAAATTCCAAAATATTTGAAGATTAGATATTTATTATTATTATTTTAATTAAGTTATAGAAACATAATTCAAACCATTGTTCTTCTGATTAAGAAATTAATTTTTATAATAGAAAATTCGTCGTATGCAGTGATGCAGATAGACATATGTATTTTAGATTAGAGTCAGAGAAACTTTTTATAGATCTTGTTAGATAATATTATTACTATTAGAATTTCAAAACTGAGAAATTAATAAAAATTGAACGAAAAAGTGAAAACTTTTTCCAAGTCTCGATACGCTCTCAGGCTAGATGATAAAAATAATAAACTAAATATCAATCCTTTATCAGTATTAATATTAGTAATCTAAAAATTATTATGTTTTTTTGATAGAACAACAAAAAAACAAAATAAATAAATAATAATTAAATAAAATAAGTAAAATTGTGTATAACTGGCAAACTTAATCAAAATCTTTCAGTGACATTTCCAGCGTAGACACGAGGAAACAGGCAGATAGGGATTTTGTTGAGGAGGGGGGGGTTTCTTTCATAACTTATCTTGAAACTTGTATAGCCAAAATTTGAGGTGATTCGGAGCAATTTAGAGACAAATAATTAATTTTATATAAATATATAGAAAGCAGTGGCGGGCGGTAACTTTTCAATCAGGGGATGCTGTCCAAAAAGAATCCTCTTTTTTTTAATTTTATTTTATTCTTCGCTCTTTTTGCAAATTTCAAGATTGCAGATTTGCTATATTTAGCCTAGGAAGGGAGGGGCGCCAAGGCATACCATACTTATTAGATTATTAGATTAACTTATTCTTTGTAAAAATCACGAGGAATTAAAAGATTAAAGTCATTATGTTATAATTTTTACAAAACAACTGTATTTATTTAATACAAAAACCAGTCAATAGATTATTTCAAAGTATCTGAAGGATCTGTAATTTGTTTATTTTTAATTATTGTTAATTTATTTCTATTGTTAATTTTTAATAATTCTTAATTTAATCAATCACTTGTTTAATTTTGATTCAACCACACCATTCATTTTTATTCTACCACCTGTTAATAATTAGTTTAATTAAAAAATCTATCAAAATATTTTTTTTTTCAAAAGTGAGACTTGGTTTTAAGTCGATTCCTCTATGTCTTAAGCAGTGGTTACATATAATAATAATCGTTAAAAATTCAATGTAGAATGACTATTCCTCAAGTAATAGATGAGAATCGATGGCTATTTTTGATTTTAAGACGATTCCTTCTTGTCTTCAGCATCATAAAATTTTACGCTATTTTTCAAATTTAATAGTAGATTTTTATGACACGGGGTATGAAAATACTCTGAATATTTTGAAATTTTAGGGATGCGCCGAATCCACAGCATCCATGGACCGCACGCTAGTGATAGATAGATATAATTAATTAAGAGGACAAAAGGCTGAATTTAATTTCAATTTTATCAAGTTGAAAAAGTCCTAATTTGAAAAAAAATTACTTTTCAGATTCATCCAATTAATGATTTTTTGTTTGCAGGATCAAGAAAAATGAAATTATTTGAAAAACTGAACAAACAACAAGTACTTCATGAAAGAACTAATTCTGAAAAAGAAGATTCTTCGGGGCATTAAAAAAACATATAAATGCATTATATAATAGGTATTGAATTTTCAGGTTTACAATATAAAGTATGAACTAATTTTGTACGGGGCCCATTAATAATATTGGATTTAATAAAATCACCCCTCCAATAGTCATTTAGAAAATTACTATCAGGTGGGTAAATGTCATCTTTGAGATTTTTCTATAATTGATGGTAATATATTCTACAACCTTTTTGTAAATCTGTTATATTTATATTATAATCGTCAGTACAGGCTTGATCTTTAGCTTTCTTTTTACCTAGAATTAACATAGTACTACCCTCAAGAACAGATTTCATATAATTTTGTAGAAATTCTGAATCAGTACAAAAAATATTGATTTTTTCAAGAGAAAAACTATCGTATATAATTTTCATTTTTCTTAATAAGAATTTTGAATAAGTTTTTTTTAAATGATCATCTGCCAAAATACAACTATTATAAATTATATACCATGCATATGAAATGACCCTTTTAAGATAGATGGCCCTATAGGTTATTTTTATTTTGAACGAACAATAACCTTATTATTTTTTCATTGCTTTGGCATCTGTCAACAACGTTCAGTGTTGAAAATTTGATTTGCACTACAATAACATAAAAAATTTTCGTGTTAAAAATGTCGAATTTTGTGCCTACAGCATACGATATGCGGACAGCATTAATTTTTTGTTAATCATTTAAAGAAAAACGCGGCAGAATCTCAACGAATGCTTGAAGAAGCTTATGGTAGTCATATTCTATCATTAGCAACGTGCAAAAGATGGTTTCAACGATGACGATGGGATGACGATGACGATGACAATAACGATGGAACCAGAAAGGTGTCGTCTATCATCAGCTATTGAAACCTGCTGAAACTGTAAATATTTAACGCTACCAACAACAATTAATTGATTTGAACCGTGCGTTGCAGGAAAAACGGCCAGAATATCAAAAAAGCCAACATAAAGTGATTTTTCTTCATGACAATGCTCCTTCACGTAAATCAAAAAAGGTTCAGGATACGCTGGAAGCACTCAACTGGGAAATGCTATCCCATGAGGCTTACTCACCAGACCTGGCTCCTTCCGACTACCACCTGTTTTCGTCGATGGACCACGCACTTAAAGAACAGCACTTCAAAACTTACGAAGAAGTCGAAAAATGGGTCAATGAATGGTTTTCTTTCAAAGACCAGCGGTTTTTTTTTGGAAGGGGGTCCACCAATTGCCAGAAAGGTGGTCAAAATTTGTAGAAAGTGATGGAGAGTACTTTGGATAAAATATTTTTTTCTTTCCTTTTTAAAAAAAGTGTTTTGTTTTCATAAAAAAGGCTCATTTCATATGCATACACCTGGTATATATTAATTGTTTTCTCATTCATTTGTTTTGTTTACATATTTTATTGATTTTTTATTTGTATTGTTGAAAAAGTAAATAAAGCAAAATCTACACGTTTATTTTAGCTCTTCTTTATTTTACTAAAGGCGGTGAGAAGAAATTGTAAATAAACAGGGTAAGTAAATAAATTCATCCGAGGGAGTTAAAAAAATTGAAATTTGTTCATTTTTAGTGAGCTTTGCTTATTTATGATTATTATATTTTACTAAGATAAGAACACCGCCCTCAGAGCCTAGAAAAAAAAAAAAAAAAAAAAATAGGGAATTTTCCTAGGAGGGGCGAGGGGGCAGCCGCAGTGGCGGGGTCAGGGTTGAGCGAGGTGTGGCGACAGCACAACCAAATTTTTGTTGAAAAACTGAAATTTTTTGCAAAAAATCGCAGTTTTTCGTTCATAAAATGAAAAAATCCTAGGAACTTGATTCCTATCTCATTCTGTAGGAAATCTTATTGACTTGAACATTTACTTGAACCACTTTTTTGATAAAACTTAGATTTATAAATATCCAGCATTTTCCATGACCCATGCGGATTCGGATCATATCCTGTCCGGAAAATGTAGGAAATCTATAAATCAGAGTTTTAACAAAAAAGTAATCCAAGTAAACGTTCAAGTCAACAAAATTTTCTAGTGAATGAGATATGAATCAAGTTTCTAGGATGAGTGGTTTTTATTTTATGAAGGAAAACTGAGATTGTTTGCAAAAAATTCCATTTTTTTCAAAATTTCAACCTCATTGCGACACGGGTTACCATTATTCAATTAATATGAAACTTTGTTTAAATTGTAGCAAATTTAATCTAGTTTTAAAATGTATAAAGGCTTCTTTGTTGAAAACGTGCTCCTTCATTGTCAAAATGAGAAAAAATCAAAAAAGTGCGAGTTTAAGGGATATTCAAAAGTTATTCTGGGGGCTGTTTTTGGATCCCAGAAACGTTAAAATTGAACTACTAGACCAATTTTGCATTTCTTTTTTTTTAATCAACGCGAAAATGTCTCCTCTTTAAATTTACTATAGAACGGTTATTTATAAAATATTAACTGTTTTTCGAGTTAAAAGCGAAAAACTGGAAAAAGTCCGAAAATTTCAGGAGTTTTTCGGCCGCCAAGAAGTTGTCCACAAGACTTTCGAGGGTCACAAACTTAGATTTGGCATACCCACACCAAACGACCCTAAAAATCTTTTCCAGCAATTAATATAAGCTGAACCCCTCCCCCCCCCCCTATTTACTGGGCTATATGGGAAAGATAATTTTCTATTGAGATCAACATTTTTCACTCTGTATTGATTTTTTAAGAATAATATTAATCTCATAGCATAAATAGTTATTGAAATATTGACTCAATTTTCCACAAGTGGGGGGGTAAGGAGTTTTCTAGGGGGCAGTGCCCCTGCCCCCCCTTAAGCCCGCATGAGTATTGCCCGGAGCGAAGAGATGGAGAACAGCTAAGTTGTTAACATTAATGAAAAACCTAACTAGTTATATGAATTTAAATTTGTAAAAAATTTAAATGAATACAAAAATTTTTAATTATACCTATAATTAAGTTTTTACTATACATACCAGAAATATTTAAGTTCTAGTTTTTGTTTAAGAACATAATTAAGATCCGAAATGATTCCATTAATTAACAAGTTGAAGAATAATATAAGGCATATAAGTTAATTGGCTAAATTTGTTCTTTACTAATTGGATATGGAAAGGAAGTTTCATTGTTAAATAATGAAATAAGAAAATCAATTATAGAATAATAAATAATTCATTTAAAAATTGTTCTATAAGAAGACAAAGTAAATTAAGACCTTTTAATAATAGCGCATTGATTAATAGAAGGGGTGATAAAAAGAGGGTCACAATATATTTATTAATGTTAGAAAGAGTTTTATTAATATAACCAGCTGATTATACTAACAGGCTTTATTATTAAAATGGTAAAGTTTTACTTGAAGGGGAAAGGTGCAAAGTTGCCGAGAGCCGAGCAGGGGTGGCAACATCTGCGAGATTTGCTCAACTGTGTCACGACAAAATTATATTGGATCACAAAAGAAGCGGCCGAATTAATTTGCATGTCGAAAAATTTAGAAAAATGAAATTTTCAAAGAAAATAAATACGGGGAATTTTTCCTCTGACAGCGTATTCTACGCCTTTTAATAGCATATACGATCTATAATTAATCAACTATTATTAAATTCCTTTGTTAGCGTGTTTAACTAGGCCCCCAAGATGTGAGGAAACCCCAAGGAGAAGCTCCAAAGTAAATCCTCTCTCCTCCGGCCATCAATTCGCAAGTTTTTTTTTATTATGAATCTCGCTTGACTTTATCGCCCACCAAGAGAGGCTTACGTTATGAGTTAATTCTTAAAGTTGAAGACGAATCCTTACTACTTTGCATTACAAAAGAACCACACGAATTATTCTCAATTTCCGACTAAGAAAGTTTTAAAACTCTCGGCAAGATGTTTCCACCACATTTGACACCCTGGCCCAAGATTGCAGATTTGGCATATTTAGCCTAGGAAGGGTGTGGTGCCAAGGCATACCATACTTATTAGATTAACTTATTCTTTTGTGAAAATCGTGGAATTAAAAGATTAAAGTATTTATTTAATACAAAAACCAGTCAATAGATTATTTCAAAGTATCTGAATGATCATGAAAATTTGTTTATTTTTAATTATTGTTATTTAATCAACCTCTAATTTTTATTAATTTATTTATATTGTTAATTTTTAATGATTATTTTTATTTAATCAACCACTTGTTTTATTTTGATTCAACCACACGATTCATTTTTAACCGACTTCAAAAAAGGAGGAGGTTCTCTATTCAACTGATTTTTTTTTTTTTTGTGCCTATGTTTCCTCATATCTCCGCCAATTGTCAACCGATTTTGAATTTTTTTTTGCATTGGGTCCAGTCTAGCTTCCGATTGGTCCCATTTTTTTTCGTTTTTTTTCATTGGTATTAGATCTTTTTTATTAGGTTTGTTTTTGGACCTAACCTCATTGTTTATGAACCGATTTCGATGGTTCTTTTTTTATCCGAAAGGGGGTGTCTTAGGGATGGTGTCATATTAATTTGGTCAAGTTCTGATGATATGATCACTATTAATAACATCACTAAAAATAGAAAAATAAAAATAATTTTAAGAAAAAATAAAAACCGACTTTAAAAAATTAAATGCAACAAATAAAATACACTAAAAGGTATAAAATAATAATTATCTTATTTAGTTACAACTAAACGACGAAATATTAACATGAAATTACTTTTTGAAGTCGGTACCAAACAAACCATGCCTATAAGCGAGCCAAACGTACTAAGTAAGATCCGTCGAGTGCGATTCATAAAAGTATATGTTTGGCACCAACTTCAAAAAACAATTTATGTTAATATTTCGTCGTTTAGTTGTAACTAAATAAGATAATAATTATTTTATACCTTTTAGTATTTGTTGCATTCAATTTTTGAAGTCATTTTATTTTTTTCTTAAAAGTATTATTCAACTAGCTGTTAATAGTGTATTAAACTACTAGACCAATTTTGCATTTCTTTTTTTTTTTTAATCAACGCGAAAATTAGTCTTCTTTAATTTACTATAGAACGGTTATTTACAAAATATGAACTGTTTTCGAGTTATAATCGAAAAACTGGAAAAAATCCGAAAATTTCGAGGTTTTTCTGGTCGCCCAAAGTTGTCCGCCACACTTTCGAGGTCACAAACTTAGATTTGGCATACACATACCAAACGATCCTAAAAAAAATCTTTTCCAGCAATTAATATAAGGTGAAATCCCCCCCCCCCCCCCCCTATTTACTGGTCTATATGGAAAGATAATTTTCTTTTAGGATATTTTTCACTCTTATTGATTTTTTAAGAATAATATTAATCTCATAGCATAAATAGTTATTGAGATATTGACTCAATTTTTTTTACAAGGGGGGGTAGAAGTTTTCTAGGGGGGCAGTGCCCTGCCCCCCCCATAAATACCCGCATGAGTATTGCCCGGAGCGAAGAGATGGAGAACAGCTAAGTTGTTAACATTAATGAAAAACCTAACTAGTTATATGAATTTAAATTTGTAAAAAATTTAAATGAATACAAAATACAATTATACCTATATAATTAAGTTTTTACTATACATACCAGAAATATTTGATTCTAGTTTTTGTTTAAGAACATAATTAAGATCCGAAATGATTCCATTAATTAACAAGTTGAAGAATAATATAAGGCATATAAGTTAATTGGCTAAATTTGTTCTTTACTAATTGGATATGGAAAGGAAGTTTTCATTAAATAATGAAATAAGAAAATCAATTATAGAATAATAAATAATTCATTTAAAAATTGTTCTATAGAACAAAAATAAATTAAGACCTTTTAATAATAGCGCATTGATTAATAGAAGGGGTGATAAAAAAGGGTCACAATATTTATTAATGTTAAGAAAGAGTTTTATTAATATAACCAGCTGATTATACTAGCAAGGCTTATTATTAAAATGGTAAAGTTTTACTTGAAGGGAAAGGGTGCAAGTTGCCGAGCCGAGCAGGGGTGGCAACATCTGCGAGGATTTGCATCAACTGTGTCACGACAAAATTATATTGGATCACAAAAGAAGCGGCCGAATTAATTTGCATGTCGAAAAATTTAGAAAATGAAATTTTCAAAGAAAATAAATGCGGGGAATTTTTCCTCTGACAGCGTATTCTACGCCTTTTAATAGCATACCGATCTATAATTAATCAACTATTATTAAATTCCTTTGTTAGCGTGTTTAACTAGGCCCCAAGATGTGAAGCAGAGCTCCAGAGTAAAATCCTCTCTCCTCCGGCCATCCAATTCGCAAGTTTTTTTATTATGAATTTCGCTTGACTTTATCGCCCACCAAGAGAGGCTTACGTTATGAGTTAGTTACTTAAAGTTGAAGACGAATCCTTACTACTTTGCATTACAAGAACCACACGAATTATTCTCAATTTCCGACTAAGAAAGTTTTAAAACTCTCTCGGCAAGATGTTTCCACCACATTTGACACCTGGCCCAAGATTGCAGATTTGGCATATTTAGCCTAGGAAGGGTGTGGTGCCAAGGCATACCATACTTATTGAATTAACTTATTCTTTGTGAAAATCACGTGGAACAAGATTAAAGTATTTATTTAATACAAAAAACCAGTCAATAGATTATTTCAAAGTATCTGAATGATCTGTAATTTGTTTATTTTTAATTATTGTTAATTTAATCAACCTCTAATTTTTATTAATTTATTTATATTGTTAATTTTTAATTATTATTAATTTAATCAACAACTTGTTTTCTTTTGATTCAACCACACGATTCATTTTAACCGACTTCAAAAAAGGAGGAGTTCTCTATTCAACTGATTTTTTTTTGTGCCTATGTTTCCTCATATCTCCGCCAATTGTCAACCGATTTTGAATTTTTTTTTGCATTGGGTCCAGTCTAGCTTCCGATTGGTCCCATTTTTTTCGTTTTTTTCATTGGTATTAGACCTTTTTATTAAGTTTGTTTGGACCTAACCTCATTGTTTATGAACCGATTTCGATGGTTCTTTTTTTATCCGAAAGGGGGTGTCTTAGGGATGGTGTCATATTAATTTGGTCAAGTTCTGATGATATATGATCACTATTAATAACATCACTAAAAAGAAAAATAAAAATAATTTTTAAGAAAAAAATAAAAACCGACTTCAAAAAATTAAATGCAACAAATAAAATACACTAAAAGGTATAAAATAATAATTATCTTATTTAGTTACAACTAAACGACGAAATATTAACATGAAATTACTTTTTGAAGTCGGTACCAAACAAACCATACCTATAAGCGAGCCAAACGTACTAAGTAAGATCCGTCGAGTGCGATTCATAAAAGGTATATGTTTGGCACCAACTTCAAAAAGTAATTTCATGTTAATATTTCGTCGTTTAGTTGTAACTAAATAAGATAATAATTATTTTTATACCTTTTAGTGTATTTATTTATTTGCATTCAATTTTTGAAGTCGGTTTTTATTTTTTTCTTAAAAATTATTATTCAACTAGCTGTTAATAATTAGTTTAATTAAATAAGCTGACGTGTTCTGATGTGGCCATACACTTGACTTTTACCATACAACCTGGCCCCTAAAATTATTTATAATCATGTAGGGGAAGGGGGTTAGTTTTTGCATTTTTATACTTCTGGGGTCCCACTGATTATGTATATACAAAATTTGGTTGAGTTTGGCAAATGGGCAAGATTTTCATTTTTTGACCCTATACCACCCCCGCCCCCCATTTTGGGCGGTTAGCTTTTGCATTTTTAAACTTCTGGGGGTCCACTGATTATGTATACAAAATTTGGTTGAGTTTGCTCAAACGGCCTAGATTTTTAATTTTTAACCCCCCCCCCCCCCACCCCGGGTCGATATGCACCAAAATCTAATAAGGGCTGATTGCCCTTATTCTTAATGGACCAAAACTACGTGTGAAATTTGGTTTCGATATTCACACTAGTTTTTGAGCTAGCTCGTCCACAAAAATTTGGCAACGCGCAGACCAACAATCAGACAGACTAACTAACAGACATTTTGACAAAACAATTATTATCTCGAAAAATATAATTTTTTCGATGTCCATTTATTAGGGCTTTTTTGTAGAGCGAAATACCATGGTTTCGCTCAATTTTTTTAATCAAAATAGTTTCAGTTGTTTTTGAGATATTTTGAAAAAAAAAAAGGAAAAAAAAACCACTTTTTTCATGCACGATTACAATACTTGACCATACCCTATATCAGTGTTTCCCAAACTTTTTTAGGCCATGCCCCACTTTAACATTTCTAAAATCATCATGTCCCCCCATATAATAATTTTTATTAAAAAATTTATTTTTGTTCTTTTTAGTAATATGAATAATAATTTTGAAAGCGATTTCTTACAACTGTTGTCAAAACAAAGAAACTAACTTTTAATAAATAAAAATAATATATTTTTAAGACTTAATTTAATGTGATTTGTGGACTTGATGCTTTTTACACAGCGATTTTATATCTGGCTCAAGCTTAGTTAGCTTAAGTCTCAAATATTTTTATTAAATCAAACCACGTAATAGAACCGAATATGTGCAAAGGACTCCGCTTCGGTTAATATATATTCAGTTCAAAATATGCAAGGGCGGATCCAGGAATTTTTTATGGGGGGGGGGGGTGTATATAAGGTGCCCTATGTATATAAGATCTACTTTTTATCTCGAAAGTGTGTTGCGATCGAATTGTCCAAGCGGGGGGGGGGGGGGGGGCAGAGACGCCCCACACACACATACACACATAAAACTTTATTTTCAATTTTAAAATTTATTTAAAAAAATAAATGTTTTTTTTTTACAAATTTCATATCTCATATTTTCAAATTGCCCCCCTCCAACCAGCAAATTGTCCCCCTGTGGGGCGTACGCCCCACTTTGGGAAACACTGCCCTATATGGTAAAGTAAAAATCTATCAAAATATTTTTTTTCCAGAAGTGAGCTTAGTTTTCTCCATATCTTAAGCACTGGTTACCAATAATATTCGAAACGTTAAAAATACAATGTTTAATGGCTATTACTTAAGTATTCGATGAGAATCGATGGCTATTTTTGATTTTAAGTCGATTCCTCCATATCTTCAGCAAAGATAACGGGTACGATAACAACGTTGTTGCTCTAATATGGTTACATATAAGATTTCTTCTCAATTTTAGCATTTAACTGAGAGAAGTCTATTCATTCTTAATTAAGCAATGTTAAATAAGTAAAAGTATATTAAACCAACCAAATGAATAAATTAAAAAAAAATAGAAAAAGTACTTGCTTACTGTAGAGTAAAGTACCTACTTTAAGATGTAATTTTACTAAAAACTTATACCTATAACTTTTTTGAGGTCCTCAAAATACTTTTAAATTTGATAAAAATTTTCAATAAATTTAGAAAAAAATAAAAATGTACAGGTAATAAAGTACTAATGTTTATGGACCGGTATGTACCAAAAGTTAATCAGTGCTTCATGTTATTAATCCAATGGTAGGTTTTCTATTTGTGTATGGAAAAAAGAAATGCATATATTTACATACCCACGATCTACGATATTGATAAAAACGCACTTTTTGAGCTCTGGGCGAGATCCCATGTAATTTTTGACAACTAGTAAATTCCTCAAATTTGGCCTGAATTGGTTGAGACCATGGGTTTTGTAGTCTTTACCTAAGGACCCTTTGAATCCTCACTTGCCTCGAGACCGATTACAATACTTTACCGCTATGGATAAAGTAAAAAATATAGAATCTCAAAATTTAGTAAGATGGCCACACCTCAATTATTCAATCCTTTATATCTCTATTGATGTTAGTTTTATCATTTACTTAATAAAATGTTAAACATTTTATTCTGAACAAAATGACACCTTAATTTTGAAAATCAGTTCACAATTAATTAAGTTATTATGGTTTTTTATATTCATTATTATAGGATAGTCATTCTTAATTCGATGAAATTTTAAATATTCGAATTCACATTTGAATAATTAATTTTCCACTACTGCCATCTTACATCGATTTGTTCAACTCTATTGTCTAATTAATTATGAAAATTCAAATATTTGAATCCATCACCATCCAGCACCATCTGCTAGATTTTATTTCATTTACTTAAGAATAACTAACCATTATTATGAAAATAAAAATACCACTATAAGTCGGTTAATAATTAACCGATTTGCTAAAATAAGGTGTCATTTTGTTTATAAATAAATTATTAATATTTTATTAAACATAAGGTAATATAATGAACGTAACGATTTTTGATAAATAAAGAATTAAAAATTGACATTGGCTGTCATTTTAAAATTTTAAGCCTATTTTCACTGTAATTTGTCCTTTATTAGTGACAAATGATATGAAGATATGCACCAAATATTATTAAAATTACTGAAAAATATTTGGGGATATAAATGTTTATTTAAATAATAATAATAATAATCGCTATCAAATGAAAAACCACGGAGACTTCGATATTTTTTCATTCAACATATTTTGTTCATTTTAATGCGTAAATCTGAAAATAAATTGCAAAGAACTCATTTTTGTTATACTTACGTTATACAAGCTGCGACAGGCTTCGAACAGTTTATAAAAATATCTTTAAGACAATATCTATAAGTTAATTAATTAGGTGTAAATAAAAATTATTACCAATATATAGGATATAATTAAAACAATTCCTGGATTAAATGTAGGTACTATTGTTAATAAAAATACTTAAAATAAAAAATAATTTATTAATATAAAGAGAAACTAAAATAGAAAAGTTAGGTAGGGAAGTTACACTTGTGCACATACACCTATTTTTTTTCCTTTAAAATGAAAATAAATATTCAAATTTCTTATTTCAAAAAAATCAATTTTGATGTAGAAATTGGAGGCATTGGAGGACAGGACTCAGTTGTTGAGTGATTTTCTTACTTCTATTTTATTTAGAGGAAACAAAACAAAAATAAAAAATTGTTCAATATAAATATATTGATTTTGTTAATGGAGAATGGTGTAAGTTCTTGGTGAAACATATTAAATAAAGTAAAGAAAAGTTTTGAAATTTTTTTTAGAAACTTTATTTATGTGAAACCTACCTAGTATTTTATATTTTAAAATTTAAAAAGTTTCTAAAAAAAATGTTCAAAAATTTTCTTTACTTTATAAATATATTGTATGATATGATTTTTATGTGTAATATGGAACCCCTACTATGAGGTACATAAGGCAACCTTGGAAAGGGTCCAGCATAAATTTTTGAGGATGGTTAATTATAAACTAGGCATAAGTATAGATAACTTGAATTATGACTATCTAATTTCACATCTGAAACTCAACACACTGGAACAACGACGTGATTACCATTACATTCCCTTCCTGCTTAAACTTATTTCTGGGAAAATCGTATGTCCAAAAATTCTATCTAGGCTAAATTTTAGAATCCCATCACATAGCACGAGATCCCAAGATATGTTTGTAGTTTCACATCACTCGACCAACTTCGGTAAAACCAACGCATTGACAGAATTCAAACACTAGCATATAAACACTCGACCAATCTTGACCTTTCCAGCACAATTCCTCACCAACTTAAAAAAAATTATCTTAAAATCATTTTCCACATTGTAAAAACCACTTCAGTGTAATAATTTTTTTTTCTCTGATACCTACCTGTTATTTTATTATATCCATTTTGTTTTAATATTGTATCCTGTATATGTTTCTTTTTTTGTATTGGACATCTTGTCCGTAAAATTAGTTAAACCAGCTAAATAAATAAATTCGCTGCTTTTTTGCTTTGGTGGACAAGAATTCAACTGTTTCGTCTTTTTATTACAAAAATAAGGGGGATGCGGTTTTTGTATTGAACATGAAGCAACAATCATTTAATCTGAACATTCAAAAACAAAAATCACTCAACAACAAATGATTTCTGTCCCCCAATTTCTACATCAAAATTGATTATTTTTATAAATAAAACATTGAGAACACCAGCATCTTTGAGAGCAAATTATAGCTTTAATGCAATTTATTATTTCAATGTTAAGTTTATTGTGAGCCAAGTGCAAAGCGTATGGCAAGTAAGAAATTGGCAGCTTTTTCAAGTAGCTGGTGAGATAGGCACCTTGTGCAAACGTTACACGCTGTTATGATCGGCAGACATGAGCACTGAGCAGCTCTACTCTTGTGGGCGCCGACACGGGTCTTAATGGAAGATTCGTGTTATGATAGGGGCTCAGGCGTTCCGCCCCGGGACCCAGCAAATATCCAGCGGATCCGATTAGTACGGGAGGCTGGCTACGGACCGCGAGCAAAACGAAGATGCTAATAAAAACTAACAAACCCATCCATCACCTCGCTCTCTCCCAACAGATTGCTCGCCAAGTCCAGCCAAGTGAAAATATAAGGGGGGATATCTAGAAAATGAACAACTGAGCCATTTTATTGACTTTTTATTTCCATTTATTATAGAAGAAAGATCTTGAAAAACAAAAGGTAGCTACTAAAGACAAAATATAATTCCTTTCTTTAGAAAAAGTTTGTATTTATGTTTATTGAAGACCATTTTACTTTCACTTACTTGTTTTAATAGTAAGTAAGTAGAGACCGGATTCCTATGCATTTGGATATTTTGTTCGCCGACACATACGACACAGGAGATCAATTATCTATCCGAATCATGTATCTAGGATACTGTGGGTTAAATTTTATACTGCATATTTTTGCATATTTGAGTAATATTGCATAAAATTGCATATTTGAAGGATTTTTGGTCAAATATTGCACAATTCGTCCCAAATTTGGGTTGGGGAATAAGTTCGTTCGGTTTTTTTCAAAGAGCTTTCTTTAAACAAAAAACAATAAATTAATCAATTATGTATTCGCCGTTACTGTTTACAACCTCCTCCTACCTCTCGACCAATTTGTTGATGCCGTTCCGCCAAAAATCGCCCGGTCTGGTGTCGAAGAAGTTGTTGAGCCAGTTTTTGAGGTCCTCTTCGTCGTCGAAGGTAACACCCCTCATTTGATTCGACAAGGAGCGGAAAAGGTGATAATCTGTTGGCGCAAGGTCCGGAGAGTACGGTGGATGCTGAAGAACCTCCCATTCGAGCTCTTGGAGTGCGGTTTTGACGACTTGTGCAACATGGGGTCTGGCGTTGTCGTGGAGCAAGATGACTTGGCCTTGTCGGTCAGGTCTTTTCAGTCGCATAGCCTCATTTACGCGGCGTAGTTGGGCAATGTAGAGCTCCTTGTTGACCGTTGCGTTCCTTTCAAGCATTTCCCAGTGTATCATGCTTTCCCAGTCCCACCAAACGCAGATCATGGTCTTTTTCGGGTGGAGATCTTGCTTGACTCTCGGCGTCGGCGTGTCTCCCGGGGCCACCCACTCCTTTCTTTGTTTCATATTGACGTACAGGCACCATTTCTCATCCCCCGTGACGATTCGGTACAAAAAGCTCTGTTTATGGCCGCGTGTTGCTCGATGGCGCGCAAGGTGTTGAGCAGCGATTTGAAGACGATTTTCTTTGTTGACATCGTTAAGCTTGTGAGGCACCCAGGCTCCAAGTTTTTCAGCAAATCCCATTGAGTGAAGATGATTGAGGATCGTCTTATGATCGCAGTTCATTTTTTCGGCCAATTGACGACTTGTTTGGCGACCATCTTCCTTCAAACGTGCCTTGAGATGCTCCTCATCGAATTCTGCAGGTCTTCCGCTGTGAGGCATGTCTTCGAGGTCAAAGTCGCCGTTTTTGAACTTCGCAAACCATTTCTGTGCTGGGCGCTCACCTATGACACCTTCTCCATACACGTTGCATATGTCACGAGCGGCTTCAGCTGCTTTTTAACCGGGATGAAAAGCGAAGAAAAGTAGGTGTCGAAAATGCTGATTTTCTTCGGGATAACTTTAGAAATCTCGTCATCCATTGCCGGACACTTATGACAGTTGCTACCCCCTGCCAGACACCCCTAAACTTTATTACCTTTATTACCTGTTACCTGCCAAAGTAACCACAACGCAAACTCTATAGTCGCTGGTCGTTCTTACCTGTATAGGGGTCATGCACAGAAAAACTTTCAGCTTTAATAAAATAACGAAGGTCTGGCAGTCGTGGGCTCTTGATCTAATAGGAAAAACTAAAAATATTCGAAAAAACAAATAACACAGTCCTGTAGAGCAGAAAAGGCACTGTCTAATGAATACAAACCCTTTGCTCAACAACAAACAAATCCTTTAAATAATCCTCTTTGAAAAAAAAAACCGAACGAACTTATTCCCCAACCTAATACAAATGTTTTAAAAGTAACTTTTCGGAGGAAGAAAAAGGAGAAATAAAACAGGAGGACACTTGTAAACATAAATTATTCACAGTTACAATTAAATTTTAATTATTTTTGAGATTATTTGTTAATTATTTCTTTCTTTATTTATTTTTAAACGCCCTTCGGGAACTATAGCCAGATTGAGTGTTCGTGTGTGTCAAAGCAATACAATACATTCGTGTCTGTTAAATAAAACTACCCCCCCCCCCCGTATTTTTTTAGTTCACACATTAATTATATTTATTATGTTTATTTTATTCAAGTGTACCTATATTATTTCTTTGAGTTTAAAGATTTTTTAATAATATTATTTTAAATGTAACGAGAATTTTGAGCAATGTTTTACGCAATAAAAGTAGATGTTTGACACTTTGTCTTCAATTTTAGTTTTTTAGTGGATAAAACAAATTTATTTTGACATCTTTTACTGCATATATTTGCATATTTCAAATTATTCTGCATATTAATTGCATATCTCAGCATTTTTAACTACATATTTTGGGACTTTTTACTGCATAAAAATCCGGTCTCTATTAATAAAAGAAATCAAGATTAAAATAAAATAATCAAAAGCATATTTATTTTTGGTTTTTGAAAGATTAAAAAATGCAGTATCTACAGTGGATGTAAATTGAGTATATAAATATAGATTTCTAAATTTTTTCAACTATTCTTACATAACTTTTCTCATAGGTATTGTTATAGTAAAATAAAGAAGAGCTAAAATAAACGTGTAGATTTTTTTTTTTGGCTTTTCGGCCTTTCAAACCATAAGCCATTTTACGATACTATATATTTTTTAAATTTTGTCTCTACCCCGGGGGTCAGATTTTAGCCGAATGCCTCGAGTCGGATTCGAATCCGGGTCCACTTGGTTAGCAAGATCATACGCTACCTACTAGCCTATCTGACCCCCCAAACGTGTAGATTTGGATTTATTTACTTTTTCAACAATGGAAATAAATAATCAATAAAATATTGTAAACAAAACAAATTCATGATTAAACAATTAATTAATTCGATTTAATTATGATTTATTACTTCGCCCATTTCGTTGTATATAGGGCATAGTCTTCTAGGTATTTAGAAATTCTGCGTTCTCTTGAACTGTATCTTAAGTTTTGATATTTGTTTTCTTGTTGAGCGAACTATTAGGTACTTGTTGACTGCGTACTTATTGGTTTAATTTTTATTTTTTTTTTTATTTTAAATCAATAGACGGACAAAAGTGTCCTTATACGTTGGTTGAATATATATGGTTGAAGTGTTTGTGATAGTTTTGGAATAGTTGGACTTCGTTTTCTTATACATATATATATATTACTTGTTGATTGAGTACTTACTTTGTTGGAGCTGTATTTAATTCACTTGTTTGCATGTCGTTTTCAGAAATCCTTCTTCTTAGATGGCCCACATGTCTTCGATAATCTTTAAGGAGATAGCAGATAGGTGTTGGTTCTAGGTGAAACATTTTTAATATAACAATAAATGGGAATGCCCACATCAATTGATTACACTGATAAACAATGAAATTTTCCTTTAAATAAAACTAAGTGATCTTTATGTGAAGAGGTCAGATGATGAGGCACACACTAAGACATGGGGGATTGCTTAGGGATATCTTGGAGGGGGAGGTGGGAAAGAAAAGGGGAAGGGGAAGACCCAGATTAGAATATTTCAACCAAATAATTGGGGATATGGGATGCCAGACATTTAGAGAGGTCAAACAGCTGGCGGGGGACAGAGTCGAGTGGAGACGGATTGTTGCATCAAACCAATCTTAGGACTGTATACTCAATGATGATGATGTTGATCTTTATGTATTCAGATGTGCTGATAACAAATATCGCATCCGTTTTTCTCAATCACCTAAATTTTTTGCGGTACACCCACATTTTATAGTTTTATACTTGTATGGTTTCAGGTCTCCGCACCCGGCTTATTAACTTAGACTTTCTTTTTTTATTTGAAAATCTATGCAGCCCTCATTCTAATTCCTATAATTCATAAAGTATTAATAATATGAAATGGTGGCTTTTATATTAATAATTTCTATAATATATGTGTAGAATACACAACCATATTCAAATTTATCTAATATTTCTACAATACTGGTGCATGTTGAACTAACGTAAGCAACTTTGTCTCGCTATCAACTTTACATTTCTCATTTTTTTAATAGTTTCATCTGTTTTAACTGCAATTAAAACTAATATTAAATAGCTATATTAATATAGCTACTAAATAAATAAAAATAAAGTGGCAACGGTAGCTAGCTATTACTAGGCTAGACCGTTCACTAAACTTGGAAGGTTTCACATCAAAGAATCTTTTTAAAGTAGTATTGTTTCTTACTGGGAATATATATCCATCAGTACCCTTTGCCTAAAAACTTAATTCCTGGACAGAAGAGTGTTAGGAATCACCCTCTACTTGAGAAAGACAGGATTTTGTTACCACCGTTGCATAGAAAGCTAGCCTGATGAAAATTTTTGTTAAGGCTTTGGTTCAATACGATGAGTGCTTTGGGTACCTACTTGAGAAAAACATTTCCTAAACTCAGTTATAGTAAGTTAAAAGAAGGCATATTTATTGGGCCGCAAATCCGTGAGAGTGTCAAAATTATGCTGTAGTTTTTTGGGATAATGTGATAGCTGACAACTACAAGGAACTTGTTAAAGTGTTATCAGTGCATGGGGTGCAATATGACCTTGAAAATTCACTTTTTTTTTTTTACATTCGCATTTGGACTTTTCCCCCCTTAACTTGGGCGCGGTTAGTGAAGAATGAGGCGAGAGATTTCACCAGAATATTTCTGTCCTGGAGCCCGATATGCAGGAAAATCGGTACAGAACATGTTAGCAGACTATTGTTGGAACCTCAAGGGAGAGATTTCTGATGGCAATTACAAACCGCAGAGTTCAAGAAAGAAATTTTGAAAATGCTAGTAAAAATGTGGTTTTTCCTTTTTTTTTTTGGATGAAATTTCTTCATTGAATAGTCAAAATCGGTCCATATATATTTTTTTTATTTATTTTTTATATTTCATATTTATTCACTTGAATATTTAAATACTATTTCATGAGCAAACCAACAAAAATAATTTAAAATTTCGAAGTATTATTACAAAGAATATTAAATTTTTATTTAAAACAAAAAATGAATTCCGAGGGAAACGATAACTGATACAGGATTTCTACTTTCAGATTTGGATTCAGCGGGGTCGAATTATAAATAATCACCTATTTTTGTTCAAAGGCGCAAAAAAAATTTGAATTTGTTCATCACAGTGTTATTTTTAATCGAATTTGATCTTTTTTACAGAAATTTTGGGAACCCATGACTCAGACAGTCAAATTTTTGATTAAAAAATTAAAATTATTATTTTTCTAAGTCTTAATTTTATATCATTATAATTATTATTATTTTATTTATTTATTTATATTTAAATCAATTTGTATTTAGAGACTTTTATTTTCCTAGCTTGGCCTCACTTCTAATGTTGGTAGCAATGTATATAATTTCAAAAGATTATTTTAAATTTTGTTTTGAAACTAAACTTCAATATCACATGTGATTTCATATTGTATATCTCTATTCCTCACATTTATTTTCTGATTTAAGTTTAATTATCCTATCAAAATGGGCAAAAAAGATAAAAACAAGAAGAAAGGAAAAGGGATAGAGAAAACTGCAATGAAAACAGAGAAAAAATTATCGGCTAAACAAAAAAAACAACTTCTGGCTAAAGGAGAGGTAAGAATTTTGATTTGTCTCTATATGTATTTGAAAAATTAAGCTAATGTTTATTTAATCCTATAGGAAGACATCGAAAATATATTGGCACAAATTCAAAAAGAAGAACTGAAAAAATTGAAAACAACTGAACATCGTGTTGGTCCACCGTCAAGAAGAGTCAACTGCACGTTTCTTCCACATCCAGACAAAGATGAACTTATCTTATTTGGAGGAGAGTATTTCAACGGACAAACGGTAAATTCAAATCAATTATTTAACGAGAAAGTAAAATTTGCAGTGAGATATTATAATCGTCGGTTTTTTGTCATCCATGATGAATGGTTAAATTTTCTGATTTTTTCTCTAATGTCATTTTTCAAATCAATTTTTGCCAAACAATCTATGCCAGAAACACAAAGTTTTGAGCTCATTATTCACGAATGTATTAAGGTAGTTGTTTCGCGACAATACTATCAAAAAGTTAAAGCTAGAGTATATAGAACAGTCAATAAGGATTCATAATTCATAAACACAAAACTTTTTGCTGTTTATGTACCACTACCAGCCAATCACATGCTCGATTGACAAATCCGGCAACACTGTCCGAGCTTGTATATATTTTATCATAGAAATTTCAGATAAAGTACATTATAAAGGGATATTTATAAAACAAAAAGTTCTCGGTTGAAAGCTGTTGCGACAATGGCTGAAGTGTAAAAACGTCAAAAAAGTACTAAAGTTAACCCACTTTTTAGGTTAAATAAATGCGTTGTTGTCAGCTTGTTTTTAGTGTAAATTTTTCATTATTATCTCAGAAACTGTGTTGTAACTGTGAATTAAAATGGTCTTAAAATATGTGTTAGTTATTGTTTAATGTTGGTTTAGTTTTTTATAACAAGGGTAAAAAGAGTTTCTTAATTATAATTAAATATGTATGTAAACTTTCCGATATCCCGTATAATAAAATGTATAAGAGTGTGAAAAACTCTATCTTTGGAATTTAATATCTCCGGAACTATATTGTCCATAAATTTCGTTTTGCCACCAATCGATGCAGAACTATTTAAATAATAATTTATCTAAATTTCAAAAAATTGCTAAGAAAACCCATATGGGGAAACAACCACCTTAAATATTATAAAAAACATTTTTGAATAACATTAACTCAAAACAACGTTGTTTTTTTCTTTTCACGATCCAGGCCTATATTAGACTGGTCGTTAAAAATTAAATTTTTTCCGACGACCCCTAAAAAGCTTTCTTTTGATGAAAAATCGCGAGGTAAATTTTTTTTTATTAAAAACAACACGTGTGCCGCAAGACGATCTAAGTTCATTTTTTGGTAAAATCATGTTTTTTTGGAAATTTCTCATTAAATATACAATAATATTTTGATTATTGGATATTATTAACAATGTTACATTATTATTATTATCATTATTTTCATCAATAAATTTGAACTAATTTCCCTAGTGAATTTCCTATGGATATGTTAGCTAGCAGGTTTATGTACAATCATTATCCATATTTATTTATTTACTTATCTTATTTGGAGGAGAGTATTTCAACGGACAAAACGGTAAATTAACATAAATTATTTAACGAGAAAGTAAAATTTGCAGTGAGATATTAGAATCGTCGGTTTTTTTGTCAGCCATCATCCATGAATGGGTTAATTTTCTGATTTTTTCTCTAATGTCATTTTTCAATTCAATTTTTGCCAGAAACACGAAGCTCATTATTCACGAATGTATTAAGCTTGTTGTTTCGAGACAATACTAGCAAAAAGTTAATGCTAGAGT
This sequence comes from Forficula auricularia, assembly GCA_024734495.1. NCBI lineage: Eukaryota > Metazoa > Arthropoda > Insecta > Dermaptera > Forficulidae > Forficula > Forficula auricularia. The sequence continues at coordinate 319,064 of JALMQS010000156.1, read as the reverse complement.
ATATAGAACAGACAATAAGGATTCATAATTCATAAACATAAAACTTTTGTGCTGTTTATGTACCACTACTAGCCAATCACGTGCTCGATTCACAAATCTGGCAACACTGTCCGAGCTTATATTTTATCATAGAAATGTCAGATAAAGTACATTATAAAGGAAGATTTATAAAATAAAAAGTCGTTAATAAGCGATTGAAAGCTGTTGCGACAATGGCTGAAGCGAAAAAACGTCAAAAAAATTATTAAAGTTAACCCACTTTTTAGGTTAAATAAATGCTTTGTTGCCAGCTTGTTTTAAGTGTAGATTTTTCATTATTTATTAATTATTATCTCAGAAACTGTGTTGTAACTATGAATTAAAATTTTCTTAAAAAATGTATTAGTTATTGTTTAATGTTGGTTTAGTTTTTTATAACAATAGTAGAGAGTAAAGAGTTTCTTAATTATAATTAAATATGTATGTAAACTTTCCGATATCCCGTATAGTGCAATGTATAAGAGTCTGAAAAACTCTATCTTTGGAATTTAATATCTCCGGAACTATATTGTTCATAAATTTCGTTTTCCCACCAATCGATGCAGAAGTATTTAAATAATAATCTATCTAAATTTCAAAAAAATCCTAAGAAAACGCATACGGTGAAACAACTACCTTAAATAGGAGAAAAGTTTTTTATTTTACCCTTTTCAATCACACTGGCTCCTTAGCCAATTCATTGAAATAAAATAGAAATAGGGCAACCAAAAACTCTTTTATTTGAATCTAATGTTTGTCATTTAAAATATTTTTCAGACTCTCGTATATAATGATTTATTTTTTTACAATATTGCCAAAAATGATTGGACTCTATTAAAAGCTCCGGCAGGACCACCCCCAAGATGTGCTCATCAAGCAGTGGCTATATCTGCAGGAAAAGGACAACTGTGGATATTTGGTGGTGAATTTGCAAGTAAAACACAATCCCAATTTTATCATTATAATGATCTGTGGGTATTTCATTTGTCTGATAAACGTTGGGAGCAAATCAAGTAAGTAATTCAAAAAATCTGTCCACAAAATAATATGAATAACTTATCTTTTATTTTAATTAATAGTGAAGTTAATTTTCTCATTAATATATCAAAGAATAATAATTAAACATTAACGAGAATTGTTTTTGATCGCGCTTTTTAAACAAGATATAT